>CM035111.1:13773935-14373935 GCA_020205505.1 Panax japonicus
TATCTGTACTAGGCATTTGGCTCATGCTTTTTTTTTCTTCCGGCAGGTAATTAGGGGGATCAAGGGCAAGTGTGATGAGAGCTTCCTCTTATCTAAATGGTTTAGAAATATTATGTTTAGGTTGTGATACATTAGTTTGTTTGGAATTGTAATAATTATTTTAGATTGTGGTTTGAGGCAGTTTGATATTTACTATGGTTGACTTGTGGTATTTATCAAATATTAAGACTATTCTTTTGTGGCTTTGAACCTTGTTATTAAATTCATCAATTTTGTTATGTTTTGTGTAACCTCTCTTTCTATTTCGAAAAGGGGGTGTTACAGAGTTGGTATCAGAGCTTAGGTTCTTTCTTGTGGAGAACCTATTTAGGTTTGACTTGTGAGTTATGGGTAGACTTCTGGGTTAGGTTTTTGTACTGTTTGACTTTCGGTTCAGCTATCATATCCGTTATATTCGAATTTGTCTCTAATCTGTTTGTTTATATTTGTGATATCTCTTAGATGGCTCGTACATCTGTTAGAGTTGCTGGGAGGCGAGGTAACCATAGGGGAAGAGGTGAGGGTCAGCCCAATGAGCAACCTAATGATCAAATTAATTCTCAATTAGCTACCTTGGTGAATCAGGCGGTGAATCAGGCTTTACCTCAATTGGTGGCACAGGTTGTATAGGCAATGCACCAGCTGCCACCAGAAATTTTTGAGCAAGGGAATCTAGAAAATAATGGTCAGCAAGCAAATGTTGAGGAAGAGAATACAGATGGTCTTGATTAGCAGGTGGTTCCGATGTATGTATGGTTGGAGAGGTTTCAGAAGCAAAAACCATATGCATTTAGTTCAGCTCTGACTCCAATTGATGCAGAGAATTGGATTGCTCACCTAGAGAAGATCTTTGATGTGTTGGGGTGCTCAGATAATCAGAAAGTGTTGCTTGCAGCTTACAAGCTAGAAGGGGATGCATAGAGGTGGTGGAAAGCGATGAAAATAACAAAGGGTGATGGTTATGTTGAGGCACTTAGTTGGGCAGAGTTTTGTGGTTTCTTTTATCAGCAGTACTTCCCAGCTGCGGATAAAGAAGCCTATGCTAGAGAGTATCTGTCGATTCAGCAAAAAGATGATGAGTCCATCACGGATTTCATGACGAGGTTCACCAGGTTGGCAGGCTTTGCGGGAACCTCAGCAGGGACGGCGTCAGAACATGTAGAGAAGTTCAAGTGGCGGATTCATTATAGGTATCACCAACATCTTATTAACAACAAGTTTGCAGACATGTCAGTAATAGCTAATGCAGCCAAGAATATTGAAATGGAGCGACAAGATTTTCGGTCTTCTAAACTAGAAGGGAGTCGAAAGAGGGATAGAGATGACTAACAGGGTCCAGCATCGGGTCAACATGGGAAGAATCAGGGTGGTCAGTGGAGCAAGAATCGTGGTGGCCAACAAGGGCAGTGGCGTGGCCAGAATCAAAATAGGGGTTATCAGCAGATGCTTCAGCAAGGGCAGAATTGTCAGCTGCAGCTACCTTGGAATGGTCAGAATCGTCCGCAATGACATAATCGTCAGCAGGGGCAGAATCAGGGTCGTTATCCAAGACCATCTGGTGGGGCTAACCCAAATCTCATTTCGATAGCTCCTTGTGCTTCTTGTGGGGTTAATCATCGGGGGGGGGGGGGGCAGTGCCACAGAATCATAGGTGAATGTTTCTTGTGTGGACAGATGGGTCATATTGCTAGGGATTGTACCGGTCCATGCGGTAATGGTGGAGGTGGTGATAATGGTGGCAATGGAGGTCAGCGTCAGGGTGGTCGAGTGTTTGCCTTAACATATAATCAGGCGGCAGGTGCACCAGGTTTAGTTTTTGGCACTCTTTTAGTTGGCAATCATGAGGCTTCTATTTTGTTTGATACGGGTTCTACTCATTCCGTTGTTGCTCAGTCTTTTGTTCGGCACCTGGGTTTGCCATCTCAGTCTTTAGATTCTGTTATGTCTATTGCTACCCCGATGGGGACTTCTGTTGTTATTTCTGATTTATATCAAGGGTGTCCGATCAGTTTTGGGGATAAAATTCGTAGGGCTAATATTCTTCCAATGAGTATGTACGATTTTGATGTCATTCTTGGGATGGACTAATTGGATAAGCACCAGGCCACTATTGATTAGTCAGACGAAGAAGATTATATTTGGAGATGTGAAGTCTCCAGAGTTCGTGTTTCAGGGTTCACGACCAAGTAGGGTGGTGAAGTTGATTTCAGCTTTGAAGGCTGGAAAGTTGGTGGCAAAGGGTTGTGAGGGGTATTTGGCATTTGTGAAGGATACCTCTAAGTGTGAGTCCCGTATTAAGGATGTTCCAATTGTTCGTGATTTTTCAGATGTGTTTCCTAAGGAGTTGTCAGGGTTGCCACCACAACGGGAAGTAGAGTTTTCTATTGAGCTTGTTCCTGGTGCAGAGCCTATCTCTAAGGCGCCATATCGGATGGCACTGTTAGAGTTACAAGAGTTGAAGGAGCAGTTGCAGGAGCTGTTAGATCGTGGTGTGATTCGGCTGAGTATTTCATCGTGGGGTGCTCCGATCTTATTTGTGAAGAAAAAGGACAGGTCTATGAGGCTGTGTATAGACTACATTGATTTGAACAAGATTACCATCAGGAATCAGTATCCACTGTCGAGGATTGATGACTTGTTTGACCAACTTCAGGAGGCAAAATATTTTTTAAAGATAAACTTGAGGTCGGGTTATCATCAGTTGAGGGTGAGGGATGAAGATATCCCTAAGACGGCCTTTTGTACTCGATATGGGCATTACGAGTTTTTGGTGATGCCATTTGGGTTTACTAACGCTCTGGCGATGTTTATGGATTTAATGAATCGGGTGTTCAGGGAGTACTTGGACCAATTTGTCATTGTCTTTATTGATGATATTTTGGTTTACTCCAAGTCTAAGGAAGAGCATGATGAGCATCTTCGCACAGTGTTGGGGATTTTGCAGAAAGAGAAGTTGTATGCTAAATTCTCTAAATGCGAGTTTTGGTTGGAGCAGGTGGCATTTTTGGGCCACGTTGTTTCTACTGAGGGCATTAAGGTGGATCCTGCGAAGGTTGAGGCTATCACTAAATGGCCGAGACCTACTATAGTGACAGAGATTAGGAGTTTCTTGGGTTTGGCAGGGTATATAGGCGGTTTGTGGAAGGGTTTTCCTTGCTTGCCTTACCATTAACCCAATTGATGAGAAAGGGTGTGAAGTTTGTGTGGAATGAGGAACGTGAGAAGAGTTTCGAGGAATTGAAGAAACGACTTGTGACGGCTCCTATACTTACATTACCGTCGGGGATAGGAGATTATCAGATTTATAGCGATGCTTCTAAGAAAGGTTTGGGGTGTGTTTTGATGCAACACTGTAAGGTGATTGCTTATGCTTCTAGGAAGCTTAAACCTTACGAGATGAATTACCCCATACATTATTTGGAGTTGGCAGTGGTGATCTTTGCCTTAAAGATTTGGAGGCATTATTTGTATGGAGAGACTTGTGATATCTTCACCGATCATAAAAGTCTTAAATACATTTTCACTCAAAAGGAGCTCAATATGAAGCAGAGGCGTTGGTTGGAGCTTCTAAAGGATTATGATGCTAGAATTCAGTATCACCCGGGGAAGGCAAATGTGGTTGCAAATGCTCTTAGCCGAAAGAGTTATGGGAATGTAGCAGCCCTTATTACACAACCTCATCTTATTTCAGATATGGAGTGGCTAGAGCTACAGTTGTATGTGCATGGTTCAGATGGACACGTGGCTGGTATGAAAGTGGAGCCCTCTCTTACCTCGTGAGTTAAAGAAGCTCAAAAAGAAGATGGGGAGCTGTGGAGTATGACGTAAAATCAGGAAGAGGGAAAATAGCCTGAGTTTCGTATTGATGATCACGGTGTGATTTGGTTGGGTGAACGGTTGTGTGTACTGTGACGCCCCCAAAATTAGGTATACATCACCCATCTTGAGTCGTCAGATACATGGTACAGAATTCAAATACAACTTACTAATACCACTGTCGTGTATAATACGACAAAATACAACTGTGAGTTTGAATACAATAATTGTCTACTAGAGATCATACAAACTCAAAAGGAGTCCTCATTACAATTATTAATACACTATTTCTCAGAATAGTGAGGACTACTAATGCTATCCTCTGGACCGTCACTCCATTCCCCGACTAGTCCCTGCTATGTTCTCATTTCCTGAAGAGAACAGTGAAAGAAAGGGTGAGCTCAACTAGCCCAGTAAGAAATATTATGACTAAGATAATGCAGAATAAATTATCATTAGTCTCCAACAATGTTAAACTGATAAAATATAATAGACATCAAGTTTAACTGCAGCGGGATAAGCAATCCATTAAAAGAGTCAAGTAGAGAGAATTGAATCTACTATCTTTTATGATTTAAAAAGTTTTTCATCACTTTTATCGCTGAGACTCAGCTCAATAAATAATCCACATCATTAAATCATCCCTGCACTACAGGCCAAGGATATTCTTTAGTATCACGACCACGAATTATCCATGCACTACGGGCCAAAGATAATCGTGTTTTCATCAACGGTCCTGATCATGCCATAAAACAATTATCTTTGCACTACGGCCGAAGAGAATCCATAGCCATAATCATACCAAAAACTGTCCATCAATGGACTACGGGCCAATGAGGACTTTTTCCACATCATTTGTAATATTACGGTCATGATTACACCGCATAATCCCTGGTCAAAATCATACCAAGTCCATCTATGCACTACAGGCCACAAATGACTTTCAACATAACATAAACATGAGGATGATGACAATGATATAAGAATTCAATAAAAATAAGTTCAAGAGTTAATTTGTCCATGAACCAATAACGTCCAAATTGTCCACACGATACTGTTTTGTGGTGTAAAATTCAAGAACGCTCAGAAGAATATTTTCCTGAAAAGATACTGGATGAAGCGCAAATATCAAGGATATTCTACTAATTTCATGGAGTATAGAAGTCAAAACTTTAACCAACTGAGTATAATAAAGAATGGAATAACAACAGAAATCACCATGCATGCGGAACTTCGCACAGGCAGGTTATTCCAACAGAATACTAAATAACGGAACCTAGGTCAGGTGAAATTCACACCGACAGGATGTTCCAACAGAATAATAAATGCGGAATAATAAATGATGGAACCAGGTCCGGCGTATAGCACAGACAGGATATTCCGACAGAATAATAAAGACGGAATAATAAAAATGGAACCAGGTCCGGCGTATAGCACAGACAGGATATTTTGACAGAATAATAAAGATGGAATAATAAAAATGGAACCAGGTCCGGCGTATAGCACAGACATGATATTCCGACAAAATAATAAAGACGGAATAATAGAAGAATGTCACCAAGTATAGGGTAGACCGCGTATACAGGTTATTTCAACAGAATAATAAGAAATGGAATAACAACAGTTCTCTTCATGAATAAGAAAGAATAGCACCCCTTACCGTAACAGAAACTGGATATAGAAGTAGTGAAGTAGCAGAATACTCTTCTTCTTTCTCTCTATAATTTTCTCTCTATAGCTTCTCTCTATAATTTCTCTCTCTAGAGTTTCAATGAATTCGTAAGAAAATAATGAAGGAATGAACTTCTATTTATAGGAAATGGAATGCATAGTAACTAATCCATGAACGGTCCAGATTGATTTACTTTAATCTTACGGTCCATATTTAAAGAAAAATCTTTTAAATAAAATATAATATATTCTATTTATATAAAAAGATTTTTACTATGCAAACACTATGCAACACTATGCAAAACACTATGCGACACTATGCATAATAAAATATAATATATTCTATTTATAAAATAACTTTAATAAAGTATTCTGTTTTATATAAAAAGATGTTTCTGTTTTATTATGTTAATAATACGAATAAAATAAAACGTCATTATCGCTATAATAATTCATATTATTAATCGACAATAATTGAATCAAACTGAGCGACTTCTTACATAAATATCAATAATCAATACCGTGTGCTACTATGCAATAACGCGTATTACTGTACTTTTACTACCCAGTAGTTCAACAGTATCAACGGTAAAACTTCCGCCGTTATTTTCAATAAAATATTTTTGTCGTTTTCTCAATCCGACAATAATTCCGTTATGGGGTCCACCAATAATTGTACCATCGTACGAATATTTTCCGACACAAAGAATATTCCCTGACCAATCGAATATAATATAACAACTTGCATACTTTGCAAAATTTATAAATACTACCCACAACTATAATATTATCTCAAATTCACACCATAATATAAAAAAATTATTTCGAGAAAATTAATTCTTTATTCATAAAATCTGGGGTTTTACATGTACCGTCAGATCCAATCATCCGAGAGGTTGTGTTGGCTGAGGCACATAGTTTTCCATTTTCTATTCATCCTGGTTCTACAAAGATGTATAGGGATTTGAAGATGAATATTTGGTGGAATGGGATGAAACGAGACATGGTTGAATATGTTGGGAAGTGTCTTACTTGTCAACAAGTGAAGATAGAACATCAACGAGCTAGTGATTTGTTGCAGTAGTTAGACATTCCAGTGTGGAAGTGGGAGGATATCACGATGGATTTTGTGACTGGTTTGCCGAAAACTTTCAAGGAAGAATGATGGCATTTGGATAGTAGTGGACTGGCTGACTAAATCGGCACACTTTTTGGCTATCCATGAGGGTTACTCGGTGGATAGGTTGGCACATATCTTTCAGCAGGAGATTGTTAGACTTCATGGTACTCCGGTGTCTACTGTTTCAGATCGGGATCCGCGGTTCACTTCACGGTTTTGGAAAGGGTTCCAACGAGCTTGGGGTACTCGGCTCAACTTCAGTACTTCTTTCTATTCGCAAACTGATGGACAATCCGAACGGACTATTCAGACATTAGAGGACATATTGAGGTCTTGTGCACTTGAGTGGTCGGGTAATTGGGATGATTATTTGAGCCTAGTTGAGTTTACTTACAACAACAGCTGACATTTAAGTATTGGAATGGCTCCGCTTGAGGCATTGTATGGTAGGAAGTGTCGAGCACCAACTTGTTGGGATGAGGTTGGCGAAAGGGCCATAGAAGGGCCTGAGTTAGTTCAAATCACTACGGAGAAGGTAGCGATGGCTAGTGAGAAATTGAAGTTGGCTTGATCACGGCAGAAGTGTTATGCTGATAAGCATATGAGGACTTTAGAGTTTGAATCTGGTGAGCATGTATTTCTAAAAGTTTCTCCTTGGAAGGGCATTCGGCGATTTGGGTTGAAAGGGAAACTTAGTCCACGTTATATGGGCCCATTTCAGATTTTGGATAAGGTTGGTGAAGTTGCATATCGGTTAGCTTTGCCTCCGCAGCTATCTCGGGTGCGCAATGTGTTCCACGTGTCGGTGTTAAGGAGTTATCATTATCATCCGTTGCATGTGGTGCAATATTTGTTTGATAAGATTCAGGAGGATCTTACTTGTGAGGAGCAAGCCGAGGCGATTTTGGATCTTCAAGAGCGGATTATGAGGAGGAAGACAATTCTGTTTGTTAAGGTTTTGTGGAAGAATCATTCGGAGCGAGAAGCCACATGGGAGATGGAGGAGTCTATTCGAGCGGAGTATCCGCATCTCTTTGAAAATTAGGTACGTTCCATTCTTTTGATTCTGGGGACGAAATCCTTTTTAAGGGGTAGGTGATGTAATACCCAAAAAAAATAATATTAAATAATAAAAATTACCTTGTTTTAAAACATATTTATTGGACTTTGTCATTTATTTTGGGTCAAAATAGTCATTTAATTTTTGTGGGCTAACGTATTAGTAAGTGTTGGATAAATTAAATTGGTAAAAATTGGGCTTTAAAACTAAGTGGATCTAATTTATAATTTTATAATTTTAAAATCCTATTAAAATTTGGAGAGTTAATAAATATATTAATTAATAAAATATATTTTTAAGTGAATAAATGTCTAAACCCTAATTTACTCAACATCACGTCTGATACAAATTGAGGGAAAAGAAGAAGAGGCAGCGGCGGCAGTAATTAAGAACAATAAACAAATCAGGTACTTTTCTTTTATGTGTCTTCTGAATATAGTGTACTATGAATTCTTGGTTTGATTGTTGATTAGCTTATTATATATATATATATATATATATATATATATATATCACTAGTATACTGTATCTATATATATATATATATATATTTATATAGTTTTTTATAAAAAAAAAAGAAAAAAAAGAATTCGTAACCTGAAGGAAAGTTACTTTTATAAAATAAGGTTCATAATGTGTATATATATATAATAGTAATACTGTTTGTTCTAAAAAAAAGAGAATAAAATAAAAATAAATAATAATGTTATCAGCCAAAACCAAGTCAGTATGTTTATTTTGGTCACCATGAATAACTAATCTTGAAATTAAGAATCAGGAGAATAAACATTAAAATTGGGAATAATATTTCAGTAATTGTACTTACATTAATTATTATTATTTTATGTAATTAGTTTGGGCGAAGGAAATTTAAGGAGTATTTTTGGAATAAATATTTTGGTTATTACATTGCTTAATCCAGGTACGGATTTCGTACTCCCTCAGCGATAATCATTTTAATTTTGATTTGTTCGTTTTGTTTTTGTTTAGAAGTTAGTTATTGTCTCGCATGTCTGTTCCTTCTCAAATCTATGTGATAGTTTCGTTTTGGGGCATTGATATTTAGAACTCATGTTTGTACTCTTTGAACTTGTTTATCATGTTTAATATTTATTTTGATATTTATAGTGATGTACATGTTAGTATTTTTTTGGAGACTTATGTTTATTATTCGTTCGATTTAACATGTACACGTTAGAACCCCTTTGTGTTGATATTTTTGTCGCATATGTTGTGACATTATATTTGTTTTAGAATACCGTAGGGTATACCTGAGCTATAACCACCTGTCAGGGTACCACATGCATGTCCTCTTGGCATCGAGGCATGACACCTTCCGTGGCGTTGTGATCAGTCCACGACGTCTCCATTTTGTGCTCCAGTGGGAGTTGGCCATTTGGTGTTTTCTTGTGGGAGGCGTATGGGTCGACCCTAGTTTTCTGTTCTGTTCTGTTTTGCGGATTGGTGATGTTGTGCCAAACACACCTTCTGATTTTACATGCATTGGATTCGCAGTCCAATGTATGTGACTTGCCTGTGTGGCATTATTTGACTTGCCTGTGTGGCAATGTATATTCTGTTTTGTTCTTAGCTCGGTATGAAATAACACCCAGCCATTTGATTCAGCCAATTATTTCGTTGTGTTAGCTTTGTTCGTTTCGCTTCAGTTCAGTTCAGTTCATTTAATTAAATTAATTATTTTGTTTCATTATTTGTATTCTATATCTGTACTGGGCATTTGGCTTATGCTGTGTTTTCTTCTGGCAGGTATTCAGGGGGATCAAGGGCAAGTGTGACGAGAACTTCCTTTTATCCAAATGGTTTATAAATATTATGTTTAGGTTGTGATACATTAGTTTGTTCGGAATTGTAATAATTATTTTAGATTATGGTTTGTGGCAGTTTGATATTTATTATGGTTAACTTGTTGTGGTATTTATCAGATATTAAGACTATTCTTTTGTGGCTTTGAACCTTGCTATTAAATTCATCAGTTTTGTTATGTTTTGAGTAACCGCTCTTTCTATTTCGGAAAGGGGGTGTTACAGTATCAACATGTGATTAAATACAATAATTATCCAAGTGAGGTTGTGACGCATACATCACCCATCTTGAGTCGCCAAATACATGGAACAGAATTTAAATACAAACTTCTTTGATACAGTACTACAAAACGTAGCTGAGAGTTTTAACACAGATAGTTTCTCGTAGAGAGTATACAAACTCAAATAATGTCCTCATTACAATTGTTATCACACTATTTCACATAATAGTGAGGACTACTATAGCCACCTATCTAGGACCGTCACTCCGTTCCCAGACTAGTCCCAGCTATATTCTCATTTTTTGAAGAGAACAACGAAAGCAAAGGGTGAGCTCAACAAGCTTAGTAAATAATATTATCACTAAGATAATGCAGAATAAATTATCTTTAGCCTTCAACGGTGTTAAACTGATAAAATTTAATAGACAACAAGTTTAACTGTAGCGGAACCAGCAATCCATTAGAAGAGTCAAGTAGAGCATGATATCTACTACCTTCTATGATTTTGAAAGTTTATCATCAATTTTATTGCTGAGACTCAGCTCAATAAATAGTCCACATCACTTAATTATCCATGCACTATGGGCCAAGGATGTTCAGGTTATCACTAATGGTCATGATAATGCCAACCACTGTCCATCAATGCACTACGGGCCAATGATGACTTTTACCGCATCATTTGTAACATTACAGGTCATGATTATACAGAATGATCCTTGGTCATAATCACACCAATTAACAGTCCATCTAAGCACTACGGACCAAAGATGACTTTCATAACAATATAAACATGAGGATGATGACAATGATATATGAATTCAATTAAATTCTAACAAATGATAAATTCTAAAGATTTATAATTTAATTTATCCAGAATTCAATAATGTCCAAATTGTCAACAAGATACTTCTTTGTGGAGTAAAATTCATGAATAATATTGTATCAAAAATGATTTGGACCGAAAAGAAATTAATTTTTATCATAAATAGTACCCCAGGTGAATAGTACCCGAGTAAATAGTACCCCGTGAATAGTACTCTGGTATGAAAAGGTTAAAACTTATCAAGAATGCTCAGAATAATATTGTCATGAAAAGATACTGGATGAAGCACAAATATTAAGGATATTCTACTAATTTTAGGAATTATAGAAGCAATACTTACCATAGTAAGTTTAAATTTAAGAATATGAATTAAAATAATATCCCTTCCATACTATAGTGAAATAAAATAATATCCTTTACTTTAGTAGAAACTGGATTTGATTGGAATATCAGATATATTCTGAGAAAATCTTGCAGAAAAACTACGCTCAAAGTATTCTTATACTCAAAAGAAATACTCAAAATACTATAATAAAAATGCTTGAGATTGTTTTTGTGTGATTTAGGACGGAGGTTTGCTCTCTTTTTATAGCACAAATCGAATGAAGAAAAATCAACTCATGCCTAACATTCTCTTATTTTCATATGGGTGGGGGCCACCCTTTGAAACAAGCTTGCAGGAATACAATGCCTAATTCACATTTCTCAATTGATTGAAGGCCCACCATTTTGGAAACAAGGAATGGTTTTGCAGGATGTCTACCACCCACCAAACAGAAGAAGAAAATATGCACTAAACTAAAGCCAGCAACTTTGAAAAGAAAAGTACACGGAAAGAATTCTAATTCAAATTATTAACCTCCACTCCACTTTTATTCACATGCTAAAAATTATATATTATTATAATAGTATTACCATTTAAATTATAAACAAAATCGTAATATTATAATAATATATTTGAATAAATATTTTATCAGAGAAAAATAATTGCCAAACTTTCAACAAATAATTAATGCAAAAATTCCTTCATTTATATCCACACAAAATAAATATTTCTTTATCATATAAATCAATAATTAATTATTCACAAATAATATTACAGAATCACAATTATGACAACCAGGTCGTTCCCAGGAAAGAGGGGGCTTTCCAATAAGGATTTCTCCTTATTCGCGCGCAATTAGGTGACCAAACCCCTTTCCTAGACAGAACTTCCTTAGACATTGTCAATAATACTATCTAATAATATTATTCAAATAATATGAATTATTGATCTGATAATGAGAAATACTGTGCAGTGACAATTATTGAAATAATAATAATATAAAATATCAACTCAGCAATTATTGAATCTATAAAATAAAATATTGAACAGTAATTATGTAACAATTATTGAGTAGTGACTTCTTACGTAAGCATAAAAAATCCAAGATACTGTACAATACCGTGTGCTACTATACAACCACGCGTATTACTGTACTTTTATCAACGGGTAATTCAACAGTTAACGGTAAAACTTTTTCCGTTATTTTTATAAAAAAGATAATTTTGTCGTTTTGTAACTCCGACAATAATTCTGTTGTGGGGTCCATCAATGATTGTGTCATCGTACGAATATTCCCCGACAAAAAGAATATTTCCCGACCAAACGAATATTTTATAACAACTTTCTTAATTTGCAAAATTTATAAATATTACCCACAACTATAACATTATAACAAATTCACACCTTAATATTCAAAAATATAATTCGAGAAAAATTAATCTTTATTCATAAAAGTTGGGGTCTTACAACCTCCCATTCTTATGAAATTTCGTCCTCGAAATTGGTGTACGTACATATTATGTCGAAGAGGTGAGGATACCTTGATTTCATTTCAGATTCTAACTCCCAGGTCATTTCCTCAACATCGTGGTTTCTCCACAAAACTTTGACTTGAGGTATAACCTTGGAGCGTAGAATATGTTCCTTCTTATCCAAGATTTTAACAGGTACCTCTTCATAATTTAAATCTTCCGCTATCTCGTCTGGTTCTAACTTAATAATGTGGTTTGGGTCTTCCAAATATTTACGCAACATGGATATGTGAAAAATGTTATGAACACGAGACATACTTGGCGGTAAAGCGAGTCTATAGGCCATAGTTCCTACTCGATCAAGGATTTCAAATGGGCCAATGAATCGAGGATTGAGCTTTCATCTCTTTCCAACTCTTGTAACTCCCTTCCATGGATCAACACATAACAACACATGTTCTCCAACATTGAATTCCACGCCCTTCCGATTAAGATCAGCATAACTCTTTTGTCGATCTTGTGAGGTTTTTATACGTTGCCGGATTATTTGAATCTTTTTCGTAGTCATACGTACCAATTTTGGTCCCAACAACGTTGCTTCATCCACCTCATCCCAGCATACTGGAGAACGACACTTGCGTCTATACAACGCCTCGAATGGAGTCATGCCAATACTTGCTTGATAACTATTGTTGTAGGAGAATTCCACTAATGGAAAGAACTTGTCCTAATTTCCTTTGAAGTCAAGGACACGAAGTCTTAATAGATCCTCTAGAGTTTGAATAGTCCTCTCTAACTGTCCGTCCGTCTGAGGATGATATGCCGAACTGAATCGCAAATTTGTGCCCATAGCTTTTTGCAAACTGATCCAAAACCGTGAAGTGAACCTTGGGTCTCGATCAGAAACTATGGATACTGACATACCATGAAGTCTTATAATTTTCATTTATGTACATACGAGCAAGACGTTCAAGTGAATAAGTTTCTCGTATAGGTAAGAAATGAGCAGACTTGGTCAATCTATCAACAATGACCCAAATTGCATCTATGACTTATGAAACCTTGGGAAGACCGGTAACAAAATCCATGGTAATGTGCTCCCACTTCCATTTTGGAATTTCAAGTGGTTGTAATGTACCTTTTGGCACTTGATTCTCCGCCTTCACTCGTTGACAAGTTAGACACCTTGAGATAAACTCCGCGATCTCTCTCTTCATATTGCTCCACCAAAATGTATGTCGAAGATCATGATACATTTTGTTACTCCCAGGATGGATTGCAAACGGTGTGTTGTGCGCCTCCATTATGATTTTATACTTCAAATCAGAGTCATTAGGAACACAAAGTCTGGAGTTTACTCGAAGTATTCCTTCTTCATCAATTCTTGATTCCAGAATAACACCTTCTTGTACTTTCTTCTTCATACGCATCAGCTCCATATCTGTAGCTTGAACAGCTTTAACTTTATCGATTAAAGTCGGTTCTACTCGTATATTTGCCAACATCACATGGGTCCCTAGAGTCTTTATCTCTATCTCTATCCTTTGTAAGTCATACAAAATGGGCCTTTGCGTTGACAATATTGCACTCGTACCCGCATATGATCTTCTACTCAACGCGTCATCTACCACGTTCGCTTTACTAGGATGGTATTGAATAGTATGATCATAATCTTTCAACAGTTCAAGACAACGTAGTTACCGCATATTGAGTTCTTTTTGAGTGAAGAAATATTTGAGGCTTTTATGATCCATAAAGATCTCCACCTTCCCCCTATACAGGTAATGCCTCCAGATTTTAAGTGTGAAAACGACAACTGCCAACTCTAGATCATGAGTAGGATAATTCCTCTCATATTCTTTGAGTTGTTGTGAGGCATAGGTTATGACTTTTCCAAGTTACATGAGAACAGATCCTAAACCTTTGCCTGAAGCATCACTGTAGATGACAAATCCCTCCGAACCCGATGGTATTGCCAGAACAGGTGCTGAAATGAGTCTCCTCTTGAGTTCTTGAAAACTCTTCTCACATTCCTCGCTCCAAATGAATTTTGTATCTTTCCGAGTCAGTTGAGTTAATGGTATAGCAATTCAAGAAAATCCTTCTACGAATCTCTGATAATAACCAGCTAAGCCGAGAAAGCTACAGTACTTTGGTCACTGACTTAGGTTGCTCCCAGTTTTGAATTGCTTCAATCTTTGCCGGGTCAACAGAAATTCCATGATTTGATATCACGCGCCCAAGGAATGCTACTTCCTCAAGCCAGAACTCGCATTTCTTCAATTTGGCATATAGCTTGTTTTCACGAGGCTTTTGAAGTATCAGTCTCAAGTGTTGCTCGTGATCTTCATGACTTTTGGAGTAAATGAGGATGTCATCAATAAAGTCGACCACAAAGTGATCTAAATATTCTTTGAATACTTGGTTCATCATATCAATGAAGGCAGCAGGAGCATTAGTCAATCCAAAAGACATGACTAGGAATTCGTAATGCTTTACCGAGTTCTGAAAGCAGTCTTTGGAATGTCATCAGTTTTAACCTTTAATTGATGATAACCGGAACGAAGATCGATCTTTGAAAAGAATTTGGCGCCTTGTAACTGGTCAAACAGATCATCAATACGAGGTAACGGGTACCTATTTTTGATGGTGACATGATTCAACTCCCGATAATCAATACAAAGTCGCATACTTCCATCTTTCTTCTTCACGAATAGAACAGGAGCACCCCAAGGAGACGTACTAGGACGAATGAAACCGATGTCTAATAATTCCTGTAGTTGGGTTTTTAACTCCTAAAGTTCAATAAGAGCCATTCGATATGGGGCTTTTGAAATGGGTTTTGTACCAGGTTCAAGGTCGATACAAAATTTAATTTCACGCTCTGGGGGTAGGCCATGAAGTTCTTCAGGGAATACGTCAGGAAATTTATTAACAATAGAAATATCATTCAAATTTGACGTATTTTTATTTAAATCCGTGACATGGGCTAAGAAAGCTTGACATCTATTTTGCAATAAACGAATAGCTTTATGACTTGATATGACAGTGATTGACTTAAGTGGTTTGGTTGCTTGAATTCGCTTAATAGGTTGGTTAGGAATATGAAAGCTAACAACCTTACGAAAACAATCAATTTTTGCATGATGAATAGTTAACCAATCTATCCCTAAAATCTTATCAAATGCAAGTATTTTCAAAGAGATAAGATCGACAGGTAACGCGCGGTTACCGATTTAAATCAAACAAGACTTATAAATAGTTGATATAGTAATGATTTCTCCCAACGGAGTTTCAACAGATAAATCAAAGTCTAATTTCTCCGGAGTTAAATTTGAACGTTGAGCGCAAGTAGGAGAAATAAAAGAATGGGTAGAACCGGTATCAAATAAGGTACAGACTTCGCTAGAGTTTATGATTAGCTTACCCGTGATCACCTCATTTGGATTCCTCGCTTTTTGGGAGGTTACGACAAATGCTCTCCCTTGAACTACCTATTTTATCTTGTCTGGGACGGCCTTTGATGCCTCCATCCCAGCTGGACTTGACTTCGGTGCACGACAAAATCGGGCTAGGTGACCTTCTCTTCCACAATTGTAACATGCTTTGGGTTGCTGTGTACAGTTTGGACTGATGTGTCCCTCCCCTCTGCATTTATAACATACGACCAGCAGTCGTTCTCCTTCCTTAACAACAGGTGCTGGTGTTGACGTCCTTCCATCAATAATGAATCTCCTCTTCTTGAAATTTCCACTTTTATTATCTTGGCCATGATTACCACTGAAGTGGTTACCATTTCTGGCATGTTAACTTCCACCACGTTTGTTGTCACCGCTTCGATGACTGCTACCACTGGTATTATCATTTTACCGGCTACTCTCTCTTGTATGGGTTGACTCGTTATCTCACTCCAATAACTGAGCCTCATTTATAACATCTTAATACAAACACAGTTTGTGAGAAATTAGACATTGACGTATCTCGGGTTTCAAACCTCTTAGAAACATCCGTGCATTAATTATCTCCTCATTATCAACCAAATGGGACCTAAATCGGGACAACTCGGCAAACTTAGCTTCGTACTGTAACACGGTCATATTGTTTTGCTCCAACTTGATAAATTCTACCTCCTTCATGTGACGAATACTTTAAGGAAAGTACTTATCATTGAACATTTCTTGGAACTTCTCCCAAGACATCTATAATACGGCAGGTTTAGTACTCTTTACCAATTCCCACCAGTAATCTGCCTCTCCTCGCAACATAAAGGTGGCAAAGGGAACCTTTTGCTCCTCGGAGCATCCCAAGACATCAAATATCTTGGTGATATGCTTTATTCACGTCTCCACCTTAAGTGGTTTTGGCTCTCCAATAAACTCCGGTGGTGCCAGCTCCTTGAACTGTTTAGCGGTGACCATTTGAGAGTTACCAGTGTTTCCATTTACATTTTGAACAGGATTTGTTCTCGCCAGATGTTGCATAAATTGCATAAAGCCTCTGAACATCCCATCGTTCATCATTTGGTCAGCGTTGTTGTTTTCCTGAGGATTATTTCCATGCACATTATCCTGAGTATTGATCGTTGGTGATTCAACGGTCTCATGTGCTTCATTGCTTATCTCAACATTTTTAGATACCATTTTGAAATACTGCCACAAAACAAAGGTTAATTAACATGTCACATATTATCCCTATACTATGACTGACCAAATAAATACCAAATAACCTTAGGTAGGTCATACTAGCGAAGTAATTTCCCGTCTCTCCCCTCCTAGTTCTAGTCTCATATCTCAGCCAGAGATCATATCTATAATCTTTGATACCAACTGTGATGCCCCCAAAATAGGTATATATCACCCATCTTGAGTCGCCAAATACATGGTACATAATTTAAATACAAACTTCTTTGATACAGTATTAGAAAACGTAGCTGAGAGTTTCAACACGGATAATGTCTCGTAGAGAGTATACAAACTCAAATAAAGTCCTCATTACAATTATTATCACACTATTTCACATAATAGTGAGGACTACTATAGCCACCTATCTAGACCGTCACTCCGTTTCCCGACTAGTCCCAGCTATATTCTCATTTCCTGAAGAGAACAATGAAAGTAAAGAGTGAGCTCAACTAGCCTAGTAAAGAATATTATCACTAAGATAATGCAGAATAAATTATCGTTAGCCTTCAACAGTGTTAAACTGATACAATATAATAGACAACAAGTTTAACTGCAGTGAAACCAACAATCCATTAAAATAGTCAAATAGAGCATGATATCTACTACCTTCTATGATTTTAAAAGTTTATCATCAATTTTGTCGCTGATACTCAGCTCATTAAATAATCCACATCACTTAATTATCCATGCACTACGGGCCAAAGATATTCAGGTTATCACCAATGGTTATGATCATACCAACCACTGTCCATCAATGAACTACGGGCCAATGATGACTTTTGCCACATCATTTGTAACATTATGGGTCATGATTATACCGAATGATCCATGGTCATAATCACACCGATTAACAGTCCATCTATGCACTACGGGCCAAAGATGACTTTCATAAAAATATAAATATGAGGATGATGACAATGATATACGAATTCAACTAAATGCAAGCAAAGGATAAATTCTAAAGATTTATAATTTAATTTATCCAGAATTCCATAATGTCTAAATTGTCAACATGATACTGCCTTGTAGAGTAAAATTCAAGAATAATATTGTATCAAAAATGATTTGGACCGAAAAGAAATCAATTTTTATCATGAATAGTACCCCAGGTGAATAGTACCTAAGTGAATAGTACACCGTGAATAGTATTTCAGGAATAGTATCCCGTTAATAGTACTCTAGGCATGAGAAGGTTAAAACTTATCAAGAATGCTCAGAATAATATTTTCATGAAAAGATCTTGATGAAGCGCAAATATTAAGGATATTCTACTAATTTCAGGAATTATAGAAGAAATACTTACCATAGTAAGTTTAAATTTAAGAATATGAATTGAAATAATATCCATTCTATACTATAGAGTATGAAAGAAAATAATATTTCTTACGAGTATTGAAATAAAATAATATCATTTACCTTACTAGAAACTGGATTTGACTGGAATATCAGATATTATTCTGAGAAAATCTTGCAGAAAAACTTCGCTCAAAGTATTCTTATACTCAAAAGAAATACTCAAAATACTATAATAAAAATTCTTGAGATTGTTTTGGTGTGATTTAGGATGGAGGTTTGCCCTCCTTTTATAGCACAAATCGGATGAAGAAAAATCAACTCATGCCTAACTTCCTGCCTAACATTCTCATATTTTCATATGGGTGGGGGCCACCCTTTGAAACAAGCTTGCACGAATACAATGCCTAATTCACATTTCTCAATTGATTGAAGTCCCACCATTTTGGAAACAAGGAATGGTTTTGCAGGATGTCTACCACCCACCAAACAGTAGAAGAAAATATGCACTAAACTAAAGCCAACAACTTTGAAAAGAAAAGTACACGGAAAGAATTCTAATTCAAATTGCTAACCTCCACTCCACTTTTATTCACATGATAAAAATTATATATTATTAAAGTAGTATTACCATTTAAATTATAAACAAAATCGTAATATTATAATAATATATTTGAATGAATATTTTATCAGAGAACAATAATTGCCAAACTTTCAACAAATAATTAATGCAAAAATCCTTCATTTATATCCACACAAAATAAATATTTCTTTATCATATAAATTAATAATTAATTATTCACAAATAATATTACAGAATTACAATTATGACAACCAGGTCGTTCCTGTAATAACCCGATATTTTGCATATAAATAAATAAGAAATTTTGCATATAATTTTTTTATTTTTTTATTTTGAAGATGGAAATATGTGCCAAATAATGTGTATGTATATATGTGATAAATAAAATTTATTTATTACATGAATAATTTCAAATAATTTTATTTTAGAATTATTGATCATTATAACATATATACTTATAATAATTAATTTTATAGTAGAAATTTCTTTATTATTTATTTTCTATGAAAATATAATTTTTATATTATTTAAATAATATATGAAATGATCATTGGAATTATTATAATTACTATTTTATTATATGAATTTTAGTTCAGATTATTAAGTTAATTATTTTAACTTAATTAATAATGTTAGATATGAAAAATAATTCAGACATGGAATCCAAACCCTAAATTTGGGTATTGATCAAGGGATGAGAATAATAATATAATATTAATTATATTTTTATTTTTCAGTGCTATAAATATGTACCGTAAATGTGGAGACTGATAATAGTTGGTCAATTGTGGTAAATTATGTCATAACACATATATCATGTTATTAAACCCTAATTTTTAAATTAAGTTTTGAGTTTAAGACTGAGCAGTAATTGTGTTATATGAATTTTACTGTGTATTATATAATTTCTGTAATTAGGAGAAACCCTAATTATTATTTGAAAACCTTAATTTGCTAAAATTAGAAGCCCTAAGGATTATTTTTTGTGAATTATAATGATAATTAGGAAACCCTAATTGTTAATTTGGGAACCCTAATTTAAAAACCCTAATTTTCTATATAAAAAAAACCCCAATTTTAAATTAGTGTGTTTAATTAAAATTTTATTACACTTTAATTTTTAATTGTCCAAACCCTAGCAATTATTTGGGAAATTTTAAGGCTTAAAATCTAGTGATTAAACCCTAGATTCAAGCACCTTGGACAAGAATACCCTTGAGATTAAAATAAAATTACTAAAATACCCTTTTTGTCTCATTTGTGAATATTGCTAGCCAAATCTTTGCGAATCTGGCCAGCCACCCTACCCTAGACCTACCTATGAGCTAGATTAACAACACATCAGTCATTGCAAGCATCCAATACATTGCATACATGTTTATATAGAATTCAAGAGAGAGAAAGTACATTATTTACTCATTTGTGCAACCCACTCCTAGCCATTCTCTCTCAAGCTCAAACCCACAAAATTATAGTTTTAGATCAGCCACAAATCAAGCCCCACGAACACCAACATCAAATCAGAAGCATAGAAATTAGAATTGAAGCATAAGAGGTAAACCCTAATCTAGAAAGTTGACTTTTGATCTTATGTTAGATGTAAATTTTTGTGTTAAATATGTTGTATGGGGTGTTAATCAATGATCTGGGTTGCTAGATGTTAAACCCATAACATCTAGAGGCTCGGATTTGATGATTTTCCAAATCTAGAAATTTTTGAAAATAAGGGTCTGATAGTGAATGTAAAGTCCCACAGATCTCGATCTGTTATTTGTTTTTGTGTTTTGAAAGTTTTTACTTGTACTCTGTCAGGAGATCTTTAATATGCAACTTGAAACATGTCCATATCTGTTGTAGATTAAAAGCTATTTAAGGTCAAAGTGGGTAGACCGGCATTGACCAGCTGTTCTTGAAGCCCAGAATCAGCCGAGAAACCTCTGACAGTGTTTTTGTAGGGCTTGGATCTTGCTATGTCTAAGTTGTTTTGCCATGTTGTTATTTTTTGGTTGTAGACTGACATGAAGACTACATGCTAAAGTTTTTATATCACCTAGACACTTAAAAGAATCGATCTGAGTGATGGTCAAACTTAGGTAGCCGAAACTGCTCAAGAACATTTCTGGGTCAGAAATGTTCAAGAACAATTTCGGGAGGGTACTTTGATCGGCCTATAGATCTTTATTGTGTTGATGATATGATGATCTGATGTTGTTTTATTGTTCCATTACATGTATTCTATAAGTATAAATCGTTATATCACATGAAGCAAGGTTGGAACCTAATGTAAATTGAGCACGAAACAAGGGACTCGAATTTATGGGTTTCTGGGAAAACCCAAAAACGCCTGACAGGAAGTTTGAATGGCTAGATTTTCATGATGTTGTATGTTATGACCAAGATTTTGATTTTTAATTGTAGTGTTACATAAATATTACATGAACAATATGTTACATGACCTAGAAACATTTAGAGATAAGAATTAGACTTGGTCAAACAGGGCACCTCGACCACTGACTTGTCAGTGTTCTTGAGGCCAAGAACACCTAACATGACAGATAAGTGTCGTTATAGCCTATAGCGACGGTTATTAATAAATTTATTTTACTAAATTTCGGGAAATGATTAAAAATAGGAAAAAATAGTTTTAAATTATTAAAATTACAAATTAATTTACTAAAAATTATTTTAAAGTCTGAAAATTAGTTTTTAATTATTTTAAGTATATTTCATAAATATTTAATATTTTTGGGATATAAAAGGTATTTAATTTATTGAAGTATAATATTAAATAAATTATTTAAAAATGATTTTAATACATGAAAAATCATTTAAAAATAGGTTATGATATAAAAAGATATTTTAAGTTATTTTCTATAATTTTTAATATTTTGTGATGATTTTCATTATTAATTAGATATTAATGATGATTAAGTTATTTAATAAAGATATTAAATAAATGATGGAAAATAGAATTAATGACTTAAAGTTTATATAAAAATGATTTAGAGATTATAAAAATATTTTAAGTTATAAAATATAACTTTTGATATTTTGTCATGAAAAATATTAATATTTCAATATTAAGGATATTTGATTTATTTAATAATTATATTAAATAAAGTAATGGAAAAATGATTTTAATATTAGAAAAATCATTTTAAATGAAAATAAAATATTTTAAGATATTTTAAGTTATAAAACATAACTTTTAATATTTAAAGAATAACTTCATTAATAAATCAATATTACTGATAATAATGTAATATTAAGGATATTAAATTTATTTAATAATTCTATTAAATAAATAGTTTAAAAATAGTTTTATTGAATTAAAAATCATTTAAAAAGGATATAAATAGATTGAAAATATTTTAGGTTATAACTAATGACTTTTAATGTTTTGATAAATAATATATTAATATTCTAATATTAATGGTAGTTATTTAAAAATGATTTTTAAATATTTTAAAAATTATTTAAGGGTAATATTAATACTTTAAAAATATTTTGAGTTATTATACATAATGTTAATATTTTGGCAATGGTTTCATTAATAGTTTAATATTTAAATATTAATGATAATAGAATTAGTTAATATTTAAATCATTTAATAATGATTTCAGTGTTTGAAAAATTCATGATAAAGTATAATAATTATATAAAAATTATTATAAGGCTACGAAAAATAATATGACTGATATTTAAAATATTTAAACGAATATTAAACTACACGATAGAGTTTTAGACTCGATATCTACCCGATAAAGTCGTCGGTACACCGAAATATTTCAGAAATTGATCTAGACTTAGATAAATTAACTAGATATGTGTTTGTTAGTGAATCAATAACTGGTAAACCTATGTGACGATGTGATTAGGTTATGTGCTGACTGTAATTAGCAGTAATATGTAATATGATATATTATTCTAATTGAACGAATGATATTATTACTGATAGGTCGCTGTATAAAAGATTTATCTAAGTTGCGTTATTGTAAGCAGCAGCTCAGGCAAGTATCCTACTTTTGCATTTACTTTATGCAATGGACATGAGTAAGAAAGTTTCAGAATTATATTATTAGTGTGTCAGGTTATTAACTCTATTATTATTGATTATGTATCCAATCTTTGTATTCATAAAAGTTCTTACATTATACGATCATTGTATTATTGTATAATTTAGATATTTATTCTGTTCGTTAATTCGTATATAGGGTAAGACAAATGTCCCCACTTGGATAACCATTGTATTTAATCATATGTTGATACATACTTATTGATTTCGAGTATGCATACGTTGACTTAAAAGCCGTCTAAGCTATTTGATTCAGCTAGACATAAAAATATTGTTGAGCAAGATAGAACTTTAATGTATCCCACCAGATTGTTTTGGTTCGGATTCCCGACTAAGTATGAACATCCCGAACCTGGGAAAAATTTTGTGCACCTAAGGTGGATAGAGTGAACGATAATATCGTTCTTGCATATAGTATTGATCAATACATGGCATAACATACTGATCACCCCCCGTGCTTGTAAGTTATGACGATTTACAGATGAATTTCTGTTTAACCTTTTCAAAAATAGAAAATAATGTTCATAGTATGTTGACTGATCTCTAGTTATAGTCAATACGTAGTTTCAAAGATTTCATATGGAAGTGATATGTTGTTATTATTGGTCCAGTTTACTTCACAACTGTTGATTTGTTGTAGAAGTGTCTTTCAAAAAAACATTTTATTCTTTCAGCTAATATATATTGTTGTTATTACTTGCTGGGCAATCAAATGCTCATTCTTGCTTTAAATTTAAATGTTTTCAGCTAAGTATGATCAACCATAAGGTTCAGGAAAGAACAAGGGGAAAAGAAAGCAGTTCGAATGAGTTTTATAATATTCTATGTAATAGTTAAAGTTTATTAAGACAATGATATTTATTATCTATGATGTAATGAATGTTTAAAGGTCGCGTACCTGGGATTTAGACTTTGATATATGTAAATTAAGTTTGATATTTATATTATTGTTATTATTATTAGTATTCTTTCGCTTATAGAAATGGTATCGTGAAGCACCGAGTTCGGGTTTCAAGTACCCGGATTTGGGGGCGTCACAGTTCCCAGGAAAGAGGGGGCTTTCCGATAAGGATTTCTCCTTACTGACGCGCAATTAGGTGACCAAACCCCTTTCCTAGATAGAACTTGCTTAGACATTACCAATAAATATATATAATAATATTATTCAAATAATATGAATTATTGATCGGATAATGGGAAATACTGTGCAGTGACAATTATTGAAACAACAATAATATAAAATATCAACGAAGCAATTATTGAATCAATAAAATAAAATATTGAACAGTAATTACTGTAACAATTATTGAGTAGTGACTTCTTACGTAAGCATCAATAATCCAAGATACTGTACAATATCGTGTGCTACTATGCAATCATGCATATTACTGTACTTTTATCAACGGGTAATTCAACAGTTAACGGTAAAACTTTCGTCGTTATTTTTATAAAAAGATAATTTTGTTATTTTTTAACTCCGACGATAATTCTATTGTGGGGTCCACCAATGATTGTGTCGTCATACGAATATTCCCCGACAAAAAGAATATTTGCCGACCAAACGAATATTTTATAACAACTTGCTTACTTTGCAAAATTTATAAATATTACCCACAACTATAACATATAACAAATTCACACCTTAATATTCAAAAATATAATTCGAGAAAAATTAATCTTTATTCATAAAAGTTGGGGTCTTACAGAGGTCACTTGTATAACCATGCTTAGAAATTAACGAACAAAATATATATCTTGATATATAATAACATAATTAGAGAACTTGTACAACATATTATAATCTAATAACTTACTTATACAGAATCATTGCATAAGTATATACAAAGGTTAATATATTTGAACAATGAAAAAGAATAGTTCCGACATTCGCTTACGCACGTCCATTGCATAAAGTAAATGCAAAGATAGGATACTTGCCTGATCTGCTGCTTACAGTTACACAACTTAGTTTTATATTTTATATCGAGACCTATCATTCATAAGATTATTTTGTCGATTAGAACAATATATCGCAACATATAGTACTGCTATTTACATTCAACACATAACCTAATCACATTGTCACATATGTATATCAGTTATTAGATTACAAACAGACACATATCTAGTCAAATTATCTAAGTTCAGATTAATTTATAAAATATTTTGGTGTACCGACATCTTTATCGGGTAATTATCGAGTCTAAAATTCTATCGTGGAGTTGAATATTATTCTGGATATTTTAAATATCAGTCATATTATTTTTCATAGACTTATAATAATTTTTAAATAATTATTATAATTTATCATGATTTTTCAAACACCGGAATCATTATAAAATGATTTAAATATTAAATAATTCTATTATCATTAATATCAAAATAATATTAAAATACTAATGAAACCATTGCCATAATATTAAAGTTATTTATAATAACTCAAAATATTTTTAAAACATTAATATTACCCTTAATATTTAAATTTTTAAATAATTACCATTAATATTTAAAAATTAATGTATCTTTTATCAAAATATTAAAAGTCATTTATTATAACTTACAATATTTTAAAATCATTTATATCTTTTTTTAAATGATTTTTAAATCAATAAAACCATTTTAAAACTATTTATTTAATATAATTATTAAATAAATCAAATATCATTAATATTAAATTATTAATGAAATTTACCTTAAAATATTAAAAGTCACATTTTATAACTTAAAATATTTTTAAACCATTTATTTTCATTTAAAATAATTTTTATAATATTAAAATTATTTTAAAACTAATTTATTTAATATATTTATTAAATAAATCTAATATCATTAATATTAAATAATTATTGAAATTTATCTTAAAATATTAAAAGTTATGTTTCATAACTAAAAATATTATTAAATACCTTATTATCAGTTAAAATGATTTTTAATATAATAAAATCATTTTTAATTTATTTATTTAATACATTTATTAAATAAATTAAATATCAATAAGCTTCAAAAAAAATACTAATATTTATGAAAAATATATCAAATTATTAAAAGTTAAATTTTATAACTTAAAATTATTTTTAAAATTATTTTTGAAATTTTCAGAAATAAATTTCTATTTTTAAATAATTTTTGGAAATTAAATTAAATAAAATTATTAAATCTGTCGCTATAGCCTTTAGCGACATAAAGCGTCTCCTTAGGTGTTCTTGAGCCTCAAGAACACTCGATGTCAGTGCTCGAGTAGCTAGCTAGGTTTGACCTTGATTAATTATTAATCTATAATGTTTCTGGACAAGATATTGGTTAGATCTTGTAGTACTAGTGTAATACTACATGATCCAGCCATTATCAAGTTCATTTCATAACACATGTGCAAGATATAGAGCTTTGAAATCATTGTCAGACATGTTATTCATGTTCTGGGCTGGCCAAAAATATGAAGTCATGGCCGGTCAACGTTCTTTGTTGCCTTATTCCAATCAATATGTTCATGTTATAGTTGTGTTAGACGTCGGGCCTTGTAGAGTAACTAACATGGTATCTTGTTTGAGCATTTAGAATGTCCAGATAGCATTAAGTTACAAGACCTAAGCCCCTAAAGTACTTGTCAGACCACTGTCTCAACTTTTTGGGTTACCTAGAAAGTAAAGATTAATGGTCAACGACTTTTGACCAATTACTACGATCGATCTGTTACCTTCTTAGGTTTGAAAATTCCATGTACTTGTAGATTTCATGTCATACTATAATCTAGATACCATTATACATCCTAAAAGCTTGTCAGAAATGAGATCAAAGCCGGTCAAAGTCACTGACAGAACACGTTCTTCAATTTTCTGGGTTTCCTATAAAACTGATTTCGTGTTCGGTCAACGAACTTTGACCGTGAATAACTTTTGATATACACATTCAATGATCATGGATCCACTTTCAAGATACTAACAACATTATAGACAACAACTTCAAACCTTTAAAATACCAAAACAATAAACAGAAAGAGATCTAGGAGACCTGACATTCGTTATCAGACAACCTTTTCAATAAGAATTTGGGTTTTCTAAGTAATAATTAGGGTTTCCCTAATTAACATTATGCTTTAAAATTTAGCAATTAGGGTTCTAGTTTAGTAATTAGGGTTTTTAATTAATTAGGTTTCATAAATAATAATTAAGGTTTTCCTAATTAACTATAAATTCTATAATACGCGTCATTAATCACATTAAACGATGACTTTACAAATCTTAAAGTCCTATTTGACTTTCGAATTAGGTTTTATTATAGTAATACTAGATTTTCTATTGTTGCACCATAATTGACCAACCATTGTCAATACACACATATAGTACATAGTTATACACTGAAATATAATTAATATTATATTATTATTCTCATGCCTTATTCAAAATTCAGAATTAGGGTTTTGAATCCATATCTGACATAACTTTCATATACATACCATTATTAACTAAGTTAAAATAATTAACATAACTAATATGAATAAATTCATATACTAAAATAGTTATTATAATAATTTTTATAATCATTTCATATATTATTTAAATAATATTATAATCTTATTTTCATTGAGAATAAATAATAAAATCATTTTTAATAAAAAATAATTTATTATAAGAATATAATTTATAACGATAAATATATAATTCCTTTAAAAAAATTTATTTTCAATTATTCATGTAATAAATAAAGTTATTTATCACATATATACATACACTTTACCCTGTATATATTCCAACATTTATTTTAATAAAAAAAAATTTAAACACAATTTTTTTATTAATTTAATTATATCGAAAATATTAGGTTATTACATTCACCCACCCTTTTAAGGATTCCGTCCCCGGAATCACCGTTTCAAAACTTATACTCACTAGGGTAAATAACATACGCATTCATTGCAAGTAGATTTCGATCAGATTCGATCGAACTGATCATTAACTATACAACATAAAGCTTGTCTATCCGATTAAACAAAAATTTGATTTCTAATAGAATTAAATTCCTCCTTCAAAATTCTTTATAAAATAATTATATATATATATATATAAGAAAATAAAATTTATTTGAATAATATCTGGTATTACATCCCCGGCTGCTACCGTATCCTGAACTGTCTTGTTGCAGACTCTGGCGGTTGATTCTATTAGTTTGTTTGTTGAAGTTGGTTCCGTTGTCTCCAATGTCCCGCTGTTTTTCCCCGTATTCGCACTCGCTGCCTCCTTTCTTCCTTTTGGACAGACTTTCACCTTATGCTCCGTTGATCCACACCTGAAACACCCACTGTTCATCTTAGGATTGGGGCAGTTGGGAGAGATATGTCCCTCTTGTCCACACTTATAACACACAAACTTATCTTTAAGACAGTCTCCCGAGTGATTCTTTCCGTAATTCCCACACTGCACAACATGTTTCTTTCCACCTCCTGGTCTATTTCCGGTATTCCCGAAATTATCTCCTTTCCTTTTCCCAGTTCTACCACCACTACTCCTTTCTCCGACTCTAGCTTGATTTGCCTCCCACTAAAAATTTGCCTCCACTTTCATTATATAGGTGGCAAAAGCTATCTTTTGCCCCTCTGTTACCCTAGCTATCATAAATGCTTTTACAGGGTCAGTTGATCCTCTAAATCATAGCGGTTCGACTGCGTTGAAGTATTTGAAGTTCGCCATAGATTATCTGGATGATTTCCCGCGGTTGGTATTCCATTCTGCATAGCTTGAGCGAGCATATTCGTAAAATTCTATATCGGGTCTAGTTGTCCTCCAGCATTGATGACAACTTCTTCTGCCCTTTGGTTTCGTTTTCGTCTTGGCGGCATTATCTGATTAAATAAAATCATGTTAATCCAACTAATTTATAGTACTCTACACCATATAGCATAGCACATACTGCTTTAAGCATCCGCTATCCCTTTGTGACACAAAAGTCAGGAATCGCTGCAACAACTTATACGAAAGTTGAAAATATTACATTACACAGACATACTTATCATATACACATCATAGAACATACATAATTAATTAATACTAATACTACTTATTTCGTACGCCTTCACTAAGGATCAATTGCTTAGTAATTTATATATTCATATTATCCTTAATAATCCATTCACACATAACTATACAAGGTTCGTCAAATTTACCACACATTATGAGTTTAGGAACTTACCACAATCATATGAGTTTAAGAACTTATCCTAGTCAGACCTTTGGCGTCCATTCGCTGAGGGGTTCAAATATTTTATATAATTATGAGTCATGAACTTACCATAAGTATGAGTTTTAAGAACTTGAGCTTAACCTTATATTCTTTAACTATACTTTACCCATCTGTTATACCACCATTTCTGGGTCCGGTAATACATTTTCCAGTATAATCACCTCATCAGGGTTGCTTTTAAAGTGAGCCTCTATTTCAGCTATTGGATTTGATATTAGCTCGGTTATTGAGGTTGACTCATTCTTTTCAAACTGAGAGTATCCTAATCCTTTCCCACCTGATATCTACACACAAATTATCTTGACTAGCATATAATCTATACACAGCACATAATAGTTTTATATAAGTTATCTTTTATTTTGTTTTACAATGAATTTATTCAATTCATCTCCTTTTAAACTCTATATGAGTTATTTGTATTTTCAATGTTTTTCTCTGTCCCAAGGTTATAGCCTAAGGTCTATCCCCACCTAAGGTTTCTAACCCTAAAGCTCTGATACCAACCTTTTATGCCCCCAAATCCAAGTACTTGAAACCCGATCTCGGTGCTTCACGATACCATTTCTTTAAGCGGAATAATAACGATAATATAAATACCAAACTTAATTTACATATATCAGAGTCTAATCCCAAGTATGCGACCTTTACTACATTTCATTACATGATAGATAATAAATATCATTGTCTTAATAATGTCTAACTATTACAAAAGATATCATTTAACTTATATTGTTTCCTTTCCTTTTCCCTTGTTCCTACCTGAACCTTCAGGTTGATCACGTTTAGCTGAAAAACATTTAAATTTAAAGCAAGAATGAGCATTCGATTGCCCAGCAAGTAATAACAACAATAAATATTAGTTGAAAGGATTAAATGTTTTCTTTGAATGACACCTCTACAACGAATCAACAATTGTGAAGTAAGCTGAACCAATAATAACAACATATCAACTCTATATCAAATTTTTGAACTACGTATTGACTATAAATGGATAGTAGTCGACAGACTATGCACTTTGTTTTTAATTTTCGATACGGTTTAGCAGAACTTCATCCGCAAATCGTCATAACTTAAAGGCGCGAGGCTGATCATCCCAATGTGCCCTGTATCGATCAATACTACACACAAGAATGGAATTTTCGTTCATCTTATCTGCCTTAGGCGCACAAAAGTTTTCCTATGTTCGGGATGTTCATACTTAGTCGGGAATCCGAACCAAAACAATTTGATTGGATATAATAAAGTTCTATCATGTTCAACGATATTTCTAAATCTATGTCTAGCTGGGTCAAATAGCTTAGACGACTTTTAATTAATGTATACATACCAAAAATCAATAGGTATGTATCCAAATGTGATTAAATACAATAATTATCCAAGTGAGGTCACTTGTATAACCATGCTTATAAATTAACAAAAAAAATATATATCTTGATATATAATAACATAATTAGAGAACTTGTACAACAAATTATAATCTAATAACTTACTTATACTGAATCATTGCATAAGTATATACAAAGGTTAAGATATTTGAACAATGAAAAAGAATAGTTTTGATATTCGCTTATGCATGTCCATTGCATAAAGTAAATGCAAAGATAGGATACTTGCCTGATCTGCTGCTTACAGTTACACAACTTAGTTTTATCTTTTATATCGAGACCTATCATTCATAAGATCATTCTGTCGATTGGAATAATATATCACAACACATAGTACTGCTATTTACAGTCAACACATAACCTAAACACATTTTTACATATGTATATCAGTTATTAGATCACAAACATACACATATCTAGTCAAATTATTTAAGTCCAGATTAATTTCTAAAATATTTCGGTGTACCGACAGCTTTATTGGGTAATTATCGAGTCTAAAACTCTGTCCTGTAGTTCAATATTATTCTGGATATTTAAATATCAGTTGTAAGCCCCCAACTTTAATTAATAAAGAATAATTTTCTCGAATTATATTTTTGAATATTATGGTGTTGATTTGATATAATGTTATAGTTATGGGTAATATTTATAAATTTTGCAAAGTAAGCAAGTGGTTATATAATATTCGATTGGTCGGGGAATATTCATTTTTATAGAGAATATTCGTACGACGGCACAATCATTGGTGGACCCCACAACGGAAGTATTGTCGTATTTAGAAAACGACAAAATTATCTTTCTATAAAAATAACGGCGGAGGTGTTACCGTTAAAACTGTTGAACTACCCGGTAGTAAAAGTACAGTAATACGCGTGGTTGCATAGTAGCACACGGTATTGATTATTGATGCTTATGTGAGAAGTCACTCAGTTATACTCAATTATTGCTACAGTAGTTGCTGCATCATATCTCTCATATTATTGATTAAATTATTGCTACAGTATCATCTGCATAATATGATATATTATTAAATCAATAATTCAGACTACAAAGTTATTCATATTATTATTTGCAATATTGAAAATGTCTAGAAGTTCTGTCAAAGAGAGGTTTGGTCACCTAATTACGCGCCAATAAGGAGAAATCCTTATCGGAAAGCCCTCTCTTTCCTGGGAACGACCTGTTTGTTAAATATTGTGAATTATTATATTAATGATGAATATGTTCGCGTTGATTAAAGATGAATGTTATAGTTCCATTGTGTTGGACTTATTTGTGTTAATATAATTGATGTCTGGAGAATATATTGTTTAATCGGGTATTCGGGATACTTTTCGTGTCAGAGTACTATTCACGAGTTACTATTCATGAGTTACTATTCATGGGGTACTATTCACCCATAAGATATATTTCTTTTCGGTCCAAATTATTTTTGGGTACAATATTATTCCATGAGGAGATGTGCTAATTTTTCAGCCCGTTGGTTGAAGATATAATAGTAAGTCAATATGGACCGCTGGTGGAAAGTTATAATAGTAAATCAATATGGATCACTGGTTTAAAGTTTTAATAGTATATCAGTATGGACCGTTGTTTTAAGGTTTAATAGTAAACCAATATGGACCGTCCGTTTAAAAGTAAATCAATCTGGACCGTTCATGAATTAGTTACTATTCAGTCCATTTTCCTATAAATATAAGCTCATTCCTTTATTATTTCTTACGAATTCACTGAAACTCTAGAGAGAGAAACTATAGAGAGAAAGAAGAAAAGTATTTTGTTACTTCACTTTTCCAATATCCAGTTTCTTCTAAGGTAGGGAATATTATTTGTTGTACCCGTAAGGGGTATTATTTCTTTCGTATTCATGAAGAGAACTTCTGTTATTCCATTACTTATTATTCTGTTGGAATAACCTGTATACGCGGGCTACCCTATACTTGGTGAAATTCTTCTATTATTCCATTCTTTATTATTCTGTTGGAATATCCTGTCTGTGCATTTTACGCCGGACCTGGTTCCAGTCTTTATTATTCTGTTGGAATATACTGTCTGTGCATTTTACGCCGGACCTAGTTCCAGTCTTTATTATTCTGTTGGAATATCTTGTCTGTGCGTTTTACGCCGGACCTGGTTCTAGTATTTATTATTCCGTTGGAATATCCTGTCTGTGCATTTTACGCCGGACCTGGTTCCGTTATTTATTATTCTGTTGGAATAACCAGCATATGCGGTCTATCGCATGCATGGTGATTTCTTTTGTTATTCCATTCTTTATTATACTCAGTTGGTTAAAACTTTGACTTCTATACTCCATGAAATTAGTGGAATATCCTTGATATTTGTGCTTCATCAAGTATCTTTTCATGGAAATATTCTTCTAAGCATTCTTGAATTTTACTCTACAAAGCAGTATCATGTTGGCAATTTGGACGTTATCAGTTCCTAGATAAATTAATTCTTGTACTTGTTTTATTGAATTCTTATATCATTATCATCATCCTCATGTTTATATTTTGTTGAAAGTCATTTATGGCCTATAGTGCATAGATGTACTTGGTACGATTATGACCAGGGGTTATTCGGTGTAATCGTGATCGTAATGTTACAAATGATGTGGTAAAAGTCCTCATTGACCCATAGTGCATTGATGGACATTTGTTGGCATGATCATGACCATTAATGAATAAACGAATGTCATTGGCCCGTAGTGCATGAATAATTTGTGGTCGTGATACTAAAGAATATCCTTGGTCGTAGTGCAGTGGTGATTCGATGATGTGGATTATTTATTAAGCTGAGTCCCAGCGATAAAAGTGATGAAAAACCCTTTTAAATCATAGAAGATAGTATATTTTATTCTCTACTTGACTCTTCTAATGGATTGCGTGTTTCGCTGCAGTTAAACTTGATATTTATTACATTTTATCAGTTTAACATTGTTGAAGGCCAACGATAAATTATTCTGCATTATCTTAGTCATAATATTTCTTACTGGGCTAGTTGAGGTCACCCTTTTGCTTTCATTGTTCTCTTCAGGAAATGAGAACGTAGCAGGGACTAGTCGGGGAACAGAGTGATGGTCCTAGATGGTGCATTAGTAGTCCTCACTATTCTGTGAAATAGTGTGATAATAATTGTAATGAGGACTCCTTTTGAGTTTTTATACTCTCTAGTAGACAATATTTGTATTCAAACTCACAGGTTATGTTTTGTCGTATTGTACACGACGGTTGTATAATTAAGTTGTATTTGAATTCATTACCTTGTATCTGGCGAACCAAGATGAGTGATGTATACCTGTTTTGGGGGCGTCACATCAGTCATATTATTTTTCATAGACTTATAATAATTTTTAAATAATTATTATAAGTTATCATGATTTTTCAAACACCGGAATAATTATAAAATAATTTAAATATTAAATAATTCTATTATCATTAATATAAAAATAATATTAAAATACTAATGAAACCATTGCCATAATATTAAAGTTATTTATAATAACTCAAAATATTTTTAAAATATTAATATTAACCTTAAATGATTTTTCAAACATTTAAAATTATTTTTAAATAATTATCATTAATATTTAAATATTAATGTATCTTTTATCAAAATATTAAAAGTCATTTATTATAACTTAAAATATTTTTAAATAATTTATATCCTTTTTAAATCAATAAAACCATTGTTAAACTATTTATTTAAAATATATATTAAATAAATCAAATATCATTAATATTAAATTATTAATGAAATTTACCTAAAAATATTAAAAGTTATATTTTATAACTTAAAATATTTTTAAACTATTTATTTTCATTTAAAATAATTTTTATAATATTAAAATCATTTTAAACTAATTTATTTAATATATTTATTAAATAAATCTAATATCATTAATATTAAATAATTATTGAAATTTATCTTAAAATATTAAAAGTTATGTTTTATAACTTAAAATATTATTAAATACCTTATTATCATTTAAAATAATTTTTAATATAATAAAATCATTTTTAATTAATTTATTTAATACATTTATTAAATAAATTAAATATCAATAATATTCAAATAAATACTAATATTTATGAAAAATATGTCAAATTATTAAAAGTTAAATTTTATAATTTAAAATAATTTTTGTAATTTTCAAAAATAAAATTATATTTTAAAATAATTTTTGGAAATTAAATTAAATAAAATTATTAAATCTGTCGCTATATCATTTAGCGGCAGAAAGCGCCGCCTTAGGTGTTCTTGAGCCTCAAGAACACTCAATGTCAGTGATCAAGTACCAAGGTTTGACCTTGATTAATTCCTAATCTATAATGTTTCTGGACAAGATATTGGCCAGATCGTGTAGTACTAGTGTAATACTACATGATCCAGACATTATCAGGTTCATTTCATAACACATATGCAGGATATAGAGCTTTAAAATCAATATCAGTCATGTTCTTCATGTTCTGGGCTGCCCAGAAAAATGAAGTCATGGCTGGTCAACGTTCTTTGTGGCCTTATTCCAGTCAATCTGTTCACGTTATAGTTGTGTTAGACGTCGGGCCTTGTAGTGTAACTAACTGGGTATCTTGTTTGAGCATTTAGAATGTACAGATAGCATTAAGTTACAAGATCTAAGCCCCTAAAGTACTTGTCCGACCACTGTCTCAACTTTCTGGGTTACCTAGAAAGTAAAGATTAACGGTCAACGACTTTTGACCGATTACTACGATCGATATGTTGCCTTCTATGGTTTGAAAATGCCCTGTACTTGTAGATTACATGTCATACTATAATCTACATACTATTATACATCCTAAAAGCTTGTCAGAAACGAGATCAAAGCTGGTCAAAATCACTGACAGAACACGTTTTTCAGTTTTCTGGGTTTCCCAGAAAACTGATTTCGTGTTCGGTCAATGAACTTTGACCGTGAATAACTTTTGATATACACATTCAATGATCATGAATCTACTTTCAGAATACTAACAGCATTACAGACAACAACTTCAAACCTTTAAAACGCCAAAATAATAAACAGAAAGAGATCTAGTGTAAGACCCCAACTTTTATGAATAAAGAATAATTTTCTCGAAATATATTTTTGAATATTATGGTGTGGATTTGATATAATGTTATAGTTGTTGGTAATATTTATAAATTTTGCAAAGTAAGCAAGTGGTTATATAATATTCGATTGGTCGGGGAATATTCGTTTTAACAGGGAATATTCGTACGACAGCACAATCATTGGTGGACCCCACAACGGAAGTATTGTCATAGTTAGAAAACGACAGAATTATCTTCTTATGACGGCGAAAGGGTTACCGTTAAACTGTTGAACACACGGTAGTAAAAGTACAGTAATACGCGTGGTTGCATAGTAGCACACGATATTGATTATTGATGCTTACATGAGAAGTCACTCAGTTATACTCAATTATTGCTACAGTAATTGCTGCATCATATCTCTCATATTATTGATTCAATTATTGTCACAGTATCATCTGTTATTATTATTAAATCAATAATTGAGACGACAAAGTTATTCATATTATTATTTGCAATATTGACAATATCTAGAAGTTCTGCTAAGCAGAGTTTGGTCACTTAATTACGCGCCAATTAGGAGAAATCCTTATCGGAAAGCCCCCTCTTTCCTGGGAACGGCCTGGTTGTTAAATATTGTGAATTATAATATTAATGATGAATAAGTTCGTGTTGATTAAAGATGAAATGGATAGTTCCATTGTCTTGAATTATTAGTGTTAGTGAAAATCGATATTTATTTCGATAATAATTGATGTCTGAAGGTTAAGTTGACCATTCAGGTAATTAATTGGATAAATGAGCAATTAATTGCTATTAATTCACATGATTATAATTATTTGTTCACATGTGTGTACTATTGATTCACATTCTTGTACTATTAGGGGAGGTGGTGCAAGATTGATAATACTTGCATGACTAAGTTAAATATAGAGGTATAGTTGAAGGTATTATACTGTAATTAGTTTTTTCACATGATTATACTATTAAGTCACATGAATGAACTATTAATTCACATTATTTACTATTAGGGGAGGTGGTGCAAGTTTGATAATACTTGCAGGACTTAATTAAAAATGAAGAAAAAGAAGAAGGTATTATACTGTAATATTTTGAGCCCCAAAATATGCAATTATCAAAACTATATTTTTCTATAAATAGAAGATCATTCTTCCTTCATTTCTCACTAATTCACTAAAGCTATAGAGCAATTATTATAGAGAGAAATTATAAAGAGAAAGAAGAAGAGAAGTCTGCCACCTCACTATTCCAGTATCCAGTCTTCTTCTAAGGTAAGGGATATTATTCTTTTGTATTCATGAAGAGAGTTATTTTCTTTCAATACTCGTAAGGGTTGTTATTCCATTCTTTATTATTATGTTGGAATAACCCGTCTATGCGAAGTACTGCATACATGGTGAAATTCTTCTGTTATTCCATTCTTTATTATTCTGTTGGAATATCATGTCTGTGCGGATTACGCATGACCTGGTTCTATTCTTTATTATTTGTTGGAATAACATGTCTGTGCGGATTACGCACGCCTGATGAATTCTTCTGTTATTCCATTCTTTATTATTCTGTTGGAATAACCTGTCTTTGTGGATTACCGCATGCATGGTGAATAATCCTTCGTATTCATTCCTTATCAAATTGTGAAAATGATATGTCTACGTGGATTACCGCATGACGGGCAAAAATCCATTTGCGATTTCAGATATTCTATTATACTCAATTGGTTAAAGTTTTGGCTTCTATACTCCATGAAATTAGTGGAATATCCTTGATATCTGCGCTTCATCCAGTATCTTTTCATGGAAATATTCTTCTGAGCATTCTTGAATTTTTACTCCACAAAAAAGTATCATGTTGAAAATTTGGACGTTATTGATTTCTGAATAAATTAAAATTATAAATCTTTAAAATTTATCATTAAACTTGTTTTATTGAATTATTATGTCATTGTCATCATCCTTAAGCTTATATTGTGATTAAAGTCATCTTTGGCTTACGTGCATAGATGGGCTTGGTATGATTATGACCAGGGATTATTCGGTGTAATCATGACCGTAATGTGACGAATGATGTGTTAAAAGTCCTCATGGGCCTGTAGTTCATTGATGGACAGTTGTTGGTATGATTATGACCAGGGATAATTCGGTTTAATCATGACCATTGATGATTACATGAATATCCTTGGCAGTGATGCATGGATGATTCGATTTTATTTATTAAGCTGAGTCTCAGCGATAAAGTTGATGAAAAACTTTTCAAATCATAGAAGATAGTAGATTTTATGCTCTACTAGACTCTTCTAATGGATTGCTTATTCCGCTGCAGTTATATAAACTTGTTGTCTATTATATTCTATCAGTTTAACATTGTTGAAGGCTAATGATAATTTATTCTGCATTGTCTTAGTCATAATATTTCTTACTGGGCTGATTGAGCTCACCCTTTCTTTCACTGTTCCCTTCAGGAAATGAGAACGTAGCCGGGACTAGTCAGGGAACGGAGTGACGGTCCAGATGATAGCATTAGTAGTCCTCCCTATTCTTTTTAATAGTGTGACAATAAATGTAATGAGGACTCCATTGAGTGTGGATATTGTTTAGATGACAATATTCTTATTAAAACTCTTAGATTATGTTTTGTCGTATTTTACACGACTATTGTGTAATTAATTTGTATTTGAATTTTGTACCATGTATTTGGCGACTCAAGATGGGTGATGTATACCTGTTTTGGGGGCATCACAGTTGGTATCAAAGCTTAGGGATATGATCCCTGGCTGAGATGTGAGACAAGAACTAGGAGGGGAGAGACGGGGAATTCCTTCGCTAGTATGACCTACCTATGTTTATTTGGTATTTATTTAGTCGGTCAGAGTATAAAGATAATATGTGACATGTCAATTAACTCTTGTTTTGTGGCAGTATTTTAAAATGGCATCCGAAAATGTTGAGATAAGCAATGAAGCACATGAGACCGTTGGGTCACCAACGATCAATACCCAGGATAATGTCCATTAGGATGGCAATAATCCTTAGGAAAACAACAAAATTGACCAAATGATGAACGATGGAATGTTCAGAGGCTTTATACAATTCATGCAACATCAGGCGAGAACGGCTCCTGTCCAAAATGTAGGTGGAAACATTGGAAATCTCGGACGGTCACCGCTAAACAGTTCAAGGAGCTGGGACCACCGAAGTTTATTGGAGAGCCAAAACCACTTAAGGCGGAGATGTGGATAAAACAGATCACCAATATATTTGATGTCTTTGGATGCTCCGAGGAGCAAAAGGTTCCATTTGCCACCTTTATGTTGCGAGGAGAGGCAGACTACTGGTGGGAATCGGTAAAGCGTACTCAACCTTTCGAAGATGTCTTGGGAGAAGTTCCAAGAACTATTCAACGACAAGTACTTTCCCGAAAGTATTCGTCACATGAAAGAGGTAGAGTTCATCAAGTTGGAGCAGATCAATATGACCGTGTCACAGTACGAAGCTAAGTTTGCCGAGTTGTCCCGGTTTGCGTCTCACTTGGTTGATAATGAGGAGAGAATGACGCGGATGTTTCTAAGAGGTTTGAAACCCGAGATACGTCAATATCTAATTTCTCATAAACTGTGTTTGTATTTAGATGTTATAAATAGGGCTCAGTTATTGGAGCGAGATAACGAGTCAACCCAACCAAGAGAAAATAGCCGGCAAAATGATAATACCAGTGGTGGCAGTCATAAAAGCGATGATAAGAAACGTGGAGGGAATCAACATGCCAAAAATGGTAACCACTTCGGTGGTAATCATGGCCAAGACAATAAGAATGGACATTTCAAGAAGATGAGATTCAACAATGATGGAAAGACGTCAGCACCAACACCCGTTGTCAAGGAAGGAGAACGACCACCTATCGTATATTACAAATATGGAGGGGAAGGACACATCAGTCCAAACTACGCAATGCAGTCCAAAACGTGTTACAATTATGGAAAAGAAGTTTACCTAGCCCGATTTTGTCGTGTACCAAGTCAAGTCCAGCTGGGATGGAGGCATCAAAGGGTGTCCCAGACAAGACAAAACCGGTAGTTCAAGGGAGAGCGTTTGTTGTAACCTCCCAAAAAGCAAGGAATCCGAACGAGGTGATCACGGGTAAGCTAATCATAAACTCTAGTTAAGCTTATACTTTATTTGATACCAGTTCTACCCATTCTTTCATTTCTCCTACTTATGCTCAACGTTTAAATTTAACTCCGGAGAAATTAAACTTTGACTTATTAGTTGAAACTCCGTTGGGAGAAACCTTCATTACATCCACTTTTATAAGTCTTGTTTGATTCAAATCGGTAACCGCACGTTACCTATCGATCATATTTTCTTAAAAATACTTGTATTTGACGTGATTCTAGGGATTGATTGGTTAACTACTCATCATACTAAAATTGATTGTGTTTCGTAAGGTTGTTAGCTTTCATATTCCTAATCAACCTATTATGCGAATTCAAGCGACCAAACCATTAAAATCAATCATGGTCATCTCAAGCCATAAAGCTATTCGTTTATTGAAAAATTGATGTCAAGCTTTCTTAGCTCATGTCACAGATTTAAACAAAAATACGTCAGATTTGAATGATATTTCTATTGTTAATAAATTCCCTGACGTATTTCCCGAAGAACTTCCTGGCCTACCCCAGATCGTGAAATCGAGTTTGGTATCGACCTTGAACCCGGTACAAAACCCATTTCCAAAACCCCATATCGAATGGCTCCTATTGAACTTCAGGAGTTAAAAACCCAACTACAAGAATAGTTAGACATTGGTTTCATTCATCCTAGTACGTCTCCTTGGGGTACTCCTGTTCTATTCGTGAAGAAGAAAGATGGAAGTATGCGACTTTGTACTGATTATCGGGAGTTGAATCATGTCACCATCAAAAATAGGTACCCATTACCTCGCATTGATGACCTATTTTACCAGTTGCAAGGAGCCAAATTCTTTTCAAAGATTGATCTTCGTTCCGGATATCATCAGTTGAAGATTAAAACTGATGACATTCCAAAGACTACTTTTAGAACTCGGTACGTGCATTATAAATTCCTAGTCTTGTCTTTTGGATTGACTAATGCTCCTGCTGCTTTCATGGACATGATGAACCTAGTATTCAAGGAATATTTGGATCACTTTGTGGTCGTCTTTATTGATGAAATCCTCATATACTCCAAAACCCATGAAGACAATGAGCAACACTTGAGGCTGATACTCCAAAAACTTCGTGAAAACAAGCTATATGCCAAGTTGAAGAAATATGAGTTCTGAAGTGAGGAAGTTGCATTCCTTGGGCATGTGATATCAAATCATGGAATATCTGTTGACCCAGTGAAGATTGAAGTAATTCAAAGCTAGGAGCAACCAAAATCAGTGACCGAAGTACGTAGCTTTCTCAGCTTAGCTGGTTATTATCGGAGATTCGTGGAAGGATTTTCTCGAATCGCTACTCCATTAACTCAGCTGACTCGAAAAGATACAAAGTTTGGTTGGAGCGAGGAATGTGAGAAAAGTTTTTAAGAACTCAAGAGAAGACTCATTTCAGCACCTGTTCTGACAATACCATCTGGCTCGGAGGGATTTCTCATCTACAGTGATGCTTCAGGCAAAGGGTTAGGATGTGTTCTCATGCAACATGGGAAAGACATAGCCTATGCCTCATGACAACTTAAAGAATATGAGATGAATTATCCTACTCATGATCTAGAGATGGCAGCAGTCATTTTTACGCTTAAGATTTGGAGGGATTACCTGTATGGAGAGAAGGTGGAGATCTATACTGATCATAAAAGCCTCAAATATTTCTTCACTAAAAAGGAACTCAACATGCGGCAACGACGATGGCTTGAGTTGTTGAAAGATTTTGATCATACCATCCAATACCATCCTGGAAAAACAAACGTAGTAGCTGACGCATTGAGTAGAAGATCATATGCGGGCACGAGTGCAATATTGTCAACACAAAGGTCCATTTTGTATGACTTGAAAAGGATAGAAATAGAGTTAAAGACTCCTAGGGACCCATGTGATGATGGCGAATATACGAGTGGAACCGACTTTAATCCATAAAGTTAAAGCTTCTCAAGCTACAGACCTGGAGCTGATGCGTATGAGAAAGAAAGTGCAAGAAGGTGTTATTTTAGAAGCAAGAATCGATGAAGAAGGAATACTTCGAGTCAACTCCAGACTTTGTGTTCCTAACGATTCTGACTTGAAGTATAAGATTATGATGGAGGCGCACAACACACCGTTTACAATCCATCCTGGGAGTACCAAAATGTATCATGATATTCGACATATATTTTAGTGGAGCAATATGAAGAGAGAGATATCGGAGTTTATATAAAGGTGTCTAACTTGTCAACGAGTCAAGGCAGGAGCATCAAGTGCCAAAAGGTCCATTGCAACCACTTGAAATTACAGAATGGAAGTGGGAACACATTACCATGGATTTCGTTACTGCTCTTCCCAAGGTTTCTCAAGGTATAGATGCAATTTGGGTCATTGTTGATTGATTGACCAAGTCTGATCATTTCCTACCTATACGAGAAACTTATACACTTGAACGTCTTTCTCGTATGTACATAAACGAGATTATAAGACTGTATGGTATGCCAGTATCCATAGTTTCTGACTGAGACCCAAGATTCACTTCAAGATTTTGGGTTAGTTTGCAAAAAGCTATGGGCACGAATTTATGATTTAGCTCGGTATATCATCCTCAGACGGACGGGCAGTCGGAGAGGACTATTCAAACTCTTGATGATCTATTAAGACTCTGTGTCCTTGACTTCAAGGGAAGTTGGGACAAGTTCTTACCATTGGTGGAGTTTTCCTACAACAACAATTATCAAGCAAGCATTGGCATGGCTCCATTTGAGGCGTTGTATGGAAGAAAGTGTCGTTCTCCAGTATGTTGGGATGAGGTGGGTGAAGAAACGTTTTTGGGACCGAATTTGGTATGTATGACTACAAAAAAGATTCAAACGATCCGACAACGTATACAAACCTCACAAGATTGACAAAAGAGTTATGCTGATCTTCATCGAAAGGACGTGAAATTCGATATTGGAGATCATGTGTTGTTACGTGTTGCTCCATGGAAAGGAGTTACGAGATTTGGAAAGAGAGGAAAGCTTAATCCTCAATTCATTTGCACATTTTTAATCCTCGATCGAGTAGGAACTGTGGCCTATAGACTCTCCTTACCGCAAAGTATGTCTCGTGTTCATAACATTTTTCACATATCTATGTTACATAAATATGTGAAAGACCCAAACAAAATTATTGAATTAGAACCAGACGAGATAAAGAAAGATTTAACGTATGAAGAGTTACCTGTTAAAATCTTAGATAAGAAGGATCATATTCTACGCTCGAAGGTTATACCTCAAGTCAAAGTTTTGTGGATGTGGAAGAAATGACCTGGGAGTTAGAATCTGAGATGAAGTCAAGATATCCTCACCTCTTCGTTATACCAAGTACGTACCCTAATTTCGAGGACGAAATTTCATAAGAAGGAGAGGTTGTAAGACCCCAACTTTTATGAATAAAGAATAATTTTCTCAAAATATATTTTTGAATATTATGGTGTGGATTTGATATAATGTTATAGTTGTGGGTAATATTTACAAATTTTACAAAGTAAGCAAGTGGTTATATAATATTCGATTGGTCGGGGAATATTCATTTTAACAGGGAATATTCGCACGACGGCACAATCATTGGTGGACCCCACAACGGAAGTATTGTCGTAGTTAGAAAATGACAGAATTATCTTTTTATAACGGCGAAAGGGTTACCGTTTAACTGTTGAACTACCCGGTAGTAAAAGTACAGTAATACGCGTGGTTGCATAGTAGCGCACGGTATTGATTATTGATGCTTACGTGAGAAGTCACTCAGTTATACTCAATTATTACTACAGTAATTGCTACATCATATCTCTCATATTATTGATTCAATTATTGCCACAGTATCATCTGCATAATATTTATTATTATTAAATCAATAATTGAGACGACAAAGTTATTCATATTATTATTTGCAATATTGAAAATGTCTAGAAGTTCTGCCAAGGAGAGTTTGGTCACCTAATTGCGCGCCAATAAGGAGAAATCCTTATCGGTAAGCCCCCTCTTTCCTGAGAACGACCTGTTTGTTAAATATTATGAATTATAATATTAATTATGAATAAGTTCGTGTTGATTAAAGATGAAATGGATAGTTCCATTGTGTTGGAATTATTATTGTTAGTGAAAAGCCACATTTATTTCGATAATAATTGATGTCTGGAGGTTATGTTGACCAATCGGGTAATTAATTGGATAAATGAGCAATTATTTGCTATTAATCCACATGATTATAACTATTTGTTCACATGTGTGTACTATTGATTCACATTCTTGTAGTATTAGGGGAGGTGGTGCAAGTTTGATAATACTTGCAGGACTAAATTAAAAATGAAAAAAATGAGGAAGGTATTATACTATAATATTTTGGGCCCCAAAATGTGCAATTATCGAAACTATATTTTCCTATAAATAGAAGCTCATTCTTCCTTCATTTCTCATCAATTCACTAAAGTTATAGAGCAATTATTATACAGAGAAATTATAGAGAGAAAGAAGAAGAGAAGTCTGCTACCTCACTATTCCAGTATCCAGTCTTCTTCCAAGGTAAGGGGTATTATTCTTTCGTATTCATGAAGAGAGTTATTTTCTTTCAATACTCGTAGGGTTGTTATTCCATTCTTTATTATTATGTTGGAATAACCCGTCTATGCGAAGTACCGCATACATGGTGAAATTCTGTTGTTATTCCATTCTTTATTATTCTGTTGGAATATCCTGTCTGTGTGGATTACGCATGACCTGGTTCCATTCTTTAATATTCTGTTGGAATATCATGTCTGTGAAAATTTCGCACGCCTGATGAATTCTTTTGTTATTCCATTCTTTATTATTCTGTTGGAATAACATGTCGATGTGGATTACCGCATGCATGGTGAATAATCCTTCGTATTCATTCCTTATTGAATTATGGAAATGATCTGTCTACGTGGATTACCGCATAGCGGGCAAAAATCCATTTGTAGTTTCATATAATCTATTATACTCAGTTGGTTAAAGTTTTGGCTTCTATACTCCATGAAATTAGTAGAATATTCTTGATATTTGCGCTTCATCCAATATCTTTTAATGGAAATATTTTTCTGAGCATTCTTGTATTTTACTCCACAAAGAAGTATCATGTTGAAAATTTGGACGTTATTGATTTCTGGATATATTAAAATTATAAATCTTTAAAATTTATCCTTGAACTTATTTTATTGAATTATTATGTCTTTGTTATCATCCTCATGCTTATATTATGATTAAAGTCATCTTTGGCTTACGTGCATAAATGGACATGGTATGATTATGACCAGGGATTATTCGGTGTAATCATGACCGTACTGTGACGAATGATGTGGTAAAAGTTCTCATGGGCATGTAGTTCATTGATGGACAGTTGTTTGTATGATTATGACCAGATATAATTCGGTATAATCATGACCATTGATGATTACATGAATATCCTCGGCCGTGATGCAGGGATGATTCGATTTTATTTATTAAGCTGAGCCTCAGCGATAAAGTTGATGAAAAACTTTTTAAATCATAGAAAATAGTAGATTTTATGTTCTACTAGACTCTTCTAATGGATTGCTTGTGACGCCCCCAAAATAGGTATACATCACCCATTCTGAGTTGTCAATACATGGTACAAAAATAACTACAACTTTATTATTACAACAGTAAAACTGTGAGTTTGAATACAAACATTATCTTCTAGACAATATCTATACTCAAATAAATCCTCATCACATTTATTGATACATTATTTTACAAAAATAGTGAGGACTACTAAACAACTCTCTCTAGAACCTTCATTCCATACCCAGACTCGTACTCGCTATATTCTCGCCTCCTGAGAAGAAAAATGGAACAAAAAGGAAAAGGGTGAGCTCAACTAGCCCAGTAAAGAATATTATGACTAAGATAATATACAACAAATTATCATTAGTCTTCAACAGGAAAAAAATCTAATAGAATACAATTGACAACAAGTTTTAAATCAATATTTGCAGCGGAAATAATAATTCATTAGAAGAGTTAAGTAGAAAATGCAAACTACTATCTTCTATGTATGAATTTAAAAGTTCATCGTATATCTTTATCCCTGTAACATCAATTAATATATATCTGAAATCAAATATTCATCTTTGCACTACAGGCCAAAGATATTCATCAGTTGGTCATGTTCATTTAAACACCTATTCATCTTTGCACTACGGGCCAAAGATATTCATCAGAAATCATTCATCTTTGCACTACAGGCCAAAGATATTCAATAATATCATCATTTAAGACTGAGGATGATGAAAAATATTTTTAAAGAAACGAATCCAGTGAAACAAAATGACAAGGATTAAGGATTCGTATTTTTTTTAACCATGTCCAAAAATACCTCAAAAATAATCATAGTTGTGTAAAATTCAAGAATGATCAAAACATGGATACAATCAAAGCTAGTATCCACAATAGATATTTTAGACGAAAAGGAAAATTTTTATTTTTCGATGAATAGTGCCGTATTCGTGAATAATGTTGTATACGTGAATAGTGCCGTATACGTGAATAGTAACTCCGACACAATAAGTTCCAAATTTGATTAAAAGTTCAGATCAATGCTTCGGCATAATGATATTAGAAGAAATAATATCATTTTTAAAAAAATAATATCTCTTACCTCGAAAGACAGTACTTCTAGTTGAAACACCGGATATAAGCTATGACTTGAACTTGCACCGTATAGCAACAGTACTCAAAATACTCACAAGAATAAGCTCGAAAATATAGAGAGAGAAAACTTCAGTTTCTGGTGTGATTTTCAATTCTAACCTAAGCACCCTATTTATAGGAAAATGCTTAGAACACCAAAGTAGAAAATTTATTAAATATTATTATATTTTTTCCAAAACTTCATACGCATGTTTTTACCTTCTGAACTCAGCCCCTATCACATGTTAAATGAGGGAAACAAAATGAAAATCACGTTTTTGTAAATAAAAATAATTAAAACTTTCTAAAATCAATTATTTCGGAACTTCAGAACTTCAATAATTCACAATAATTAGCCCTTTTGTCAGAAAATTAGAATCTCGCGTGTGTTTATATGAAATTCAATTCTCTACAATTTTACAGAAGAAAGTTTTTCCAAATTCCAAACAGAAATTGACCGAAATCCACAAACGGGCAATTTTACAGGCTATAATCAAATTTCGGTCAATAATTGTGTCCACCAACACATAAAATATGTGTTAAACATTTAATGCCACAAAAATACTCTTCCTCCTCATATACTCACATATCCCACATTCATTATAAAAATATCACCGTTAATATATTATTAAAATAATATATTTAAATGAATAATTTTATCAGAAAAAGAATAATATTAATTTTCAACAATTGTCACATTAAAAATTTTCTCCATCTATATCCACATAAAATCAATATTTTTCTCATCATATAAATCAATAATTAATTATTCACAAATAATATTACAGAATCACAGTACTGGCAACCAGGCCGTTCCCAGGAAAGAGGGGGCTTTCCAATAAGAATTTCTCCTTACTGGCGCGCAATTAGGTGACCAAACCTCTCCTTAGACAGAACTTTCTAGACATTACCAATAATGTTATCTAATAATATTATTCAGATAATATGAATTATTGCTTCGATAATAAAAAATACTGTGTAATGATAATTATTGAAACAACAGTAATATAAAATATCAACGCAGCAATTATTAAATCAATAAAATAAAATACTGAATAGTAATTACTGTAACCATTATTGAGTAGTGCCTTCTTACGTAAGAATCAATAATTGGTGCAATACCGTGTGCTACTGTGTTTTAACCACCGAGTATTTTAACAGTATTAACGGTAACAACTACGCCGTTATCTTTTAAACAACTTATATTTGTCGTTTTCTTCATCCATTCACTTTCCGTTATGGGGCCCACACATGGCTTCGCCGTCGTACGAATATTCCCCGACAGTACAAATATTCCACGACCAAACGAATATTCCCCGACAACAATGAATATTTTATAACCACTTGCTTATTTTGAAATATTTGCGTATTTTACCCATAACTATCCACATTAATCAAATCAACCTTTACTATTTCAAAATAATAAATAAGGAAAACTAAATTTTATTAATAATAAGTTGGGGTCTTACAACCTCCCCTCCTTATGAAATTTCGTCCTCGAAATTGACGTACGTACCTGGTATTTCAAAAAGGTGAGGATACCTCGTTTTCATTTCTGTTTCTAATTCCCAGGTCATTTCCTCTATAGCATGATTCCTCCACATAATTTTAACTTGTGGTATGACCTTTGTGCGTAGGACATGCTCCTTCCTATCCAAAATCTTGACAGGTAACTCTTCATACGTTAAGTCTTCGGCTATCTCATCCGGTTCTAACTATATAACCTGGTTCGGGTCTTTCACATATTTACAAAGTACAGATATGTGAAACACATTATGAACACGAGGCATACTCGGAGGTAACGCGAGTCTATAGGCTACATTTCCTACTCGGTCAAGAATTTGAAATGGACCAATAAATCGTGGATTGAGCTTTCCTCTCTTCCCAAATCTTGTAACTCCCTTCCATGGAGCAACTCGCAACAATACATGATCCCCTATACTAATTTCCACGTCCTTTCGATTAAGATCCGCATAACTCTTTTGTCGATCTTGTGCCGTTTGTATACGTTGTCGTATCATTTGGATCTTTTCGATAGTCATACGTACTAACTCGGGTCCCAACAATGTTGCTTCACCCACCTCATCCCAACATATTGGAGAGCAACACTTTCATCCATATAATGCTTCAAATGGAGCCACACCTATACTTGCCTGATAACTGTTGTTGTAGGAGAATTCCACCAATGATAAATACTTATCCCAACTGCCCTTGAAGTCTAGGATACAGAGTCTTAATAAATCTTCAAGAGTTTGAATAGTCCTCTCTGATTGTCCGTCCGTTTGAGGATGGTATGCCGAACTGAATCGTAAATCCGTGCCCATAGCTTTTTGCAAGCTAACCCAAAATCTTGAAGTGAATCTTGGGTTCACGATCCGAAACTATGGATACTGGCATGCCATACAAGCTCACAATCTCATTTACATATATACTAGCAAGACGTTCAAGGGAATAAGTCTCCCGTATTGGCAAGAAGTGAGCAGACTTGGTTAATCTATCAACAATAACCTAAATAGCATTGATGCCTTGAGAAACCGTAGGAAGACCCGTAACAAAATCTATGGTAATGTGTTCCCACTTCTATTTCGGAATCTCAAGTGGTTGCAACGGACCCTTAGGTACTAGATGCTCCGCCTTTACACGTTGACAAGTTAAACACATCGAGATAAACTTTGCAATCTCTCTCTCTTCATATTGTTCCACCAAAATGTATGTCGAAGATCACTATACATTTTAGTACTTCCAGGATGGATTGCAAATGGTGTATTGTGTGCCTCAATCATAATCTTGTACTTCAAATCAGAGTCGTTAGGAACACAAAGTCTAGAGTGGACTCGAAGTATTCCTTCTTCATCAATTCTCGCTTTCGGAATAGCTCCTTCTTGTACTTTCTTCTTCATACGCATCAGCTCCGGGTTGGTGTCTTGAGCAACCTTAACTTTTTCTATTAGAGTTGGCTTCTATGCGTATACTTGACATCATCGCACTCGTTCATGCATATGATCTTCTACTCAATGCGTCAGCTACCACGTTCGTTTTTCCAGGATGGTATTGAATAGTGTGGTCGTAGTCTTTCAATAGCTCGAGCCAACGTCGCTGCCGCATGTTGAGTTCTTTTTGAGTGAAGAAATATTTAAGGCTTTTATGGTCTGAATATATCTCCACTTTCTCCCCATATAGATAATGCCTCCAGATCTTTAGCGCGAAAATGACTGCTGCCAACTCTAGATCATGAGTAGGATAATTCCTCTCATACTCTTTAAGTTGTCTCGAGGCATAGGTTATGACTTTCCCACGTTGCATGAGAACACATCATAACCCTTTGCCTGAAGCATCGCTGTAATCCATCCGTACTAGATGGTATTGTTAGAACATGTGCCGAAATGAGTCTCATCTTGAGCTCTTGGAAACTCTTCTCGCATTCTTCGCTCTAAACGAATTTTGTATCCTTCCACGTTAGCTGGGATAATGGAGTAGCGATTCGAGAAAACCCTTCCATGAATCTTCGATAATAACCAGTTAAGCCCAAAAAGCTACGTACTTCAGTCACCGACTTCGGTTGCTCCCAACTTTGTATTGCTTCAATCTTCGCCGGATCAACAGATACTCCATGTTTCGACACCACGTGCCCAAGGAATGCTACTTCCTAAAGCCTGAACTAGCATTTCTTCAATTTGGCATATAATTTGTTTTCACGAAGCCTTTGGAGTACCAGCTTCAAATGGTGCTCATGATCTTCACGACTTTTGGAGTAAATGAGGATGTCATCAATAAAAACAACAACAAACTGATCCAAATATTCCTTGAATACTCGGTTCATCATATCCATGAAAGCCGCAGGAGCATTAGTCAATCCGAAAGACATGACTAAGAATTCATAATGCCCGTACCGAGTTCTGAAGGCAGTCTTTGGAATATCCTCAGTTCTAATCTTCAGCTGATGATATCCAGAACGAAGATCGATCTTTGAAAAGAATTGTGCTCCATGCAACTGGTCAAACAGGTCATCAATACGAGGTAGAGGATACCTATTCTTGATGGTGACATGGTTCAATTCCCGATAGTCAATACAAAGTCACATACTCCCGTCTTTCTTCTTTACGAATAAAACAGGAGCACCCCAAGGAGATGTACTAGGATGAATAAAACTGATGTCCAACAATTCCTGTAGTTGGACCTTTAACTCCTGAAGTTCAATAGGAGCCATTCGATATGGGGTTTTAGAAATGGGCTTTGTACCAGGTTCAAGATCAATAAAGAATTCAACTTCACATTCTAGGGGTAGATCGGGAAGTTCTTCAGGAAATACGTCAGGAAAGTCAATAACAACAAGAATATTATTCAAATTTGACGTGTCTTTATTCAAATCCATAACATGGGCTAAGAAAGCTTGACATCCGTTTTTCAATAAACGAATAACTTTATGATTAGATATGACAATGATTGATTTTTTTGGTTTAGTTGCTTGAATTCGTACAACAGGTTGGTTAGGAATATGAAAACTAATAACCTTATGAAAACAATCAATTTTGGCATGATGAGTAGTTAACCAATCAGTCCCTAAAATCACATCAAAAGCAAGTATCTTTAAAGAGATAAGGTCAACAGGTAAGGTGATGGTGACAACTTGAATCAAACAAGATTTATAAATAGTGGATGTGATGAAAGTTTCTCCTAACGAAGTTTCCACAGATAGGTCAAAGTCTAATTTCTCCGGAGTCAAGTTTAAACGTTGAGCACAAGCAGGAGAGATAAATGAATGGGTAGCACCGGTATCAAGTAAGGTATAAACTTCGCAAGAATTTATAAATAGCTTACCCGTGATCACCTCGTTTGGGTTCCTCGCATTTTGACCAGTCACAACAAACGCTCTTCCAGGAATCGTTGACTTTGACTTTTCTGGGACAGTCTTTTGAGTCGCCGTCCCCGCTGAACTAGGTTTCGCTACCATACAATCTTGAGCGATATGTCCTTCCTTTCCACAATTATAGCATACCTTAAAATGTTGTGGGCAGTTTGGACTGATATGTCCATCTTTCCCGCATTTATAGCATATGACCGGTGGTCGTTCTCCTCCCTTAGAACCAGTTGCTGCCGGCACTGTCGTCTTCACATGGTCATTGTTAAATCTCCTCTTTTTAAAATCTCCTCCTGACTCGCTTCTTCTATTTTCATGGCCATGATTACCACCAGAGTGGTTACCATTTTTTTCCGTCTTTTTCTTTCTCCGCTGGTTATCGTTGTTTTGTTGACTGCCATCTCCGGTATGATCCTGATTGTGGTCTCTTGGTTGACCGTACTCGTTATCTCGCTCTAATAATTGAGCCCTATTTACAACATCTGAATAGAGAGAAAATTTATGAGAAATGAGATATTATCGTATGCCGGGTTTCAAACCTCTCAAAAACATCCGCGTCATACGTTCTTCATTCTCCACCAAATTAGGTGCAAACCTGGATAACTCTGCAAACTTTGCCTCGTACTGAGACACCGTCATGTTATTTTGTTCTAATCTGATGAACTCCACTTCCTTCATATGACGAACACTTTTAGGAAAGTATTTGTCATTAAATAGTTTCTGAAACGTATCCCAAGACATGCTGAGTGCGGCTGGATGGGTATGATTCACAGACTCCCACCAGTAGTCTGCCTCGCCACGGAACATAAAGGTGGTGAATGGAACCTTCTGTTCCTCCGTGCATCCCAAGACATTCGAATATCTTGGTAATTTGTTTGACCCATGTTTCCGCTATGATCGGATCTGGCTTTCCCTTAAATTTTGGTGGTCCCAACTCTTTGAACTGCTTGGCTGTGACAACCCGTGAATTGCTATCATTTCCTTCAGTATTTTGAACACGAGTCTCCCTCGTCTGATTTTGCATGAACTACAAAAAGCTTCTAAACATCCCCTTGTTCATCATCTGCTCAGTGGTGTTGTTCACAGGAGGAACATTGCCAGCCTGTTGCATATTCTTCTCGTTGGTGAGTACAGGCGTCTCCATGGTCTCATTTCCACTGTTAATATTCTCAGTCGACATTCTCAAATACTGTCATAAAACAAGGGTTAATTAAGGAAATCAGTATATCACATAATATCCCTATATACTGACCAAATAACAAATAAGCTTAGGTAGGACACACTACCGAAGGATTTACTCGTCTCTCCCCTCCTAGTTCTATTCCCCGATCTCCGCCAGAGATCATATCCCTAAGATCTGATACCAACTGTGACGCCCCCAAAAAAGGTATACATCACCCATTCTGAGTTGTCAATACATGGTACTGAAATAACTACAACTTTATTATTACAACAGTAAAACTATGAGTTTGAATACAAACATTATCTTCTAGACAATATCTATACTCAAACAAATCCTCATCACATTTATTGATACATTATTTTACAAAAATGGTGAGGACTACTAAACAACTCTCTCTAGAACCTTCATTCCATACCCCGACTCGTACTCGCTATATTCTCGCCTCCTGAGAAGAAAAATGAAACAAAAAGGAAAAGGGTGAGCTCAACTAGCCCAGTAAAGAATATTATGACTAAGATAATATACAAAAAATTATCATTAGTCTTCAACAGGGAAAAAATCTAATAGAATACAATAGACAACAAGTTTTAAATCAATATTTGCAGTGGAAATAATAATTCATTATAAGAGTTAAGTAGAGAATGCAAACTACTATCTTCTATGTATGAATTTAAAAGTTCAACGTCTATCTTTTATCCCTGTAACATCAATCAATATATATCTGAAATCAAATATTCATCTTTGCACTACAGGCCAAAGATATTCATCAGTTGGTCATGTTCATCTAAACACCTGTTCATCTTTGCACTACGGGCCAAAGATATTCATCAGAAATCATTCATCTTTGCACTACAGGCCAAAGATATTCAATAATATCATCATTTAAGACTGAGGATGATGAAAAATATTTTTAAAGAAACGAATCCAGTGAAACAAAATGACAAGGATTAAGGATTAAGGATTCGTACTTTGTTTTAACCATGTCCAAAAATACCTCAAAAATAATCATAATGGTGTAAAATTCAAGAATGATCAAAACATGGATACAATCAAAGCTAGTATCCACAATAGATATTTTAGACAAAAAGGAAAATTTTCATTTTTCGATTAATAGTGCCGTATTCGTGAATAGTGTCGTATACGTGAATAGTGCCGTATACGTGAATAGTAACTCCGACACAATAAGTTCCAAATTTGATTAAAAGTTCAGATCAATACTTTGGCATAATGATATTAGAAGAAATAATATCATTTTAAAAAAAATAATATCTCTTACCTCGAAAGACAGTACTTCTAGTTGAAACATCGGATATAAGCTATGACTTGAACTTGCATCGTATAGCAATAGTACTTAAAGTATACTCAAAATACTCACAATAATACGCTCGATAATATAGAGAGAGAAAACTTCAGTTTCTGGTGTGATTTTCAATTCTAACCTAAGCTCCCTATTTATAGGAAAACGCTTAGAACACCAAAGTAGAAAATTTATTAAATATTATTATATTTTTTCCAAAACTTCATACGCATGCTTTTACCATCTGAACTCAGCCCCTATCACATGTTAAATGAGGGAAACAAAATGAAAATCACGTTTTTGTAAATAAAAATAATTAAAACTTTCAAAAATTAATTATTTCGGAACTTCAGAACTTCAATAATTCACAATAATTAGTCCTTTGGTCAGAAAATTTGAATCTTCCTATTTTTTTATATGAAATTCAATTCTCTACAATTTTACAGAAGAAAGTTTTTCCAAATTCCAAACAGAAATTGACCAAAATCCACAAACGGGCGATTTTACAGGCTATAATCAAATTTCGGTCAATAATTGTGTCCACCAACACACAAAATATGTGTTAAACATTTAATGCCACAAAATACTCTTCCTCCTCATATACTCACATATCCCACATTCATTATAAAAATATCACCGTTAATATATTATTAAAATAATATATTTAAATAAATTATTTTATCAGAAAAAGATAAAATATTAATTTTCAACAATTGTCACATTAAAAATTTTCTCCATCTATATCCACATAAAATCAATATTTTTCTCATCATATAAATCAATAATTAATTATTCACAAATAATATTACAGAATCACAGTACTGGCAACCAGGCCGTTCCTAGGAAAGAGGGGGCTTTCCAATAAGAATTTCTCCTTACTAGCGCGCAATTAGGTGACCAAACCTCTCCTTAGACAGAACTTTCTAGACATTGTCAACAATGTTATCTAATAATATTATTCATATAATATGAATTATTGCTTCGATAATAAAAAATACTGTGTAATGACAATTATTGAAACAACAGCAATATAAAATATCAACGCAACAATTGTAAAAATCAATAAAATAAAATACTGAATAGTAATTACTGTAACCATTATTGAGTAGTGTCTTCTTATGTAAGAATCAATAATTGATGCAATACTGTGTGCTACGTATTGAGTAGTGCCTTTTTAAACAACTTATATTTGTCATTTACTTTCATCCAATCGCTTTCCGTTACGGGGCCCACACATGGCTGCGCCGTCGTACGAATATTTCCCAACGGTACGAATATTCCACGACCAAATAAATAATCCCCGACAACAATGAATATTTTATAACCACTTACTTATTTTGAAATATTTACGTATTTTACCCATAACTATCCCTATTAATCAAATCAACCCTTACTATTTCAAAATAATAAATAGAGAAAATTAAATTTCATTAATAATAAGTTGGGGTCTTACATTTCTTGTTCCGCTGCATTTATATAAACTTATTGTCTATTATATTCTATCAGTTTAACATTGTTGAAGGCTAATGATAATTTATTCTGCATTATCTTAGTCATAATATTTCTTACTGGGCTAGTTGAACTCACCCTTTCTTTCACTGTTCTCTTCAGGAAATGAGAACGTAGCTGGAACTAGTCGGAGAACAGAGTGACGGTCCAGATGATAGCATTAGTAGTCCTCCTTATTTTGTTTAATAGTGTGACAATAAATGTAATGAGGACTCCATTGAGTGTGGATATTGTCTAGATGACAATATTCTTATTAAAACTCTTAGATTATGTTTTGTCATATTTTACACGATTGTTGTATAATTAAGTTGTATTTGAATTTTGTACTACGTATTTGGCGACTCAAGATGAATGATGTATACTTATTTTGGGGCCTTCATATCTAGGAGACGTGACATTCGTTGTCAAACAACCTTTTCAAACTTTTTCCAAATTTTAAAAATCATCAAATCCGTGCATATAGATGTTATGGATCTAACATTTACCAACCCAGATCACTTAGTTACACACCATATAACATATTTAAACATTCAATCATCAAATCCAACGTAGCATACAAGATTGAAGTTTTGGTTCAAGGTTATACCTTTTTATGAACTATGCTTGAATCTAAGCTCCTGATCTGATATGAAGATGGTAGGGACTTGATTTAGGGACTGAAATACTAATGATTTTCGTGGGTGAGGAGAGAGAGATTCTTGGATATGTGTTTGGAAATAATTGAACTAGCTTTTGTGAATTTCTCTTTCTTTAATCTATATATGCTTTGGATGCAATGTATTTGGCTGATGGGAATGAGTAATTGTTGGGATTTAAGTCACATGGGAGCTTAGAGTTGGTCACCAACTCTAGTACTTGGAAACATCTTTACAAGCAACATATAATAATGCACAAATGGGCAATTTGGTCATTTGCCTTTTAAATTTAATGGTTATTTTGACATTTGGCTAACCCTTAGGGTTTAATCCTAAGGTTTTAAAAACAATTGATTTTTCTAGGATTTTGCAATTAAGGTTTAAAATGAAAATTTTAGTTTCTAAAAATTACAAATTAGGGTTTCCTAATTAGTTTATGTTTCCTAATTATAAAACATAAAAATTAGGTTTAATAATTTACTAATTATCATTAAGCTTGCTAAATAGCGATTAGGGTTTATATTTTAGCAAATAGGGTTTCTAATTTGTCAATTAGGGTTTTCAATAAGAATTAGGGTTTTCTAAGTAATAATTAGGGTTGCCCTAATTAACATTAAGCTTTATAATTTAGCAATTAGGGTTCTAATTCTAATTACTAATAGGATTTCTATTTAATTAGGTTTTCTAAATAATAATTAGGTTTCCTAAATAATAATTAGGGTTTTCCTAATTAACTATAAATTCTATAATACGCGTCATTAATCACATTACACGATGACTTAACAAATCTTAAAGTCCTATTTGACTTCTGGATTAGGTTTTATTATAGTAATACTAGATTTTCTACTATTACACCATAATTGACCAACCATTATCAATTCACACATATAGTACATAGTTCATACACTGAAATATAATTAATATTATATTATTATTCTCATGCCTTATTCAAATATTCAAATTAGGGTTTTGAATTCATATCTGACTTAACTTTTATATACATACCATTATTAATTAAGTTAAAATAATTAACATAACCAATATGAATAAATTCATATACTAAAATAGTTATTATAATAATTATAATAATCATTTTATATATTATTTAAATAATATTATAATCATATTTTCATGGAGAATAAATAATAAAATCATTTTTACTACAAAATTAATTTATTATAAGAATATAATTTATAATGATCAATATATATTTCCTTTAAAAAAATTATTTGCAATTATTCATGTAATAAATAAAGTTATTTATCACATATATACATACGCTTTACCCTGTACATATTCCCACATTTATTTTAATAAAATAAATAATAATAAAAAAGTATACGCAAAATTTCATATTTAATTATATCGAAAATAATGGGTTATTACAATTATATAATCCATGTATATTGGTTTATTTCAATTAATATTTTCATTAGACTAGAATATAATTTAGTTGGGTACCAATATTATTTTCCATAAAACTTATTATTCCAATTCTACATAAATATTAAAATAAACCTTTAATAGTAAATATTTATTTAGTCAAAGTAATTTTCTCTCATATGTTTAAAATACACATTTAATTGCTCCACACACATCATAAGGTCACAAAAAGGCTCTTTCATACCACTTAGCAAATCACATAATTTAAAGCTTACTTTTATCCTATAGTTTTATATAATAATTATTCACATTTCAATGTCACACCTCATTTTATATTGAATGAAGAAACCTTATTATATATGACTATACCTTGCATGCTATTGCTCACGATAATTAATGAATAATAATAGAAATTAGTCAATCATTGTTGAGTAAAATCTAGTTACGCACAACACGCAAGTATACGTGGTCAACAAGTAATAAAGTGATAAGTTGAGTATCGTTCCCACATGGAATTCTAATTAATAAATCTCAACTACTAATACTATATCAATTCAATTTTATTCAAACAAGGATAAATTATGATTTTCTGAATTATTAACACAAAATTAAACACTTAAAGATCTTGTCCTAAGATAAGCGAATAAATAAACTAATACTTGAGTGAATGACTTCCGATAGATAAAGATTAAGACTTCAATATCCCCAATTATGAACTATAAATCAATTATCTAATCATCCCAATTATTATGTCTACTGAATTGTTAACATGAATTCTCAAATGCCAAAAGCCCCTTTCCAAGTGATCAATTGACTTCTATTTAATCCAGATTAATCTTGCTATATTCCTATGCAAAACAATTGAATTAAACTCTTTCCAATTCCAATTCCTTATGTGTTATATGCGGTGAACAAATATTTCTATTCAATTCACAAACCTAATTAGTCACCGTGCAAATAACTAAGTCACATGTTATCATGTCCAGTTCTAACCCTAGAATTCCTTTTCCAATTCCTTCTAGAATAACAAGGTAATTATTGGCCAAATAATTAAGCAATAGAGTCAAAACATGATAAACAATTCACTTCAACATAAATAATTAGAATAAATAAATAACTAATTTATAGTCATAAAAGGTTCAATTTAAATCTTAATTAAAGAATTAGTTCATCTCGGAAATAAAAACCACTAATTGTTGGCAAATCATCCTTAAAGAATTACAAATTGAAAATAAGGAGAAAAAGAAGAAACTTTGTAGCCAATCCTTAATCTCCAAGTAATCTTGTGTAGCCTTCAATGGATGAACTCGTTGACTCCTTCAAAGAATAATCAAAATCCAAGCATCCCTAATTTCAACATTTAGTTTCTTTTTATAGCTTCCCACAATCCTCATCCAATTAGGTTTCACATTAGCTCCCAATAACCAAGTCAAGTCCAACCAGAAGTCAAACGCGCTAATCCAGTCAAGGCCAGCCGAGGCTCAGCGCCCCGGCGCTGTTGGTAGTATATTTTCCAGCGCCCCGGCGCTGGACTTCTCTAAAATTACCAAATTGCCATTAAATGCTTGAATCTCCCATAATTGCCCCTCCAGCTTCCATATCTGCAAAAAAAGATATAAACACAATAAAAATGCTACTAAATAACTTAAGAATGCAATAATTTAAGTCCAAATATATTCAATTCATGGGTATACTACCCATTCATCAAATACCCCCAAACTTAAATCGTTGCGTGTCCTCATGCGACAAAACATAAGATCACAAAACAAAACTAAACATCATGCAAATGCAAACTATTTATATTTATATGTTCTTAATTCCAGCAATTCAAAAGCTCACGTATATCCATATACCTCAGAAAAATCACAAAAACATGCTAATTCATCATGCAAAAGCAGATCAACAATATCCCAACAATCAACGAATCTAAATCTGTTATTACTGATATTGTGAGTGTGTGTCCAACAACCATGCTAACACATGAAAGACAAAAATATGAAAGATAATAAATTTCTTAGTAAGCATCATACAGTGTAAACTTGAGAACTCATCAAATATACTTGTTTCAACTGAACTTAAACACTTACCCGAATTCAAAAGTCAAAATGGAATACTTATGCTTTTCTTTTCTTTTTTTCTTTTTTTTAGCTCTACATAAATGACTGTGCAAAATGTCTCATCCCATTAGGCTAACAGTGTTACCCCTTAGCGAGCTTTCGACCAACGACTCCCAGACCATATAAGACCTTAGGGCGCTAGGTTTTAAGATACCCCTTCGGGCGTACTTGCTCAAGTAACAAAGGCCCCGAAACAAGACTAGTCACCCTGTATATTATTTTTTTTCATAGATGGTTGGTGAGTGCGTTTTACGCTCCATCTCACGCTTGTGTTTATGGGGAGTGTTTCTCCTCAACCCACCACAAGACTCAATATTTTTTTTATAGTTTATATATTCCAAATATTTTCCCCCAAACTCGAGTTTATGCATAAATTCAGTCTCCTCTAGCTATTCAAATTGTTCTTCCATATCACTAGCAATCCTCCCTTAGAACTCTATTATCTAACCATTTAAACTATCATAGCCAACATGGTCGTTTTTTCAAAGTGTCTTCCTATAATATCAATGTCAAACAGATAAAGATTCAATTCATGTCAAGAAAATCATATCACTGAATCAACAAACCTTACTAGACTTGTTCATGCAATTCTACTTTCATCATTGGCCCCAGATATACGCACTATCAAAAACTGGAATTAACATGCAATCCTAAATGCAACTTTACTAATAATCAATCCACAAACTAATAACAAACTACAACTTCAAAAATAAAACTTAACTACCCCCAAACTAATCTAGAGCAATGTCCTCATGCAAAAAACAAGGCAAAATAAAATAGAGGACTTCCCTGACGGGCTTATTCCTCTGGTGGAGCATCATCGTCCTCGCTCATCTCTTGATCGGAAGGCGGAAATACTGGCAGAACGGGAACTGTTGGGAAATGGCTAAGTTGAATGCCCGGATGGGTTTGGACGGTCAGTGCATTCTGTACAGCAAATTGGTCAACTAAAAACTTGAAAATCACGTCTTGACGTTCCGATAAGCGCAAATTCTGGGACTCCATATTGTAAAACCAGCCGTCTATCTCCCGCTGGACAGCTTCGGGGACCACACCTCGATGAGCTACTGTCAATGGGCCGTAAGTATGTGGAGCCTGAGGTGGTGGGGCTTGTGTAGATGTAACTTGGGGGATAATGAAACCCAGTCCCCTAGGGTGATTAGCTCCACCTGACCACACTTTATAACGACGGATCAAGTTGTGGTCCAACATGGGCATAGGCGTTTGAATCATCTCGTCTGATTTCCATTTGACGCCAAACTTAGCACATAATACGCAGATCAGTGACGGATATGGTAACCCTCATGTGGTCCCTCCGCTAGATGCGCGGATTATAGATTGCTGAATAAGATGGCCGACATCAATTCTTAGGCCTTGTATGATGGAGTATAATAGCACAGCCCTTTCTCTGGTTACGTGACTCACATGGGTGCAGGGCATTAATTTAGCGCAGATGAAGGCATACCATGCCTTTCCATATAGACTGAGGTGTGACAATGGGAAAGTCATGCTGCCATGTTCATGCATGGTCCATGTGGTGCCCAGTTGACATAGCTCCCGAATAAGCTTTTCATAGTCCGGCCCATCACACACTAGTCTAGCATATTCATCATGAAGGCCCTCTAAGGGTAGTTGATAGCACCCATTTATATCCTCCTCGCCGATTTCCATGGTTTTTCCTCTAACAAATACCCCATAATGGTCATGCTAGGGCAAGTTGGCATAGAATTCTTTTACAACTGCAATCACTGCTGGGTCAGGCTGTTCGGTGAGGGAGAACCAGTTTCGTTCAGCAATCATCACTGCTATTTATCCATCCTTGGTTTGATCGGGACGGAGACCACGTTCGGGGACTAGTGAGTGGGTGGCCATGCGGCTGTAGCGTTCTTGAGCCGCGACACTAACAAAACGTCTGCTATCAAATTTTGGAGGTGGAATTGAAGAGGCCCCTGACCCTTCGCCGCGTTGACGTTTTGATGCCATGTAGAGAATTCTGCAAATAAAAACATACTCATATTTTAGCTTTAAAAAGAATTCACGGTTGGATAAATGTGTGCATAGCATTACCCCGAAACTGTATAAAATATTGGTATTGTGAGTACACAGGTGGGGATGAGTCATGAAACTGGCAAGTATTTAAGTTGCACATTAATATTGACTTAGACAAATTGTCAAACACCTAGGCAGCAACTGATAACTTGTTTACAACCATCACTAATTCCCTATCTATTCATGCCATGCCTATAGCATTCACTAACCTCGTGTGTATGAGTACGCCAAACAACAGTGAGTTATCTATGTGCTCTATTGGATTTTCCAGATGAAAAGAATAATTAATGAAGAAAATCTTGATTCGCAATAGTTTGAATACACATCAAGTCATACCGTTGCTACCTTTAAAGAATTTGGAGGAGTAGAATTTCGGCACACAAGGAGCATACAACCAATATGGAACGAAGTAATTGACGGATGGTAGATATGTGGAAGAAATATTATCCAAAGTTCAATGACCTTGTGATATGGAGAGGGAGAGAGGCGTATAGGAGAATGGGAGAGGGATAATCGCGTAACTGAAACCTGATGTGCCGGCGTGGGTAATGAATTTGAACTAGAAGTACACGGAAGAGATTTAAATTATCAAGACCTGACCTGACCCCAGCGCCGGGGCGCTGGGTTTTACCGTGCACGTAGCGCCGGGGCGCTGTAGGGCAGAAACAGATGGAGTGGTCTAGCGCCGGGGCGCTGTAGATGAACTGGAAGCCAGCGCTGGAGCGCTGGGCTTTGCTTTCACTTTCTGTTGCCTAGCGCCGGGGCTCCATTAAATAGCATTGAACCAGAGTCGGGGCGCTCCCACCAGTCTTTGTATCTTTCATACATGGAAAATTTTAAGAATTAGTCTAGCAAAATCTTATTCTTCAATACTAAAAGGTAAAAGTAAAAATAAGAGAATTTTAAATCTAAGAAAAAGAAAAGAAAAGAAAAGAAAATAAAATAAAATACAATCAAATAAATTAAAATTATAGAACTTAATGGGTTGCCTCCCAAGAAGCGCTTAGTTTACAGTCGTCAGCCCGACTTTTCGGTGTTGTTCAGTTGTCCACTGGTTCGGAGAGGTACTGGACCGTAGCTTGACGTTCGATTGGTCCACTCCAATAATGTTTCAGACGTTGACCATTGACCCTGAATGTACGCCTTGAGTTCGGTTCCTCGACCTCAATGTTTCCGTGTGGAGTGACAGATATAACTACGAATGGCCCAGACCACCTGGATTTCAATTTTCCCGGAAATAGACGCAAGCGTGAGTTGAAAAGTAGTACTTGTTGGCCCGGTTCAAATGTTCTATCAAGATTTTTTTTATCGTGCCAAGCTTTTACTTTCTCTTTGTAGAGCTTAGCAGTTTTCGTAGGCATTGAACCGGAATTCATCCATCTCGTTCAACTGCAGTAACCTTTTTCTCACCAGTTGCTTCTAGATCAAAGTTTAGTTTCCGAATGGCCCAGTGTGCACTGTGTTCTAGCTCAACCGGGAGGTGACACGCCTTTCCAAATACCATTCTGTACGGTGACATGCCGATCGGATTTTTGTACGCTGTTCGATAGGCCCATAGAGCATCGTCAAGACGCAATGCCCAATCTTTTCGTGATGGATTGACTACATTTTCCAGGATCCTCTTAACTTCCCTATTCGACACCTCCGCTTGGCCATTGGTTTATGGGTGATATGCAGCTGCAATTTTGTGACGAACCCCATACTTTACAAGCAATTTGGTGAACTGCTTGTTACAGAAGTGAGTCCCCTCATCACTTATTATAGCTCTCGGTGTCCTAAATCTGGTAAAAATTTTCTTCTTTAAAAATCAGATAACAACGTTGGCATCATTCGTGGGTAACGCTGCGGTTTCCACCCATTTGGAAACATAATCGACCGCTAACAAGATGTAATGATTATTAAAAGAAGATGGAAATGGTCCCATAAAATCGATTCCCCACACGTCGAATAGTTCTACCTCTAGAATTGTGTTAAGTGGCATTTCATTGCGCTTGGAGATATTACCCACGCGTTGGCATCGATCGCATTTCAGCACAAAGAGATGAGCATCTTTGAATAAAGAAGGCCAGAAAAATCCCGATTGTAGTACTTTTGCTGCTGTTTGATCACCGGAATAATGACCTTCATAATTTGAGGAGTGGCAATGGCCTAATATACTATCCATTTCTTTATGAGGTACACAACGTCTTATCATTTGATCTGCACATGCTTTAAACAGAAATGGTTCATCCCAATAGTATTGCTTCACATCATGGAGAAACTTCTTTCGTTGTTGTGAGGTCAAATCCGGCGGTAACACTTTGGCAACCACATAGTTTACATAGTCAGCATACCAAGGCAATATGGTAGTTACCCGGAACAGTTGCTCATCCGGAAATTTTTCATTAATCACTAAGTTGTCTTCTTTCTGTTCCTCTTTATTTTCTAACCGAGACAGATGATCCGCCACTTGATTTTCTGTACCTTTTCTGTCCCGGATCTCCAGATCAAATTCTTGTAACAACAGTACCCACCGTATTAATCGCGGTTTAACATCTTTCTTATCAATCAGATATTTAATGGCCGAATGATCAGTGTAGACAATTACCTTGGTGCCGATGAGATAAGCTCTGAATTTGTCGAAAGTAAACACCACTGCAAGTAATTCTTTTTCGGTTGTTGTGTAGTTCAGCTGGGCATCCGTCAATGTCTTACTAGAGTAGTAGATAGTATGAAAAATCTTATCGTGACGTTGTTCCAATACGGCTCCCACCGCGTAATCACTGGCGTCGCACATCAATTCGAACGGTAAGGACCAATCGGGCGCTACAATGATTGGCGCAGAGACCAATTTCTTCTTTAATACCTCAAATGCCTCGATGCATGCCTGATCCATCTTAAACGGTACATCTTTCTCCAAGAGTGAGCATAGGGGTTTCGCAATCTTTGAAAAATCTTTAATAAAGTGTCTATAGAACCCTGCATGTCCCAAGAAGCTCCGAATGCCTTTTACAGATGATGGAGGAGGTAGTTTCTCAATTGTATCAATCTTCGCTCTATCCACCTCCAATCCGGATGCGGAAACCTTATGTCTTAGAATAACCCCTTCTTGTACCATAAAATGACATTTTTCCCAGTTAAGCAACAAGTTAGTCTCCACACATCTTTTTAACACCAAGATCAGATTCTTCAAACACGAGTCAAAACTATCACCATACACGGAGAAATCATCCATGAATACCTCTAAATTTTGTTCGACTATATCAGAGAAGATTGCCATCATACATCGTTGAAAGGTTGCCGGCGCATTACATAAACCAAAAGACATACGCCGGAATGCAAACGTACCGTATGGACATGTGAACGTGGTCTTTTCTTGATCTTCCGGCGCTATGGCAATTTGATTGTACCCAGAATATCCATCTAACAGACAGTAGAATTGATGTCCTACTAACCTGTCCAACATCTGATCAATGAACGGCAGGGGAAAGTGATCCTTGCGTGTGGCTTTATTCAACTTGCGGTAATCCATACATACTCTCCAGCCTATAACAGTTCTAGTCGGGATGAGCTCATGAGCTTCGTTCTTTACCACGGTCATACCCCCTTTTTTCGGTACACACTGTATAGGACTTACCCATGAACTGTCTGAGATTGGGTAAATAATACCGGCATCCAACCATTTTATAATTTCCTTCTTCACCACATCTTTCATAATGGGATTTAACCTTCTTTGCATCTCAATGGTTGGTTTTGATCCCTCTTCCATTAAAATCTTATGCATACAGAAAGATGGGTTAATACCTCAAATGTCCGCTATAGTCCACCCAATCGCTGTTTTGAACTCGCGCAGAACCCGTCGTAATTTTTCCTTTTGGGTGTCAGTTAACTTTGTCGAAACAATAACTGGTAGAGTCGAATCTTTCCCTAGATAAGCATACTCAAGATGAGAGGGGAGTGTCTTTAATTCCAACACCGGTGGCTCTTCTATCGAGGGTTTGCACTTTTTACCTTTCGTTTTGGGCCTATCAAGGGTGTCGAATGGTTGATTACTTTTTCAGTAGAATGATGATGTGTCTAGCCATTTGACCTGCTCATTGTCCGCATCAACACTATCGTTGTCTGCTCCAAGCAACATGGATTCTATCAGATCCTCTGAGTAATTATCGCAAATCTTGTGATTAACTATCTCCTCCATTAAATCCACCCGCAAACACTCACCTTTTTCCTTCGGATACGACATTGATTTAAACACATTAAAAGTGACCTGTTGATCGTCAACTCTCATCGTCAATTCTCCTTTTTTGCACTTCAATTAACGTTCTCCCCGTTGCTAAGAATGGTCGCCTGAGAATGATGGGAAGTTCCGTATCTGCTTCACAATCCAAGATAACGAAGTCTGCTGGAAAGATGAATTTATCCACCCTTACTAATACGTCTTCAACGATACCTCGTGGATATGTAACTGATCGGTCTGCCAACAGTAAACTGATATTTGTCAGTTTTGGTGCCTGGAGCCCGAACTGAAGGTAGACTGATAATGGCATCAAATTAATACTGGCACTCAAATCACACAGTTCTCTCCCCGAAAACTGATTACCAATGTCGCACAGAATAGTAAAGCTACCTAGATCTTTCAACTTCGGAGGCAACTTGTTCTGAATAATTGCGCTACATTCTTCGGTTAGCGCCACTATTTCAAAATCCCCCAGTTTCCTTTTCTTTGATAGCACATCCTTAATGAACTTAGCGTAGCTCGGCATTTGTTCTAAAGCTTCGGCGAATGGGATGTTGATATGCAATTTTTTAAAAATATCCAAAAATCTTGCAAACTGCTTATCTAACTTGGATTTCTGAAATCTCTGCGGATATGGTATGGGCGGCATTGTTATAGTTGGTCCCGGTGCATTTTCCTCTCCGATTTCCTCTTTATCTTTCCCGGTTTTCACAACTTCTTTTATTTCGGCTGTTGCGTTGTCCCCCTTTTCCTTATCCTTAACTGTTTGCAATTCCTTCCCACTACGTAAGATTACTGCTTTGCAGTGCTTATTTCTGCCCGGATTTATTTCTGTATCACTCGGGAGCGATCCTAGTGGACGGGTATTCAATACATGTGCTATTTGCCCCAATTGATTTTCCAGATTCTTTAACGATGCCCCATGGCTTTGCAAAGTAAGATCTAATTGATTCAATTTCTTATCTTGTTCCTCGTTCTTTTTGTCAGAAGCTCTAATGAATTTTTCCAAGGCTTCTTCCAAACTTGATATCCTCTCTGGTTGTTGAGACGGATTTTGAAATCCGGAGGTGTTTTGTTGTCTAGGTGGTTGAGCTGCAGCTTGATTGTTACTCCATGAAAACCCTGGATGATTCTTCCAACCTGGATTATAAGCATTCTGAGTCGGATACGGTTGAGTTGAGCGATTATAATTTCCTACGAACTGTTCTGATTCAGAATTTATGGCACATTGATCCGTAGCATGACCCCCAGTACACAACTCACAAACCATCGCTACCTGCTGTGTGGCTTGTGGACGCCATATTTCCATATGCTTAGTTATTACAGTCACTTGCGCTGTTATTGCTGTCAGCGCGTCCACTTCATACTTTTCCAATGTTTTTGGATGGTTAGACCTCGTCATGGGCCACTGATAGTTATTGGTGGCCATTGTCTCTAACAATTGATACGCCTCATCAAAATTTTTGGACATGATCACTCCTCCTGCTGCTGCATCAATACTAGAACTCGTGGACGCGTGCAAACCATCACAAAATATCCCTAATTGCATCCACTGCGGGATTCCATGATGAGGGCACTTACGGAGCATATCCTTGAACCTTTCCCACGCCTCATATAACGACTCTGACTCAAGTTGTGCGAAAGTATGAATATCGTTTCGTAGTTTTGCCGACTTCGCTGGTGGGAAGAACTTAGCTAAAAATTTTTGAGCTAAGTCATCCCATGTGGTGATTGAACCAGGAGGCAAGGAATGTAACCAGCTTCGTGCTTTATCTTTTAAAGTAAACGGGAACATCCTCAACCTTATAGCATCTTTCGATACATTGTTAAATTTGAAGGTATCGCAAACTTCCAAGAAACTCAAGATATGCTCATTAGGATCATCTATCGAATTACCCCCAAACTGGCATATATTCTATAGCATCTGAATTAATCTCGGTTTTATCTCGAAACTGTTCGCATTGATTGCCGGCCTCTTAATACTTGACTGTAAATCCGTGACATTTGGTAGGGCGTAATCCCTAAGTGATTTCTGTTCGTTCTCTGCCATGTTCACGAGTATTTCCTGGGTTGCCAGTTCTTTTTCCAAATGTATAACCTCACTATTCAAACGCACTGTCTGGGACTTCTTTTCAAGGTTGTCTGTATACGTAAGAAGTTCCTTTCTAGCTTTCGATCTAGTGTGCATACACGAATTCCTGCCAATCCAAAAAGAAAGATTAAGTAGCGTTCAAATTAAAACCGAATTGATTATAACTAATATGAAATTAATATTAATAAAAAAATTCCCCGGCAACGGCGCCAAAAACTTGTTGAGTAAAATCTAGTTACGCACAACACGCAAGTATACGTAGTCAACAAGTAATAAAGTGATAAGTTGAGTATCGTTCCCACAGGGAATTCTAATTAATAAATCCCAACTACTAATACTATATCAATTCAATTTTATTCAAACAAGGATAAATTATGATTTTCTGAATTATTAACACAAAATTAAACACTTAAAGATCTTGTCCTAAGATAAACGAATAAATAAACTAATACTTGAGTGAATGACTTTTGATAGATAAAGATTAAGACTTCAATATCCCCAATTATGAACTATAAATCAATTATCTAATCATCCCAATTATTATGTCTACTGAATTGTTAACAGGAATTCTCAAATGCCAAAAGCCCTTTTCCAAGTGATCAATTGACTTCTATTTAATCCATATTAATCTTGCTATATTCCTATGCAAAACAATTGAATTAAACTCTTTCCAATTCCAATTCCTTATGTTTTACATGCGGTGAACAGATATTTCCATTCAATTCACAAACCTAATTATTCACCGTGCAAATAACTAAGTCACATGTTATCATGTCCAGTTCTAACCCTAGAATTCCTTTTCCAATTCCTTCTAGAATAACAAGGTAATTATTGGCCAAATAATTAAGCAATAGAGTCAAAACATGATAAACAATTCACTTCAACATAAATAATTAGAATGAATGAATAACTAATTTATAGTCATAAAAGGTTCAATTGAAATCTTAATTAAAGAATTAGTTCATCTCGGAAATAAAAACCACTAATTGTTGGCAAATAATCCTTAAAGAATTACAAATTGAAAATAAGGAAAAAAAGAAGAAACTCTGTAGCCAATCCTTAATCTCCAAGTAATCTTCTGTAGCCTTCAATGGATGAACTCGCTGACTCCTTCAAAGAATAATCAAAATCCAAGCATCCCTAATTTCAACATTTAGTTTCTTTTTATAGCTTCCCATAATCCTCATCCAATTAGGTTTCACATTAGCTCCCAATAACCAATTCAAGTCCAACCAGAAGTCAAACGCGCTAATCCAGTCAAGGCCAGCCGAGGCTCAGCGCCCCGACGCTATTGGTAGTATATTTTCCAGCGCCCCGGCGCTGGACTTCTCTAAAATTACCATATTGCCATTAAATGCTTGAATCTCCCATAATTGCCCCTCCAGCTTCCAAATCTGCAAAACAAGATATAAACACAATAAAAATGCTACTAAATAACTTAAGAATGCAATAATTTAAGTCCAAATATATCCAATTCATGGGTATACTACCCATTCATCAATCACATTATGTAATTATTTACTCACTGCTACTACTAATTAATTTCATCCATTTCATCTTTAATTTAATTAGTAACTTTCTTATTTCACTACTTTGCCATAGTAGCTAGGCATAATTTCATAAGCTTAAACTAAGCTTTTCATCACTTCAACTACATTGCTCACTTATCATATGCTTATTCAATTAAATTAATTTCCACAACTCATGCCAACACTATATATATTTATATTCAAATAAATATTCAAACAATCTGTATTCTCAACATTTATATAATTTATTTAAAATTCGATGGTATTACAGTCCCTTGAATAGTATCCCGACATGAAAAGATTAAAATTTAATAAGAAAGTTCAGACCAATATTCCAGTGAAATGATATTAGATAAAACGCAAACTTAAAGGAAATTTTAATCATTTCAGGAATTATAGAAGCAATACTTACCATAATAAGTTTAAATTTAGGAATACGAAATGAAATAATATCACTTGCATAATATGGACTAGAACATACAATGATATTTCTTACGAGTATTGAAATAAAATAATATCATTTACCTTAGTAGAAACTAGATCTGACTAGGAATATCAGATATTATCCTAAGAAAATCTTGCACTAAAAGCTACACTCAAAAGAAATACTCATAATATTGCAGTAAGAATGCTTGAGATTTTTGGTGTGTTTAGGAAGAAGGATTACCCTTTCTTTATAGTGCAGCACGGAGGAAAAAAAAATCATCCTGCCTAATTTTGCCAAACCTTTCATGCCTAACTTTTTTCTCTTTTTTCTTTATTTGCCTAACTTTCATTCCTTCTTTGCCTACCAACCTCTCATTTTCCAATGGTTGAGGGTCCACTAAAATTTGGAAGATGAAATGCATTGCAAGAGAATTGAAATGTGTAACGCCCCAGAAAATAGGATTTTTAGGAGAATTAAAATTTTATTTAATTATGTAGATTAAATGAATTTAATTAATTATTTATGGGAGTAAGATAATTGAAGGTCTTTCTATGACCTAAACATATTAGAATGTCATAGTATTTTGGCTGCGTGGTAGAATTAAAGTGTTTGAATTTCAAAGACGAAAATAAAAGCTTTTCAAGAAATTTTCCGAAAAACACTATTCACATATTTCTGCTCGGGAATTATTTTTGAACTTCCGAGAAATACCTAACGATATAATATCAAGGTGAGATAGAATATCCAATAATATTTCAGTTATGGAAAACGTAATATTTCGCCCGTGGACTTAATTTTAAAACGTTAGGAAAATCAAGCATTAAGAAGTTAGGGTAATGATCGTATAATATGTAGGTATTGTACGAGGTAGAGAATACGAGTATGATACGAGGTATTATATGAGTATGTATGAATGATGATATATCGTATATGATGAATAAGTATACGAGTTAGAATACGAGAATTATACGTAGAGTATATGTTATAATGCTTTAAGCCATTTGTGAATAGACTTGTGGATTATATGAGATGTACAAGTCCAATATAATTTAATATGAAAGTTCAAAAGAATTAATACGCAAGCCTAAGTGTTTGTAATGAGAAGCCAAAATTAATTTAATGCAAGCCCAAATGATTAAGCTAAGTTAATTAAGCTAAAGCCCAAAGTAAGAACCAATGAGTTATGGGTTGGTTTAAACCCATGGGGCAAAACATGGATGATCCAAAGTGTAAAGTCCCCGAACCCGGATACTTGAAACCCGAACTCGGTACTTCACGATACCATTTCTATGAGCGGAAATATTACTAATAATAATAACAATAATGTAAATTATAAACTTATCTTACCTTTATTAGAGTCTAATCCCAAGTACGCAACCTTTACTATATAACACCGTAAGCCTATTCTGTTTGCTTTCCTTTTCACTTGTTCTTGACCGATCCTTCTAATTGTTTACACTTATCTGAAAACATTTAAATTAAGCAAGGATGAGCATTTGAGTGCCCAACAAGTATTATATGTATATAAGTTGAAAGAATTTAAATGTTTTCTTTATAATATTCATCTATAACAAGTCAATAGTTGTGAAGTATTCTGAACTGATATTAATAACATAACAACCCTCTTTCAAATTTTTGAAACTACGTACTGACTATAAATAAGGTTTAAGTGACATTCTATGAACATTATTTTTATTTTCGAAAAGGTTTAGCAGAACTTAATCTGCAAACCGTCATAACTTACGGACACGGGGGTGATCAGCCCGTTGTGTCCTGTATTGATCAATACTACATTACAAGAACGATGTTATCATTTACTTGATCCGCCTTGGGCGCATAAAAGTTTTCCCGTGAACGGGATGTTCATAATTGTCAGGGTTCCAAATAAAAGGTTTTATTTTATCCAACAATAATCTATGATTCAACATATACGTATAACAAAGGTGTATCAACATGTGATTAAATACAATGATTATCCAAGTGGGGACACTCGTATAATCATTTATAGAAATTAACGAGCAGAATATATATCCGAATTATCATATACTAATATGTTGATAATCAAAGGGTGTATATAATATAGGTTTAACCATCTGTACATTAATAATAATTATTCTAAACTTATCACGAACACCTTTTTAATTTCCTTAACCCAAGTTTGGGCTTCTACAGGGTCATTTGTACCTTTGAATTCTGGCGATAGGACCGCCTTGAAGTCTTTAACATTCGACATTCGATTATCTGGTTGATCTTTCGCGACTGGTATTCCGTTCTGCACAACTTGATCGCCCATATTCGGAAGTTTCTGTATCATGTCTAGTTGTCCTCCAACTTTGTTGACAGATTTTTCTACCCTTTAGTTTCGTTTTCTTCTTGACAGTATTTTCATAAATTATTCTTACATACTAAGCCTTATCGTATACGCTTAACATATAGCACAAAATTTTATACTCAAATAATCATGTATTCAAAATATTAGCTTCTGAAACAGCATTAACCAATGCTTAGATAAATAATTACTATCTTTATACCAACTTATTTCATTAATCCAACATAGAATCATATTCATATCACTTGATATACCATAACACATTCTATTTTAAACATTCGCTATCCCTTTGTGACTTCAAAAGTCGGGATTTACAACTTTGTCCAACTCAAAAGTAAAAAAAAAATTCATTATACAAATATACTTATCACATATACCACACAGAAACATATATATTCTGCTAATACCAATACTACCTATTTCTTTTGCCTTCACTAAAGATTAACTATACCCAGTTCATCAAACCACACTCATGAGTCCATAAACTTGTCACAGTTATATGAGTTTACGAATTTTCCCTAGTCAGACCTTTGGCGTCCATTCGCTGAGGGATTCATAATTATTTCATATAACTATGAATCAAGAATGTCACGTAAGTATGAGTTTTAAGAACTCGCACTTAACCCTATGTTGTCTACCTATGACCTATCTATTTTTTTATACACATGAGAAAGGAATCACCCTCTTAACATGCATATAGAAAATTGCGCGACACAAACATTTCAATGATTATCAGTGTCAGATACTAAGTAGTTTTTACACCAAGTACAATTCCCAGTCCATACAAGGAATCATACAACTCAGCTGCCGACATGTGTCCTCATTGAAATCCCCACCTAATCCTAACCCCCTTTTCCATTCGAATTTCATTTAATCCGTATTCATAATCCTTTCTTGAATTTGTACCATTCATACAGCAATCTTGCTTTAAACTTTCCAATCATAAGATTGATTCTTTCTGACTGTTATAATTTTATCAGATCACGGGGTGATCTCATCGTATATATTTATGATTTAATTCTATGCCTTAATTGTTTTGTTTTACGATCTCCTTTCCCTGCACTCCAGTCTTTTAGACTCGATCTATTCACCATTACTGTTTAACTTTATTATCAGAGTTAGGAAACTCTATGGCTTAACAACTCGCCGAGATTCATCTTTGAATCATACCAACCAACTAACTCTATATGAGTTATTTGTATTTTCAACGTTTCCCTCTGTTCTAAGGTTATAGCCTAAGGTCTAACCCACCTAAGGTTTCTAACCCTATAGCTCTGATACCATGTTGTAAAGTCCCCGAACCTGGATACTTGAAACCCGAACTCGGTACTTCACGATACCATTTCTATGAGCGGAAATATTACTAATAATAATAACAATAATGTAAATTATAAACTTATCTTACCTTTATCAGAGTCTAATCCCAAGTACGCAACATTTACTATATAACACCGCAAACCTATTCTGTTTGCTTTCCTTTTCACTTGTTCTTGACCGATCCTTCTGATTGTTTACACTTATCTGAAAACATTTAAATTAAGCAAGGATGAGCATTTGAGTGCCCAACAAGTATTATATGTATATAAGTTGAAAGAATTTAAATGTTTTCTTTATAATATTCATCTATAACAAGTCAATAGTTGTGAAGTATTCTGAACTGATATTAATAACATAACAACCCTCTTTCAAATTTTTGAAACTACGTACTGACTATAAATAAGGTTTAAGTGACATTCTATGAACATTGTTTTTATTTTCGAAAAGGTTTAGCAGAACTTCATCTGCAAACCGTCATAACTTACGGACACGGAGGTGATCAGCCCGTTGTGCCCTGTATTGATCAATACTACATTACAAGAACGATGTTATCATTTACTTGATCCGCCTTGGGCGCATAAAAGTTTTCCCGTGAACGGGATGTTCATAATTGTCAGGGTTCCAAATAAAAGGTTTTATTTTATCCAACAATAATCTATGATTCAACATATACGTATAACAAAGGTGTATCAACATGTGATTAAATACAATGATTATCCAAGTGGGGACACTCGTATAATCATTTATAGAAATTAACGAGCAGAATATATATCCGAATTATCATATACTAATATGTTGATAATCAAAGGGTGTATATAATATAGGTTTAACCATCTGTACATTAATAATAATTATTCTAAACTTCTCACTTCTGTCCATTGCAGAAAGAAAATGCAAAGTTAGGATACTTGCCTGATGCGCTGCTTACAATTCTCAACTTAGTTCTATATTTCTATCACGACCTATCATTAATCAAATCAATCGTTCGATTAGAACAATATAATATAACACATAGTACTGCATTTCGCAGTCAGCACATAACCTAATCATCTTATCACACATGTTCTACAATCATGGCATCACAAACGAACATCAACACATTCCTAATCACATTGTCACACAACCTTAATAACCCATGAATCACAATTAAACAGTTAACTAATCACATTATCTAAGTCCAGATCAATTTTTGAAATATGTCGGTCTACCGACATCTTTATCGGGTAATTATCGAGTCTAAGACTCTAAACAGTTGACCAAAATCCATTTAGACTAATTAAATAACAGTCATATCATTTTTCATGAACTTATAATAATTATAAAATAATTATTACCATTTACCATAATTTTTGAAATATCAGAATCATTATTAAATGATTTAAATATCAAACAATTCTAATATCATTAATATTTAATTAATATTAAACTATTAATGAAGTCATTGCCTAAAATATTAAAGTTATTTATAATACCTCAAAATATTTTTAAAGTACTTATATTACCCTTAAATGATTTTTAAAATATTTAAAATCATTATTAAATAATTACCATTAATATTTAAATATTAATGAACTTTTTATCCAAATATTAAAAGTTATTAATTATAACTTAAAATATTTTTAATTCATTTATATCCTTTTTAAATGATTTTTTTTAAATAAATAAAACTATTTTTAAACAATTTATTTAATATAATTATTAAATAAATTTAATATCAATAATCATTAAGTAAATATCATTAATATTAAATTTTTAATGAAATTATCCTTTAAATATTAAACGTTATATTTTATAACTCAAAATATTTTTAAACACTTTATTTTCATTTAAAATGATTTTTATAATATTAAAATCATTTTTAAACTAATTTATTTAATATAATTATTAAATAACTTTAATATCATTAATTAATGAAATTAACCATTAAATATTAAAAGTTATATTTTATAACTTAAAATATTCTTAAATACCTTATTATTATTTAAAATGATTTTTAATATAATAAAATCATTTTTAATTTATTTATTTAATTCATTTAATAAATAACTTAACTATCATTAATATTAATTTATTAATGAAAATTATCACAAAATATTAAAAGTTATCAAAATAACTCAAAAATATTTTCTAACACAATAATATAATTTTTCATGATTTTTCATGAATTAAAACCATTTTTAAATAATTTATCTAATATTGTAATTAAATAAATAAATACCTTTTATATTCCAAAAATATTAAATATTTATGAAGTATACTCAAAATAGTTAAAAACTATTTTTCAGAATTTAAAATAATTTTTTGGAATTTATTTGGTATTTTTAATAATTAAAATCTAATTTGTAATCATTTTCAAAATTTCCAGAAATTAAAAATAATACAAAATCGTCGCTATAGGGTTTAGGCGACAGAAACTTTAAAACCCCAGATTTTATGAATAAAAAATTAATTTTCTCGAAATAATTTTTTTTATATTATGGTGTGAATTTGAGATAATATTATAGTTGTGGGTAGTATTTATAAATTTTGCAAAGTATGCAAGTTGTTATATTATATTCGATTGGTCAGGAAATATTCTTTGTGTCGGAAAATATTCGTACGACGGTACAATTATTGTTGGACCCCACAACAGAATTATTGTCGGATTGAGAAAACGACAAAAATATTTTATTGAAAATAACGGCGGAAGTTTTACCGTTGATACTGTTGAACTACTGGGTAGTAAAAGTAAAGTAATACGCGTTGTTGCATAGTAGCACACGGTATTGATTATTGATATTTATGTGAGAAGTCGCTCAGTTTGATTCAATTATTGTCGATTAATAATATGAATTATTATAGCGATGATGACGTTTTGTTTTATTCGTATTATTAACGTAATAAAACAGAAACATCTTTTTATATAAAACAGAATACTTTATTAAAGTTATTTTATAAATAGAATATATTATATTTTATTATGCATAGTGTCGCATAGTGTTTTGCATAGTGTTTGCATAGTAAAAATCTTTTTATATAAATAGAATATATTATATTTTATTTAAAAGATTTTTCTTTAAATATGGACCGTAAGATTAAAGTAAATCAATCTGGACCGTTCATGGATTAGTTACTATGCATTCCATTTTCCTATAAATAGAAGCTCATTCCTTCATTATTTTCTTACGAATTCATTGAAACTCTAGAGAGAGAAATTATAGAGAGAAGCTATAGAGAGAAAATTATAGAGAGAAAGAAGAAGAGTATTCTGCTACTTCACTACTTCTATATCCAGTTTCTGTTACGGTAAGGGGTGTTATTCTTTCTTATTCATGAAGAGAACTATTGTTATTCCATTTCTTATTATTCTGTTGGAATAACCTGTATACACGGTCTACCCTATACTTGGTGACATTCTTCTATTATTCCGTCTTTATTATTTTGTCGGAATATCCTGTCTGTGCTATACGCCGGACCTGGTTCCATTTTTATTATTCCGTCTTTATTATTCTGTTGGAATATCCTGTCTGTGCTATACGCCGGACCTGGTTCCATCATTTATTATTCCGCATTTATTATTCTGTTGGAACATCCTGTCGGTGTGAATTTCACATGACCTGGTTCCGTTATTTAGTATTCTGTTGGAATAACCTGCCTATGCGAAGTTCCGCATGCATGGTGATTTCTTTTGTTATTCCATTCTTTATTATACTCAGTTGGTTAAAGTTTTGACTTCTATACTCCATGAAATTAGTAGAATATCCTTGATATTTGCGCTTCATCCAGTATCTTTTCAGGAAAATAATCTTCTGAGCATTCTTGAATTTTACACCACAAAATAGTATCGTGTGGACAATTTGGACGTTATTGGTTCATGGACAAATTAATTCTTGAACTTGTTTTATTAAATTCTTATATCATTGTCATCATCCTCATGTTTATGTTATGTTGAAAGTCATCTGTGGCCTGTAGTGCATAGATGGACTTGGTATGATTATGACCAGGGATTATGCGGTGTAATCATGACCGTAATATTACAAATGATGTGGAAAAAGTCCTCATTGGCCCGTAGTGCATTGATGGACAGTTTTTGGTATGATTATGGCTATGGATTCTCTTCGGCCGTAGTGCAAAGATAATTGTTTTATGGCATGATCAGGACCGTTGATGAAAACACGATTATCTTTGGCCCGTAGTGCATGGATAATTCGTGGTCGTGATACTAAAGAATATCCTTGGCCTGTAGTGCAGGGATGATTTAATGATGTGGATTATTTATTGAGCTGAGTCTCAGCTATAACAGTGATGAAAAACTTTTTAAATCATAAAAGATAGTAGATTTTATTTTCTACTTGACTCTTTTAATGGATTGCTGGTTTCGCTGCAGTTAAACTTGATGTTTATTATATTTTATAAGTTTAACACTGTTGAAGGCTAATGATAATTTATTCTGCATTATCTTAGTCATAATATTTCTTACTGGGCTAGTTGAGCTCACCCTTTCTTTCACTGTTCTCTTCAGGAAATGAGAATATAGCTGGAACGAGTCGGGGAACGGTGTAATGGTCCAGAGGATAGCATTAGTAGTCCTCACTATTCTGTGAAATAGTATGATAATAATTGTAATGAGGACTACTTTTGAGTTTGTATGATCTCTAGTAGACAATAATTGTATTCAAACTCACAGTTATATTTTGTCGTATTGTACACGACAGTGGTATTAGTAAGTTGTATTTGAATTATGTACCATGTATCTGACGACCCAAGATGGGTGATGTATACCTAATTTTGGGGGCGTCACAGAAACCGTCGCTAATTGTGTTCTTCATCAACCCAGATTTCATAAGGCAGTTAGCGAGAGGGCACATTTGACCGAGTATAACTCTCTCATCCGAACGAATTTGGACAATCTATAAATTGGGTCTTGTAGTGCTCATGTAAGACTATAATTACCAATAAACATCATGGCTTAACAACACCAGATCTGGAAGATATTGGCCATCAAAGTAGCTGTCAGAGCTGTTCTTCAGGAAGAACAGTTCGAGGTGCCTACTTTGGACCTCTATAACTTGATGATCGTGGCACGTTTTTGTGATCTATCACTTCCAGTGTGTAGACAACATGTATTACTACAACTACAAAGCATCATAACACTAAAATATCAAAATATGATCATGATATGGCCGGTCAACCTTGGACACGGAAATTGTTCTTAATTTTTCTGGGTTCGGTACTTTGGAAGATTTGGTCAACGGGTTTTAACCGTTAATATCTTCCGATATACAAATGATCTGACCTTGATTCTTTTTGCCTCTTAAAGAGCACATTGCAGACTACATATAACAACTTTTAAACAACAAAAATCATGATCAAGTAAAGAGTTATAAGCCCTGACATTTGCCTAAAAATAACAGAGTTCGATTTTTCAAAAGTTGGAAAAACTTTGATTTTAAGCACTTTGATGTTATGGGTCATGAATTTAACAACCCAGAACATTAATACACTCCTTATTATACAATTTTAAACAATCAATTACAACAATTAACATCAAATCAAAGGATTTCTAGGATTAGGGTTTTATACCTTTCTTTGATCCAATTTTTGATTTTGTGCTTCTGATTTGTTATTGATGATCACGGGGCTTCAAAATAGGACTGATATACTTGCAATTTTCGTTGGTTTGAGAGAAAATGAGAATTGGATGAGTGTTAGACAAAATTTAGTAACCAAAATGGTTTTCTCTCTCTTAATCAATATATATACAAGCAAGATGCATGAATTGCTAGCATATGTGGCTGATTTGCTGTCAAGGGAGTGGTAAGGAGTGGTTGGGTTTGGTAGGAGTTGGCCAATAACTCTTATTTTGTATAGATTTGCAAGCAAGCTCAAATAATGTACAAAAGGGTATTTTGGTCACTTGATAAATTAATTTAATGACATAATTGTAATCTTGTCAAACCCTTAGGATTAGGTTTTGGTTTAGGGTTTGAGCCAATTTAGCAAAATTCTAGAATTTCCATTTTTAGGGTTTGCACAAAAATTAAATAAATAAAAATAAATAACTTTTAGTTTTCAAAAATTTTGCAAAATAAATTTGTTAATCAAATTAAGTTTATAATTATCTTATACATGGATATTAGGGTTTATTACCCTTAATCACGATTAACTTTGCTAATAAAGCAATTAGGGTTTATCATACCAAAAATTAGGGTTTCCATAATATAATTAGGGTTTTCTAGGAATTAAATTAGGGTTCTAGATTTTAGGGCTTTAATTTACTAACTAGGTTTTCCTTAATTAGTAATTACAGTTTATCACACGTGTTATTAATCATAATATCACTATTTCTGACTGATCAAACCTCCGGTTTAGGTTTCCGGATTAGGGTTTCTAATTATTAGAAAATCAAATATAATTAGGGTTTACATTTAAAGTTAGGGTTTTCTATAATTAGCAAAATATTAAATAACACATTACATATATCATATAACATCGTCATATAACAGTCTTAAACTCACAATTTATTTTTAAATTAGGGTTTTCCACAGAAAACTAGGGTTTAACCAATTAACATTAGAGTTTTGAAATTAAACACCATAATTGACCAATCATCATCAACACGTACATACGGCACATATTTATAGCACTAAAAAATCAAAATATAATTAATATTATATTATTATCACCATTCCTAATTCCATAACCAGAAATAGGGTTTGTAAAATATTATTAAGGTTTGGTCGTAATATAATAAAACTGTTCCACACATTAACATTACACACATAACCATACATATATATAACACTGACAAATAATAATATTATATTATTATTCTCATTCCTTGATCAAAACCCAGATCCAGGGTTTGGATTCCATATCTGATTTATCCTTCATATTTAACCTTATAAATTAAGTTAAATAATTAACTTAATATCCTGAACAAATACATATAATGAAATAATCATTATAACTATTCTAAAATCATTTCATATATTATTTAAATAATATAAGATTATATTTTCATAGAAATAATTAATAAAAGCATTTCCAATAAGGAATTAATTAGTATAAAAATTATAACTGATAATAATCAATACTTCTAAAAATAAATTTATTTGTAAATATTTATGTAATAAATATATTTTTATTTACCACACAAATACATATACACATTATCTTGTACAAATCCTCATTCTTTAAAAAAAAAATTATACGCAAAATTTTAGTTTTATTTATTTAGAAAATATCGGGTTGTCACATTCACCCTCCCTTATAAGGATTCCGTCCCCGGAATCACCATTTTAAAACCTATACATACCAGGGTACATAGCATACACAATCATTACAAATAGATCTCGATCATGATTGATCGAATCGATCTTTAACTATTCACATAAAGCTTGTCTTTCTGATTAAACGAAAATTTGATTTCTAAAAGAACTCAAATTCCTCCTTCAAAATAATTTATAAAAATAATTTACTATATATAAAAAAAATATAATAAGAAAATAAAAATTGGTTAGATTAATACCTGGAGTTGCATCCCCGGCTACCACGATATTCTGAATGGTCATGTTGAAGACGCTTGCAGTTGGTTCTGTTTATTCGCTCGTTGTTATTGGTCCCGTTGCCGCCAATGTCCTGCTGCCTTTTCCCCGTATTCGCAATCCTTACCTCCATTCTCCTTTTTGAATAGTCTCCCACCTTATTTTTCATTGATCCACACTTGAAACACCTACTATACATTCTTGAATTGAGACAATCGGGAGAGATATGTCCCTTATGCCCGTACTTACAGCATACAAACTTTTCTTGCCAACATTTCCCCGAGTGTTTCTTTCCACAAGTCATTACACCTCCTGCTTCTTCTTTTTCACACTTTCTTGCTTCACCTGCACGCTTCCAAAGTTCTTTACCTTCCTCTTTTCACTCCTATTCCCTTTGCTTGTGCCCTCCTTTATTTCCACTATTAATTTCTACCTTCCCAGTTCCCTTAACCTTACCCTTGTTCCTTCTTACCTTGTTATAGAGCTAGGGTTCGAATCCCAGCTCAAACCTTCGTGCCTCTCTAGCCTCCGTATCAACTTGATGCGGAGCCAACCTAGTCAACTCATAAAATTTCACTGACATATTTCGCAACTTACACATCTCCTTGCTTCAATTCTAGAAATTTCACCTCCATTCTAGCCTGTATACTAGCAGAAAAATAATTTTTAATATAAATAAAGTCTTAAACTTATCCCATTCTACCACACCTGCTCCTGCCCTCGTCTAATTCGCTTCCCACCAGAAATTTGTCTCTCTTCATCATGCAGGTGGCAAAAGAGATCTTTTGCCCCTCAGCTATCCTAATTATCACGAACACCTTTTTAATTTCCTTAACCCAAGTTTGGGCTTCTACAGGGTCATTTGTACCTTTGAATTCTGGCGATAGGACCGCCTTGAAGTCTTTAACATTCGACATTCGATTATCTGGTTGATCTTTCGCGACTGGTATTCCGTTCTGCACAACTTGATCGCCCATATTCGGAAGTTTCTGTATCATGTCTAGTTGTCCTCCAACTTTGTTGACAGATTTTTCTACCCTTTAGTTTCGTTTTCTTCTTGACAGTATTTTCATAAATTATTCTTACATACTAAGCCTTATCGTATACGCTTAACATATAGCACAAAATTTTATACTCAAATAATCATGTATTCAAAATATTAGCTTCTGAAACAGCATTAACCAATGCTTAGATAAATAATTACTATCTTTATACCAACTTATTTCATTAATCCAACATAGAATCATATTCATATCACTTGATATACCATAACACATTCTATTTTAAACATTCGCTATCCCTTTGTGACTTCAAAAGTCGGGATTTACAACTTTGTCCAACTCAAAAGTAAAAAAAAAATTCATTATACAAATATACTTATCACATATACCACACAGAAACATATATATTCTGCTAATACCAATACTACCTATTTCTTTTGCCTTCACTAAAGATTAACTATACCCAGTTCATCAAACCACACTCATGAGTCCATAAACTTGTCACAGTTATATGAGTTTACGAATTTTCCCTAGTCAGACCTTTGGCGTCCATTCGCTGAGGGATTCATAATTATTTCATATAACTATGAATCAAGAATGTCACGTAAGTATGAGTTTTAAGAACTCGCACTTAACCCTATGTTGTCTACCTATGACCTATCTATTTTTTTATACACATGAGAAAGGAATCACCCTCTTAACATGCATATAGAAAATTGCGCGACACAAACATTTCAATGATTATCAGTGTCAGATACTAAGTAGTTTTTACACCAAGTACAATTCCCAGTCCATACAAGGAATCATACAACTCAGCTGCCGACATGTGTCCTCATTGAAATCCCCACCTAATCCTAACCCCCTTTTCCATTCGAATTTCATTTAATCCGTATTCATAATCCTTTCTTGAATTTGTACCATTCATACAGCAATCTTGCTTTAAACTTTCCAATCATAAGATTGATTCTTTCTGACTGTTATAATTTTATCAGATCACGGGGTGATCTCATCGTATATATTTATGATTTAATTCTATGCCTTAATTGTTTTGTTTTACGATCTCCTTTCCCTGCACTCCAGTCTTTTAGACTCGATCTATTCACCATTACTGTTTAACTTTATTATCAGAGTTAGGAAACTCTATGGCTTAACAACTCGCCGAGATTCATCTTTGAATCATACCAACCAACTAACTCTATATGAGTTATTTGTATTTTCAACGTTTCCCTCTGTTCTAAGGTTATAGCCTAAGGTCTAACCCACCTAAGGTTTCTAACCCTATAGCTCTGATACCATGTTGTAAAGTCCCCGAACCTGGATACTTGAAACCCGAACTCGGTACTTCACGATACCATTTCTATGAGCGGAAATATTACTAATAATAATAACAATAATGTAAATTATAAACTTATCTTACCTTTATCAGAGTCTAATCCCAAGTACGCAACATTTACTATATAACACCGCAAACCTATTCTGTTTGCTTTCCTTTTCACTTGTTCTTGACCGATCCTTCTGATTGTTTACACTTATCTGAAAACATTTAAATTAAGCAAGGATGAGCATTTGAGTGCCCAACAAGTATTATATGTATATAAGTTGAAAGAATTTAAATGTTTTCTTTATAATATTCATCTATAACAAGTCAATAGTTGTGAAGTATTCTGAACTGATATTAATAACATAACAACCCTCTTTCAAATTTTTGAAACTACGTACTGACTATAAATAAGGTTTAAGTGACATTCTATGAACATTGTTTTTATTTTCGAAAAGGTTTAGCAGAACTTCATCTGCAAACCGTCATAACTTACGGACACGGAGGTGATCAGCCCGTTGTGCCCTGTATTGATCAATACTACATTACAAGAACGATGTTATCATTTACTTGATCCGCCTTGGGCGCATAAAAGTTTTCCCGTGAACGGGATGTTCATAATTGTCAGGGTTCCAAATAAAAGGTTTTATTTTATCCAACAATAATCTATGATTCAACATATACGTATAACAAAGGTGTATCAACATGTGATTAAATACAATGATTATCCAAGTGGGGACACTCGTATAATCATTTATAGAAATTAACGAGCAGAATATATATCCGAATTATCATATACTAATATGTTGATAATCAAAGGGTGTATATAATATAGGTTTAACCATCTGTACATTAATAATAATTATTCTAAACTTCTCACTTCTGTCCATTGCAGAAAGAAAATGCAAAGTTAGGATACTTGCCTGATGCGCTGCTTACAATTCTCAACTTAGTTCTATATTTCTATCACGACCTATCATTAATCAAATCAATCGTTCGATTAGAACAATATAATATAACACATAGTACTGCATTTCGCAGTCAGCACATAACCTAATCATCTTATCACACATGTTCTACAATCATGGCATCACAAACGAACATCAACACATTCCTAATCACATTGTCACACAACCTTAATAACCCATGAATCACAATTAAACAGTTAACTAATCACATTATCTAAGTCCAGATCAATTTTTGAAATATGTCGGTCTACCGACATCTTTATCGGGTAATTATCGAGTCTAAGACTCTAAACAGTTGACCAAAATCCATTTAGACTAATTAAATAACAGTCATATCATTTTTCATGAACTTATAATAATTATAAAATAATTATTACCATTTATCATAATTTTTGAAATATCAGAATCATTATTAAATGATTTAAATATCAAACAATTCTATTATCATTAATATTTAATTAATATTAAACTATTAACGAAGTCATTGCCTAAAATATTAAAGTAATTTATAATAACTCAAAATATTTTTAAAGTACTTATATTACCCTTAAATGATTTTTAAAATATTTAAAATCATTATTAAATAATTACCATTAATATTTAAATATTAATGAACTATTTATCCAAATATTAAAAGTTATTAATTATAACTTCAAATATTTTTAATTCAGTTATATCCTTTTTAAATGATTTTTTTAAATAAATAAAACTATTTTTAAACAATTTATTTAATATAATTATTAAATAAATTTAATATCAATAATCATTAAGTAAATATCATTAATATTAAATTTTTAATGAAATTATCCTTTAAATATTAAACGTTATATTTTATAACTCAAAATATTTTTAAACACTTTATTTTCATTTAAAATGATTTTTATAATATTAAAATCATTTTTAAACTAATTTATTTAATATAATTATTAAATAACTTTAATATCATTAATTAATGAAATTAACCATTAAATATTAAGAGTTATATTTTATAACTTAAAATATTCTTAAATACCTTATTATTTTTTAAAATGATTTTTAATATAATAAAATTATTTTTAATTTATTTATTTAATTCATTTAATAAATAACTTAACTATCATTAATATTAATTTATTAATGAAAATTATCACAAAATATTAAAAGTTATGAAAATAACTCAAAAATATTTTCTAACACAATAATATAATTTTTCATGATTTTTCATGAATTAAAACTATTTTTAAATAATTTATCTAATATTGTAATTAAATAAATAAATACCTTTTATATTCCAAAAATATTAAATATTTATGAGATATACTCAAAATAGTTAAAAACTATTTTTAGAATTTAAAATAATTTTTCAGAATTTATTTGGTATTTTTAATAATTAAAATCTAATTTTTTCTAATTTTTAATCATTTTCGGAATTTCCAGAAATTAAAAATAAAACAAAATCGTCGCTATAGGGTTTAGGCGACAGAAACCGTCGCTAATGGTATTCTTCATCAACCCAGATTTCATAAGGCAGTTAGCGAGAGGGCACATTTGACCGAGTATAACTCTCTCATCCGAACGAATTTGGACAATCTATAAATTGGGTCTTGTAGTGCTCATGTAAGACTATAATTACCAATAAACATCATGGCTTAACAACACCAGATCTGGAAGATATTGGCCATCAAAGTAGCTGTCAGAGCTGTTCTTCAGGAAGAACAGTTCGAGGTGCCTACTTTGGACCTCTATAACTTGATGATCGTGGCACGTTTTTGTGATCTATCACTTCCAGTGTGTAGACAACATGTATTACTACAACTACAAAGCATCATAACACTAAAATATCAAAATATGATCATGATATGGCCGGTCAAACTTGGACACGGAAATTGTTTTTAATTTTTCTGGGTTCGATACTTTGGCAGATTTGATCAACGGGTTTTGACCGTTAATATCTTCCGATCTACAAATGATCTGAACTTGATTCTTTTTTCCTCTTAAAGAGCACATTACAGACTACATATAACAACTTTTAAATAACAAAAATCATGATCAAGTAAAGAGTTATAAGCCCTGACATTTGCCTAAAAATAACAGAGTTCGGTTTTTCAAAAGTTGGAAAAACTTTGATTTTAAGCACTTTGATGTTATGGGTCATGAATTTAATAACCCAGAACATTAATACACTCCTTATTATACAACTTTAAACAATCAATTGTAACAATTAACATCAAATCAAAGGATTTCTAGGATTAGGGTTTTATACCTTTCTTTGATCCAATTTTTGATTTTGTGCTTCTGATTTGTTATTGATGATCACGGGGCTTCAAAATAGGACTGATATACTTGCAATTTTCGTTGGTTTGAGAGAAAATGAGAGTTGGATGAGTGTTGGACAAAATTTAGTAACCAAAATGGTTTTCTCTCTCTTAATCTATATATATACAAGCAAGATGCATGAATTGCTAGCATAGGTGGCTGATTTACTGTCAAGGGAGTGGTTAGGAGTGGTTGGGTTTGGTAGGAGTTGGCCAACAACTCTTATTTTGTATAGATTTGCAAGCAAGCTCAAATAATGTACAAAAGGGTATTTTGGTCACTTGATAAATTAATTTAATGACATAATTGTAATCTTGTCAAACCCTTAGGATTAGGTTTTGGTTTAGGGTTTGAGCCAATTTAGCAAAATTCTAGAATTTCCATTTTTAGGGTTTGCACAAAAATTAAATAAATAAAAATAAATAACTTTTAGTTTTCAAAAATTTTGCAAAATAAATTTGTTAATCAAATTAAGTTTATAATTATCTTATACATGGATATTAGGGTTTATTACCCTTAATCACGATTAACTTTGCTAATAAAGCAATTAGGGTTTATCATACCAAAAATTAGGGTTTCCATAATATAATTAGGGTTTTCTAGGAATTAAATTAGGGTTCTAGATTTTAGGGTTTTAATTTACTAACTAGGTTTTCCTTAATTAGTAATTACAGTTTATCACACGCGTTATTAATCATAATATCACTATTTCTGACTGATCAAACCTCCGGTTTAGGTTTCTGGATTAGGGTTTCTAATTATTAGAAAATCAAATATAATTAGGGTTTACATTTAAAGTTAGGGTTTTCTATAATTAGCAAAATATTAAATAACACATAACATATAACATATAACATCGTCATATAACAGTCTTAAACTCACAATTTATTTTTAAATTAGGGTTTTCCACAGAAAACTAGGGTTTAACCAATTAACATTAGGGTTTTGAAATTAAACACCATAATTGACCAATCATCATCAACACGTACATACGGCACATATTTATAGCACTGAAAAATCAAAATATAATTAATATTATATTATTATCACCATTCCTAATTCCATAACCAGAAATAGGGTTTGTAAATATTATTAAGGTTTGGTCGTAATATAATAAAACTGTTCCACACATTAACATTACACACATAACCATACATATATATAACACTGACAAATAATAATATTATATTATTATTCTCATTCCTTGATCAAAACCCAGATCCAGGGTTTGGATTCCATATCTGATTTATCCTTCATATTTAACCTTATAAATTAAGTTAAAATAATTAACTTAATATCCTGAATAAATACATATAATGAAATAATCATTATAACTATTCTAAAATCATTTCATATATTATTTAAATAATATAAGATTATATTTTCATAGAAATAATTAATAAAAGCATTTCCAATAAGGAATTAATTAGTATAAAAATTATAATTGATAATAATCAATACTTCTAAAAATAAATTTATTTGTAAATATTTATGTAATAAATATATTTTTATTTACCACACAAATACATATACACACTATCTTGTACAAATTCTCATTCTTTAAAAAAAAAATTATACGCAAAATTTTAGTTTTATTTATTTAAAAAATATCGGGTTGTCACACAAAGTAGGGAGCAAGCAAACTTAAAGGCCAAGTAAGTGTAGTGAGCAAACAAAGTGCTTAAGTAATGAGCAAGTAGACTTCATGACCAAGTGTTGTGGTAATCAAATAAGCTTAATGGCTAAGTTAAGTAGTAACCAAGTAAATAATGTGGAGGCCAAGTTAACTTAATGCTTAAGCTAGGAATAATAAGGAGGTGGAAGGATTAATGACCATTATACCCTAATCTAGCAACTCCTATAAATAGCAAGCCTTGTATTCATTTGTTAGTTGTTAGATTTTCATTCAATAACTTATAAGTTGAGAGCTTATTTGCTTGAGAGAAAAAGCTAGGAAGTTAACCTTTGAAGTTCAAGAAGCAAGAAGGAGATTAAAGATTAAACAAGTGTTATTCAAGAGTAAGTAATCTTAAACCATGATTTCTTTCTCTTGCATTATTAGAGAAGTGGGTAGTGATAGAACATGTATGCTAAGAAGGAGTTGGAATGATGAATCAAAGGGCTTATGTCTTAATAAGCCGTATAAATCATGGATAAGTAAATCAAACATAAATAAGTTATGAACTTATATTGAACTTATATGAACTTGTAACATGTTTACACAAATGAAGTTAGTATGTTAACAAGAAGCAAGAATAATGGTTAGAAGTCATAAACTATCCTAAGTCATGAGAAATGGAAACATAAGTAGTCTGTACTTTTATAAGTTATAAACTCATAAAGAACAAGTAATAACTTATCATGTAAATAAGTTAATGAAGTATGTATATTAAGAAGTTAGTATGATGGAATGAATCCATTTGAAATGAAGAACAAATCTTAAGTAACGAAGTTTTGTCAGAATGCACACGATTGGACGATAATCGTCGTATTCGTGAAATTCTCGGAATGGAAGTCAGATTTTTAATTTGAACTTAGAAACGTTGGTTTTCGATGGATACAAGTCTTATTTGGCATTATAGAGTTGCAGGCTCGAAAATGACTGGATTCCGACTTAGAACGAAGAAACGAGCATTGAACGTTCACGAACGTTTATCATTTTCGTTAAAAATGGTCTAATAGGTGAATTTTTAGTTACTGAAGTCAAATAGATAAAATTCTTGTATAACCACGTAGAGTATGTGATTTGTGAACCTAGGCTCTTGAACGAGCCAATTCAGACTTATAACGAAGAAGTTACGAGCCCGTAAATCTCACAAAATGAAAAATATGTCAAAATTATCTGATGCACAGAGTCCGCGCCGCAGCGCGACTCAAGGAAGAAAGACCCACGCTGCAGCGCGAGACCGTACCATAGCCCCTATTAATTGACGCCACAGCGCGACCGAATACACTGGGCATGGCGCCGCAGCGCCGTGACCGAATTCTAGGAACCAAAAGCCCGCGCCACAGCGCGAGCCCAAGAGGAGAAGCTGGCGCCACATCGCCATCACTAGATCATGCACAGTAATAAAAGCTTACAAGTAAGGAAATAAAGATAATTGACTAGTAATGAACCAATACATTACTAAACTTAATGTAGCATCATTAAGATAATTGTAAACCTTAAGTAATACACTAAAGGTTGAAGATAAGTCGAATGTGAACATGAATGGTATGCAATAAATGTACTTAACCAATGACGATCGAGTTTCGAATACTGATGTTAGAACGTTAGTAAGCCGTGAGGGATGATGATTAACTCAGACCGAGTTGTATTAATGAAATAATTTCAATTAAGTTATAGAAATGAAATAAGTTGGTAAAGAACGATGTAAAAGAACGACAGCAAGCCGTTACCAATAATAACAAATCTACTACATGATTAGATTGAGAAGAAGGGTAAGATTCTTTAGGAACTATGTATGTTCATTCATGACCTAATGTGGTATGTTATGTGGTTATGTGTTGTAGAGACTGTAAAGACTCAAAGGGAAAGTAATTATACTGTAGCAGACGCTGAAGGCAAGTTTTTCTAAACGCTTGTCTAACCTTCGTGTTAGCCAGGTTTTCAAATGATTCAAGTTATGAGATGCATGTATTGTGAGACCCCGAAATTTTATGAATAAAGATTTTATTTTCTCGAAATATTTTTTTGAATATTATGGTGTGGATTTGAGATAGTGTTATAGTTGTGGGTAGTATTTATAAATTTTGAAAAGTATCCAAGTTGTTGTATAATATTCGATTGGTCAGGGAATATTTTTTTTTTGTCGAAGAATATCCGTACGACGGTACATTCATTGGTGGACCCCACAACGAAATTATTGTCGGATTGAGAAAACAACAAAATATTTTATGAAAATAACGGTGAAAGTTTTACCATTAATACTGTTGAACTTCTCGGTAGTAAAAGTACAGTAATATGTGTAGTTGCATAGTAACACACAGTATTGATTATTGATGTTTACGTGATAAGTTACTCAGTTTTGTTTTATTAGTATTATTAATGTAATAAAACAGAAAAGCTTTTTATATAAAACAGAATACTTTTATAAAGTTATTCTATAAATAGAATATATTATATTCTATTATGCATAGTCTTTTGCATAGTAAAATCTTTTTATATAAAACAGAATACTTTTATAAAGTTATTCTATAAATAGAATATATTATATTTTATTATGCATAGTGTTTTGCATAGTAAAATCTTTTTATATAAAATAAAATACTTTTATAAAGTTATTCATTTTATTAGATTATAAATAGAATATATTATATTTTATTTTAAATATGGACCGTCCGATTAAAAGTAAATCAATCTGGATCGTTCATGGATTAGTTACCATGCAGTCCATTCTTCTATAAATAGAAGCTCATTCCTTCATTATTTCTTACTGAAACTCTAGATAGAGAAACTATAGAGAGGGTTCTTCTTCTATAATCTTGAGCGTATTTCTTTAAAGTTAAAGAAAGCTTTGAGCATAGTACAAGTTTTCTTCGAGTATATCCTCGCCCTACCAGTCGAAATACTCTTCTTTCAAAGGTAAGTGATATTATTTGTTGTACTCGTAAGGGGTATTATTCTTTTGTATTCATGAAGAGAACTTCTGTTATTTCATTCTTTATTATTCTGTTGGAATAACCTGTATATGCAGACTACTCTATACTTTGTGAAATTCTTCTGTTATTACATTCTTTATTATTATGTTGGAATAACCTGTCTATGCGAAGTACTACATACAGGTGAAATTCTTCTATTATTCCATTCTATATCAATCTGTTAGAACATCCTGTCTGTGCTTTACGCACGACTTGGTTCCATTATTTATCATTCTGTTGGAACATCATGTATGTGGTTTACGCATGACCTGGTTCCATTATTTATTATTCTGTTGAAATATCCTGTCTGTGTGTTTATGCATGACCTGGTTCCATTATTTATCATTCTGTTGGAACATCCTGTTTGTGCTTTACGCATGACCTGGTTCCATTATTTATCATTCTGTTGGAACATCTTATATGTGCTTTACGCATGACTTGGTTCCATTATTTATTATTCTGTTGAATTATCTCGTCTGTGCGTTTACGCATGACCTGGTTCCATTATTAATCATTCCGTTGGAACATCCTGTTTGTGCTTTACGCATGACCTGGTTCCACTATTTATTATTTTGTTGGAATATTCTGTGTGTGCATTTACTCATGACCTGGTTCTGTTATTTATTATTCTGTTGGAATAACCTGTCTGTGCGGTCTATCGAATGCCTGGTGATTTCTTTTGTTATTCCATTCTTTATTATACTCAGTTGGTTAAAGTTTTGACTTCTATACTCCATGAAATTTGTGGAATATCATTGATATTTGTACTTCATCAAGTATCTTTTCATAGAAATATTCTTCTGAGCATTCTTGAATTTTTACTCCACAAAGCAGTATCATGTTGACAATTTGGATGTTATTGGTTCCTGGATAAATTAATTCTTAAACTTAATTTATTGAATTATTAAGTCATTGCCATCATCCTCATGTTTATATTATGTTGAAAGTTATATGTGGCCTGTAGTGCATAGATGAACTTGGTATGATTAAGACAAGGGATTGTTCGGTATAATAATGACCGTAATGTTACAAATGATGTGAAAAAAATCCTCATTGGCCCGTAGTGCATTGATGGATAGTTTTTGGTATGATTATTGCTATGGATTCTCTTCGGCCAAGGGTGCAAAGATGAATTGTTTTATGGCGTGATCAGGACCATTGATGAAAACACGATTATCTTTGGCCCGTAGTGCATGAATAATTCGTGGTCGTGATACTAAAGAATATCCTTGGCATGTAGTGCAGGGATGATTTGATGATGTGGATTATTTATTAAGCTGAGTCTCAGCGATAAAAGTGATGAAAAACCTATTAAATCATAGAAGATAATAAATTTTATTCTCTACTTGACTCTTCTAATGGATTGCTTGTTCCGCTGCAGTTAAACTTGATGTTTGTTATATTGTATCAGTTTAACACTGTTGAAGGCTAACGATAATTTATTATGCATTATCTTGGTCATAATATTTCTTACTGGGCTAGTTGAGTTCACCCTTTTGCTTTCATTGTTCTCTTCAGGAAATGAGAACGTAGCAGGGACTAGTCGGGAGAAACAGAGTGATGGTCCTAGATGGTGCAATAGTAGTCCTCACTATTCTATGAAATAGTGTGATAATAAATGTAATGAGAACCCCATTAAGTTTGTATATTGTCTAGATGGAAATATTTGTATTAAAACTCACAGCATGTGTTTAGTCGTATTTTACACGACTGTTATATAATTAAGTTGTATTTGAATTTTATACCATGTATTTGGCGACTCAAGATGGGTGATGTATACCTATTTTAGGGACGTCACAGTTTGTATCAAAGCTTAGGGATATGATCCCTGGCTAAGATATGAGAATAGAACTAGGAGGGGAGAGACGGGGAATTCCTTCGCTAGTATGAACTACCTAAGTTTATTTGGTATTTAATTGGCCGGTTAGAATATAGGGATAATATGTTACATGTCAATTAACCTTTGTTTAGTGACAGTGTTTGAAAATGACATCTGAAAATGTTGAGATTAGCAATGAAGCACATGAGACCGTTGAGTCACCAACGATCAATACCTAGGATAAAGTGCAACAGGAAGACAATAATCCTCAGGTAAACAATAACACCGATGAAATGGTGAATGATGGGATGTTTAGAGGCTTTATGTAATTCATGCAACATTAGGCTAGAGCGATTCCTATTCAAAATGCAGGTAGAAACACCACTAGAAAACAGTAAATAGACAACGCAGAAAAAACGTTGTGGTTTCAGTCAGAAAAACGTCGTGGTTAAGGGTGTTGTCTATTTGACACCCTTACACAACGTTTTTAAAACGTTGTAGTTCAGCACCATACACAACGTTTTTTAGGAAAAAAACGTTGTAGATTTATTTTTTAAAAATTAGCAGATGCTTAAAAACGTTGTAGAAGGTATGATTCCACAACGTTTTTTGGATAAAAACGTTGTTGTTTTGTATATCAGACAACGTTTAGACACATTTACACAACGTTTTAAAAATGTTGTAGATTAAAAAAAAAGAAAAAAATTATAATTCACCTACATTACCAATGCACCTGCAATATACTAATGCCATGATATATAGCTAAAAGGTCTAAATTCTCATTTAAATTTAAAGCCAAAATGTATCAACCATTCAAAATACATCCCAATAATACTATTCATTTACAGTTTCAAATTACTACATCCACAAAATATATATCAAACTATCCATATATCCAACACGTATCTATTCAACCATCACCGCAATGTGTGCCAACTCTAAATGTCGATATACAGACAGAAAACTAATATCGATATACAGACCGAATTAGGAAAATTACATGCAACTTGGTGCGGAAAGTTGTAGGAGAAATTTTAGACTCTTCAACATCTCTCTCAAGCTTTGTAACTGTGTCATTCTGAAACATAGAACCATTTGGGATTGCATATATACATCGGCAGTGTTGTTCATGCTTGAGCTTGCTGTAGTATGGAAAAATATCATGACAGCCAACACTCTGGTATCTGCAGGGTAAGTAAATAAATAAAAATCTTAAGCACAATGGGATATCATCACAAACTGCCAGAGAAGATGAATTCAGCTGAGAGAAGGAAGTCACAGTTTTGGCGAAATGGAAGTCATTTATGAAGTTCATTGTATGGTTAATGAGGAAAAGGAAATAGAGAAAAAAACTTCAACATCCTTAAAAGAAATATATGAGAAGTCAAAATTAGTTGCAGATCCGTGATGAAAGTTTTGCAAAGCAATATCTACTTTATTCCTCCAAGTGGTAAGCCACAGAGCCCTGTCCAAGGGTAAATGACAAATTAATTTTTTTTTAATAGTAGTTAAAGACAACAAATATTACAACTGCGTAGACTTTTTTCTTTTTGATATATATATGAATATATACACACACACATACCTATTTTCATCAGTGAATTGAGTCGGGTCACATGCAACACTAAGAATGTGTTTGTACTTCTCAAATGAATCTCCAAGGAAATTTGGAATTTATGGAGACTGAACTTGTATCCCTCTTCGTGCTGCTTCTTGGGTAAGAACAAGCATTACAGGTTGTTGCAGTAGATCCTATGCCAATTATAACATACAAACCATATCATTGCCACAATCTGCTTATATAGAGCAATAAAAAATAGGTGAAAGGAAAAACCGAAAACAAAACAAAAATATAACACTATAAGACATCCCCATTATACTAACAATAAAATATTACCTTAAGCCTCTGATCAGGGTTGAACTGATCCACTTTACCCGGGTTTTTATCCTTAAGATCCAAGTAGTAATAATCATAACTCACAAATACAGCACTGCAGCATTTCATGAAGCGAAACAAATGGCATAAAGATGAGAATTCATAAACAAATGTGGAACTCCCAAAATGCTAATAATAAAAGTTGGACAACAGACTAGCTAACATCAAACCTGCCTATGGCCCCAATGAGACACATACAGAAGAGAAGGCAAAAAAAGGGCGAGAATAACTTTGTCAAGTTTCTTTTCAAGTGTACTTCTTTTAGAAGGAACATTCATTGAATTCATCATAACCTGCATGCAATAATAGTAACCACAAAGTTTCTAATGTTAAAGAAATAAACTGAATATAAAAGAGAGCAACTAGCATAGAACATAGTTATAAACAGAAAAGCAAACAGCTTAACTTACAACATTAGACAAATTATTTTTAGAATCTAATACTAGTAAAAATCAGGATCCATTCCCAACACCAGTGCATGTCACTAGAGTCTGGCCTATTTATGGTTTTATACTGGTGAGGGTGATCCATTGCAAGAACACAGCAGGATGATTTCTTTTTGCTACCATCTATTCTCCAAACTGCAACATATCTTTCAGTTACAGCAGAAGAGATGATGTACTTTCCATCTTCAGAGAAGATCAAACAGCGAACAGGCCCCTATTAATTAAGAATAGAGCAAAAGAAAAAAGGGAAAAGATTGCTTGTATTAATGAATACGATATAAAGTGAGAGAAGAAACGAGTATTACACTCAAACAAATACAAAGGCTGCACAATAACTTACAGGATGGCCTAAAAATCTTTGACTCTTTTTGTGGTCTGCACAATTAAATACCTTTAGCTGAGCTGCTGCAGTAGCTAATAGTTTCCCATCTATGAAAAGATAACCACCCAAGTAGCAGTATTTAGTTGCTCAATGGGATGCCAAATAATTGAAGAGATACGTAAACTGTAAAATATTTCACTAAAGGGCTAAATGAATTATAATGGCTAATAGCAACACTTGATATGCATTTTACAATTAGAAAAGGACAAAGAACCCACAGGTTTGGTGGAATAATTATTGCTGACTGTGCACTAACTACTCAAGCTTTTACTTGACATAGGAAACTCATTACTCCAGAGTCATGACATTCTACTACTACAGGAGTTGAAAACTAAAGAAGGCCAATGCAATAGATTTTCAGATGACTACCCATTTTAAAATCAATTGGTAGAAATTGTATCCCAACAAATAAGAAAGGAACTCACTCACAATATGCAACCACATCACCACATACCTGTGAGGAACAAGCCATTCAACAATGTTGTCAACGATAATTTTAGAAATGTGTACATATATGAATAAGTTATATATCTATCACTGACTTTCAAATTCTGTCAACCATAACAGCTGAATCTAAAAAATCAAGATTAAAATTTAAAATTCTAAAATTAATTTTAAAGGCTAACTACAGTCCATTAAACCACGTTAAAGCAACTAGCACAATTTTAAACCCTAGATAGAGTATCAGAACAAACACAAATACACATATATAGAGATATAGGGACAGAAATTGATACCGGCAAGAGAGAGAAGGTCATAGAAGGTTGTGATTCGCCAGCCAATCATACAGAACGGGGACGAGATACTTCTACTGCATGTACTTCTCGTCTACCACAACCTTTTTATCACCGGTGCCACCGCCTCTCATCTTCACTGCTACTCCTTCTGTGCCGCTTTCTCTATCCTCTTTGGTTTTCAAACCCTTCGACCTCCCTCTCTTATTCGACTGCGAAGCTGGAGATGTTGAATCCATGGAGATTTTCGAGTTGAACCCTGTCTTCACAGCTAAAATTCGAGCTGAACACACCCCTCGACTTGCTCGTGGAAGCCGACGGCACCAAATTCTACTCCAATACCATCTACAAGTCGCGGGAGACTTCAGATCTGGCCTCTCAGAGACTGAGAGCGGCTAGGGCAAAATGGGAGAAAACATACCAACAGAGTAGTGTTATAAAATTATTTCAAGTTTTTACTTCAGCGTAATTTTAGAGCTCCGTGTTTTTCTTTATACACAACGTTTTTTTAAAAAAATGTTATCTAATTAAAATCAAAAAAATGTCCTTTTAAATAGATATTGTTTTTACATATATATCTACAACGTTTTTTAAAAAAACGTTGTAGAAAAAAATACCACAACGTTTTTATAAAAAACGTTGTCTATTAAGTGTTGTCTATTAGGTACTTTATACTGGTGAAACAATGGCAACCTACGGTCGGTCACCGCTAAGCAGTTCAAGGAGTTGGGACCACCAAAGTTTTTGGTAAAGCCAAAACAACTTAAGGCAGAGACATGGTTAAATCAGATCACCAAGATATTTGATGTCTTGGGATGTTCCGAGGAGCAAAAGGTTCCCTTTGCCACTTTTATGTTGCGTGAAGAGGCAGATCACTGGTGGGAATCTATAAAATGTACCCAGTTTGATGCACTCAAGATGTCTTGGGAGAAGTTCCGAGAATTGTTCAATGACAAGTACTTTCTCGAAAGTATTCGTCACATGAAGGAGGTGGAGTTCATCAAGCTGGAGCAAAACAATATGACCGTGTCGCAGTACGAGGCTAAGTTTGCCGAGTTGTCTCGGTTTGCATCCCATTTGGTCGATAATGAGGAGCGAATGATGCAAATATTTCTAAGAAGTTTGAAACCCGATATACGTCAATACCTTATTTCTCACAAACTTTGTTTATATTCAGATGTTGTGAATATGGCTCAGTTATTGGAGCGCGATAATGAGTCAACACAACCAAAAGGTAACGAGCAACAATACGATAATAATCATACCGGTGGCAACGACCATCGAAACAATGATAACCATTGTGGGGGAAATTATCATGCCAAGAATGGTAACCACTTCGGTGGTAATCATGGCCAAGATAATAGAAGTGGAAATTTCAAGAAGAAAAGGTTCAATAATGATGGAAAGACAGCAGCACCAGCACCCGTTTCAAAAGAAGAAGAACGACCATCCGTCGTATGTTTCAAATGCGGACAGGAGGGACACATCCGTTCAAACTGTACGCTGTAATCCAAAGTGTGTTTTAATTGCAGAAGGGAAGGTCACCTAGCTCGATTTTGTCGTATGGTGAAGTCAAGTCCAGCTGGGATAGTGATGCCAAAGAATGTCCCAGACAAGCCAAAGCCGGTAGTTTAAGAGAGCGTTTTTTTTTGACGAGGAACCTGAATAAAATTATCACGGGTAAGTTAATCATAAACTATTGCGAAGTTTATACCGTGTTAGATACCGGTTCTACTCACTCTTTTATTTCACCTAGTTGTGTTCAATGTTTGAATTTAACTCCGGAAAAGTTAGATTTTGATTTATATGTTGAAACTCAGTTGGGAGAAACCTTCGTTACATCCACTATTTATATATCTTGTTAAATTCAAATTGACACTTTCACGTTACCTGTCAATCTTATCTCTTTGAAAATACTTGCCTTTGATGCGATTTTAGGAATCGTTTGGTTAACTACTCATCATGCTTTTCGTAAGGTTGTTAGCTTTCATATTTCTAACCAACCTGTTATGCGAATTTAAGCAACCAAACAACTAAAGTCACTCATTGTAATATCAAGCCATAAGTAAAGAGCCCCGGTCCTTTTGTTGTTGACTTACTTGTGTGGAATGCACCGAAGCTAGACTTTTTGTAGGCGACGTCGTGAATGACGATGGCAAGTTGATAGGTATCAATGTGACGTGCTATCCAAGTCTTGGATGAGGGTCACAGTTTTGAATGATATTTCTATTGTTAATAAATTTCCTGACGTATTCTTAAAGACTTCTTAGCCTACCCCTAGAGCGTGAAATCGAATTTTGTATTGACCCCAGTACAAAACACATTTCTTAAACCCTAAAATATTTCTTCAACTAAAATGAACGTAACATGCGCCAAAGACGCTGGCTCGAGCTGTTGAAGATTACGATCATACCATTCAATACCATCGTAGGAAAAGCGAACATGGTAGCTAACACGTTGATTAGAAGATCGTATGCGGTTACAAGTGCGAATATACGAACCCACGTGAAGATAACGAATATACGAGTAGAATCGACTTTAATCGATAAAGTTAAAGCCGCTCAAGCTACACACCCGGAGATGATGAATGTGAAGAAGAAGGTTCAAGAGGACGTTATTCTAGAAGCAAGAATCGACGAAGAGAGAAAATCTCAACCCTCGATTTAATTGGCCCATTTGAAATCCTCGATGAAGTAGGAATTGTGGCCTATAGACTCGTTTTACCGCCAAGTATGTTGCGTGTTCAGAACGTTTTTTTTGTATCGAGGTTACGTAAATATGTGGACGACCCGAACCACATTATTAAATTAGAACTAAACGATATAGCAGAAGATATAACGTATGAGGAGATACATGTTAAAATCTTGGATCGTATTCAACACTCAAAGGTTATACCTCAAGAATTAGAATCTGAAATGAAGTCAAGGTATCCTCACCTCTTCGGCATACCAGGTACGTACGTAAATTTTGAGGGAGAAATTTCATAAGGAGTGGAGATTGTGAGACCCCAGATTTTATGAATAAAGATTTGATTTTCTCAAAATATTTTTTTGAATATTATGGTGTAGATTTGAGATAATGTTATAGTTGTGGGTAGTATTTATAAATTTTGAAAAGTATGCAAGTTGTTGTATAATATTCGATTGGTCGGGGAATATTCTTTTTGTCAGAGAATATCCGTACGACGGTACAATCATTGGTGGACCCCATAACGGAATTATTGTTTGATTGAGAAAACGACAAAAATATTTTATGAAAATAACGGCGAAAGTTTTACCGTTACTACTGTTGAACTACTCGGTAGTAAAAGTACAGTAATACGCGTGGTTGCATAGTAGCACACAGTATTGATTATTGATGTTTACGTGATAAGTCACTCAGTTTTGTTTTATTAGTATTATTAATGTAATAAAACAGAAAAGTTTTTATATAAAACAGAATACTTTTATAAAGTTATTCTATAAATAGAATATATTATATTCTATTATGCATAGTGTTTCACATAGTAAAATCTTTTTATATAAAATAGAATACTTTTTTTAAGTTATTCTATAAATAGAATATATTATATTTTATTATGCATAGTGTTGCATAGTGTCTGTATAGTATTTTGCATAGTAAAATCTTTTTATATATAACAAAACACTTTTATAAAGTTATTTATTTTATTAGATTATAAATAGAATATATTATATTTTATTTAAAAGATTTTGCTTTAAATATGGACCGTCCGATTAAAAGTAAATCAATCTGGACCGTTCATGAATTAGTTACTATGCAGTCCATTATTCTATAAATAGAAGCTCATTCCTTCATTATTTCTTACGAATTCACTGAAACTCTAGAGAGAGAAACTATAGAGAGAGTTCTTCTTCTATAATCTTGAGCGTATTTCTTTAGAGTTAAAGAAAGCTTGGAGCGTAGTACAAGTTTTTTTCGAGTATATCATCGCCCTACCAGTCGGAATACTCTTCTTTCAAAGGTAATGGATATTATTTGTTGTACTCATAAGGGGTATTTATTGCCTAAATTTTTAATAGAACTTTACCACGCAAGTATACACGTTCAATTGTAATATTCAGCAAGCAAGGATATCGTTCCCACGAGGAAATAGACTAATATTTATCAATTACTAACTCTAAAGCAATTAATCCTATTTTAAACTACGAAAATTTTGTTTGTGATTTGAAATTTAAACATAACAAAATTAATGATTAAAAATCAAAAATTTCACAAGAATAACTGCAGATTTAACAGGTTAAGATTACAACTTCTTTTGGTATTTCATTTAAACTAACTTACTTCCCTTTTAAAATAAATCAATTAATATGAATCATTATCCAAGAATGCTTTATGAATATTCATACACTTCTTCCAAAGACACGTGAACAAATCCTCCTAAATCCAATCTTTAAGATGCGGAATTACAAGGAACACCCCAGTTAATCAACTCACTATATTCCTATGTGAATCAAGTTAATTAGGGTTTTATGCACAAATTCTTTCAATGGATACAAAAGACACATAGGTATATTCCTATCCTACATGCTAATCATATTAACCCTATTCAGATTATATGAACAGATGTTATCATATCCAGATCTAAATCTATACTCCATCTTCTAATTTTATATAGATTATCACAGTAATTGTTGGCCAAACAATTAATCAATAAACATAAGATATAATAAACAATTCAATAAAAACTAACTTTCATTCAATGGGAAGCTTGCAATTTAGACTACATACCAAGTTCCGTTGCAATCTTAATTAAAATTTAGTTCATGATAATAATAAAGAAAAACATCATCCAAATTAATAATCCAAACATCCCAGATAGTTACAAAAAAATAAAACTAGAGAAGAGAAGAAGAAACTCTGAATTTGCTCCAATACTCTCTCTTAGATCTTTTGCCTTTGTAATTCTCCTTCGTGTTTTTCTTCCTTGTTCTCTCTGCAAATCTCTTGAAAAATTAGTTGATACGTCTTTTCTAAAGTCTTCTCCTATTTGTATTGGTCTCAGCCCTCATTCAGACTCCTATTTGGCTTTAAAAACCCATTTAGCAGTAGAAAATCGCCTCTTTTTCCTCACATGAGCGCCTAGGCGCTCATCATAGGCCATTTTCAAGCGCCTAGGCGCTTGACCAGGACCACATAATTATAAAAATGCCACTCAGCTTTAATTTTCATGATTTTTGACCTTTTTTTTCTCCGAAATGACCAATTTGTCCCTCCAGCTCCAACCTACAACAAATAAACACAAAACACATAAAAAGATACTAAAAAACAATTAAAGATAACAATAATTAAGTTTAATAATATCGAATTCATAGGTATAAAACCTACTCATCAAATACCCCCAAACTTAACCAATTGCTTGTCCCCAAGCAACACAATGCAATAACTAAATATGCAATGCAAATGTAACTAGATAAATGTTTAAATTCCAGCAGTCAAACAGAACAAAATCTATTCATCAAGCCTCAGAGAAATCACAATAAACATGTTAGTACATCATATCAAGACAGATTAATAATTTCCTCGTCAATCATCAAATCTTAACCTGTTATTATTGATATAGTGTGTGTGTGTGTGTGTGCTTAACATCCATGCTAACTGATATGATGCTAAATACAACACATAATAAATCTCTTTAAAGGAATCATACAGTGCAAACTCACAAAATTCACAAACAAGCTAGATCCAACTAAAGACAAACATACACCAAATTTAAGAGTCCAATCCGGGATACTTATGCTTTATTGTTCTTTACGGGGGCTTTTTGCTCTTTTCCCGTTTTATTGTTTTTGTTTTTTTAACCATGACTGTGCAATGTCTCATTCCATTAGGCTAACAATGCTACCCCTTAGTGAGCTTTCGACCAATGACTCCCAGACCATATAAGACCTTAGGGCGCTAGGTTTTAAGATACCCCTTCGGGCGTACTTGCTCAAGTAACAAAGGCCCCGAAACAAAACTAGCCACGATATTATTTTTTTTTATTTTTTTATTTTTTTAAGCTTATATATCCCAAATTTTTCCCCCAAACTTAAGTTTATATCTAAATTCAGTCATCTTCGCCTATTCATGTCTTTCATTCATTCAAACTAGTATTATCCTCTAGAAGTCCATTATGTGTCAATTTAAACTCAATCAGTCAACATAGTTGTTTTTACTGTGCTATCCTTATTATATCAGTTTCAAACAGGTAAAGATTCAAATCATGACAAGAAATCACATCAAAGTCTTAACAGACAATACTATACTTTTCTACTCAATTCCAATCTCATCACTGGCCAAAACAAACTTAAACTATCTAACGGCTGGAAACATGCAAATACTAAATTTTTTTTTAGGAAATTAAAATGAAAACTACATGAATGCAAACTACATGAAAAACTATTAACTGAATAATATATGAATGCACTAGATGAATAATACATGCATGAACTGGAGCTGGAAAATTACACCCCCAAACTTAACCGATGTAATGTCCTCATTGTATATAACAAATAAAATTTAAGAAATTAAGCACTTAGGACTTCCCTGAAAGATAGAAGCTTTATTCCTCGTCAGTATCCTCCTCCTTCTCTTCTTCTTTTTCCGCCGGGGGGTATGCAGACAATGGTGGAAATTGGTAGGGAGCGACATCTGGATTTATACGGGCAAACATTTCTAGGAATGCTGCACTAAAATTCTGATACACCTACATTTGTCGCTGAGCTAGGCTATCCTGATTTCTTTCCATTCGGTCAAAACCCTGCTGAACTCGAGTGGCCACCATGTCAATCCTTCTAGTTTGATTGCTTAAATCTCGACGAATATCTTCAAAAAAATTTGGTGGTGGCCCAGAACTTCCAGCTACAGAAGGATTGTCGTAGAACTGTTGATTAGGCTCGTCTGCAAGCTCGGGAGGAACAATAATGAATCCTAACCCTCTCGGGTGTGGTATACCCCCACCACATACCTTGTACTTCTTAATAAGCGAGTGGTCAATTGCGGCTAAAGGAGGTTGTGTAGCTTCCTCGGCATCCCATTTTACCCCAACTTGTTGACATAGTCCAGTAATCAAAGATGGGTGTGGTAATCCACCTGAGGTCCCTCCTTGAATTGCTCTATTAATGGAATCATGTATAACCTGACCCACATCTATAGTTTTTCCTTGTGCAATGCAGAAAAGCAACGCTGCCCGTTGATTTATAACATCACTCATATGCCTACACGGCATCAACTTGGCACAAATAAAGGCATGCCATGCTTTCCCATAACTGCTTAGTGTAGATGCAGGGAACAAAACAGCTTCTTGTTGATCTGTTAATTTCCATGTTGTTCCAGGTACACACAAGGCTTGAATGATCTCACTGTAGTCTAGCTCGTGCTCTAAATATTGCATGTAGCCATTATTGGGTATTATGTTCAAGCCGTAGTAGGCATTTATTGTCCTAAAACTGACCTCCACTAATTTTTCGCGAACCCAAATTATGTTACCAACATTATCTTTTGCATTGGCGTAGAATTCCTTAACAATTTTAACAACCGATGTATCCGGTTGGGCTGTAAAGTTCACCCATCTTCTACTCCCAATCATTTGTAATAATTCCCCATCTTCTATCTCTGGCAATAATCCACGCTCGGGAATTAGTTCTTTACTAGAAAGTACATTGTAATATCTTTCGGACGCTTTAGCGCTTGTAAATCTCTTTTTGTCAAACTTTTGCGAAGTGCCCAAAGTCTCTCCTCTTTGTCTCTTAGTAGCCATAGTCTTATCTAATATGTTCTTGCCAAACCAAATGATATTCAGTGACTTAGGATAGACAAATTCTCTTTGTGACAAATTATCGAACACTTGGTGTGCACTGATTTTAAACACTATTGGTAGGCACTCCCCCAAACTTAATTTTCACCAAATTTGCCAATTACTAAGCACACTATACTTCCAAGGCAATACAAGTAACAATTAAGAGTACCCACACTCACTTGAGCCAACACAATGATAGAAACTAGCTTCAAAGTACTAACATAGCTATTATCCAAGTGAATCCAAATAATTTGCAATAAAATCTTGTGTACTTACTTGGTTATAGCCAAATATGATGTTTCAATCAAAGTTGCATGAGCAATTTGAGCTTTGAACCCTTACTTTAGATAGATGTGGCTTGAATGTAAGTTGGTGCCCGAATTTCTGAAGAAGGATGACAAGATAGAGCTTGAGTGCCTTAGTTTGGTTAGGAGATTTAGTGTTTGATTAGGATTTTACAAGAAAAAGATGATTATTGTAGCTAGATTAGAGGAGGGTTGAGAGTTGAGTGAGTTTGAGTTGGAGTAGGAGAGCAGGAATGTGTTTGATTTGGGTTTGGAAGAGTCTTGCCCGATTAGGGCTTTTATTTTTTTATTTTTTTAGTTGGAGCGCCTAGGCACTTGAATTTACACTGTCTGGACCGCCTAGGCGCTTGGTTGCAGAATGTCTGGTTTGTATGGAGCGCCTAGGCGCTTGGATTTGTGCTAGACTAGACCGCCTAGGCGCTTGGGGAGCTGAATGGCTACTGACTTGGAGTGCCTAGGCACTTGATTTTGGCTTGGCTGGACCGCCTAGGCGCTTGGTCAGTGTACTTTGCCTATTTTGGTGTTTTGTGCTTCTTTTATGCCATACCTCCAATAACTTGTTTCCTTCCACACCAAAATTTACGGAAATGATTAGAAATTTGAGATTTTGACGAGTGGACATTCATCTTATTAAGACCATAAATGCTTGGCCTCCTTTCCTGCAATAAATTGAATATCTGTTAGAGAACGTCAGGGGTACAACAAATCCTAAACTATAAAAGTTTAACCACTAAATAAACTAACAGTAAAGCAAATTAATAAAAGTAAAAATAGAAAATAACAATAAAAATTCCTGGGTTGCCTCCCAGTTAGCGCTTAGTTTATAGTCTTCAGCCCGACTTTCTTCTCTTTCTCTATCCAATTCCCCTTCGAAAATTAAGGAACCCTCCATCCATTAGTAATAACGTAACTTTTGAGAGTTTACCATCAGTAAGGGTTATTGATTCAAATTCACCTAGCTTGTTCTTTATAGGTAGATTCTCTTTTACAACCTTCAAATAACTAGGCATTTTTCGAGTTGTATCTATGAACGAATTTTTACGTTGAAGCTTTTTTAGAACAACTGGTTCTTCATCTCTCTTCCCATTCTCTTCACACCATGGCACCAATTTTAAGCTAGCTTTCATAACATATATACCTTTATCGAAAAAATGACTACCAATTGGACACATGATTGCAAATCTAACCGGATTCTTCAACTTTGGTGGAGAAGATATATGGGGTACTATCAAAATAGGTTCATCTATGTCAGAACTCAAGGCTAGATCTTTGGCGACCTTCTTTTCCTGCTCCCCACTTGTCTCCTCCCTTTCCACATCCTTTTCTTTTGGAACATCCGATTCCAGATTTAGCGTGGGCAATCCATCAGTCTCGGGAACCATGTTGCTTGACACTTCACCTTGAGGGCGATTGATGATGGCGTTGAAAAGTTGTCCCACCTGGTTCTCAAGATTTCGAATCGACATCTCCTGACTATTCGTCTGCTCCTCAATCAAAACCATGAACTTGGAAATAAGTCCTTCCAAGTTTAAAATCCTTTCTTCTTCATGATTAGGGAGTTGAACTTGTAATTCAGGAGTGTATGATTGGCATGGAGCAAAGGGTTGGGCTACATTGTCATCGCTCCATGAAAGATTTAGTGGATTCCCCCACTCATGATGATAATTACTGGAATAATCATAATTGTTGGGATAATCGCTGAAGTTACCACTATATTGTAACGACTCGAAACTGATGGTGCATTGATGACTCGGATGGTTTCCACCACAATACTCACATATCACCGCTACACTTTGAATAAGTTGTGCTAATAAAGCATCAATCTTCCTTGAAAGTGTCCCAAATTATGCTGACAATTCATCGAGTCCATAATTCTTTGCCTCCCTTGGCCGAGTCATTCTCGAATATAGCCAATGATAGTCATAGTTGTTCATGGTACCTGAAAAGGAATTAGACTAGAGACAAAAAAAATAAAATAAAATAAAATAAATGTTTAAATTAAGATTAATTTCATTGAATTTAATAATGACAAAATATTAAACTAAGTTCCCCGGCAACGGTGCCAAAAACTTGTTGCCTAAATTTTTAATAGCACTTTACCACGCAAGTATACGCGTTCAATTGTAATATTCAGCAAGCAAGGATATCGTTCCCACGAGGAAATAGACTAATATTTATTAATTACTAACTCTAAAGCAATTAATCTTATTTTAAACTACGAAAATTTTGTTGGTGATTTGAAATTTAAACTTAACAAAACTAATGATTAAAAATCAAAATTTCACAAGAATAACTGCAGATTTATCAGGTTAAGATTACAACTTCCCTTGGTATTTCATTTAAACTAACTTACTTCCCATTTAAAATAAATCAATTAATATGAATCATTATCCAAGAATGCTTTATGAATATTCACACACTTCTTCCAAAGACACGTGAACAAATCCTCCTAAATCCAATCTTTAATACGCGGAATTACAAGGAACACCCCAGTTAATCAACTCACTATATTCCTATGTGAATCAAGTTAATTAGGGTTTTACGCACAAATTCTTTCAATGGATACAAAAGACACTTAGGTATATTCCTATCCTACATGCTAATCATATTAACCCTATTCAGATTATATGAACAGATGTTATCATATCCAGATCTAAATCTATACTCCATCTTCTAATTTTATATAGATTATCACAGTAATTGTTGGCCAAACAATTAATCAATAAACATAAGATATAATAAACAATTCAATAAAAACTAACTTTCATTCAATGGGAAGCTTGCAATTTAGACTACATACCATGTTCCATTGCAATCTTAATTAAAATTTAGTTCATGATAATAATAAAGAAAAACATCATCCAAATTAATAATCCAAACATCCCATATAGTTACAAAAAAATAAAAGTAGAGAAGAGAAGAAGAAACTCTGAATTTGCTCCAATACTCTCTCTTAGATCTTTAGCCTTTGCAATTCTCCTTCGTTTTTTTCTTCCTTGTTCTCCCTGCAAATCTCTTGAAAAATTAGTTGATACGTCTTTTCTAAAGTCTTCTCCTATTTGTATTGGTCTTAGCCCTCATTCGGACTCCTATTTGGCTTCAAAAACCCACTTAGCAGTAGAAAAATGCCCCTTTTTCCGCACATGAGCGCCTAGGCGCTCATCATAGGCCATTTTCAAGCGCCTAGGCGCTTGACCAGGACCACATAATTACAAAAATGCCACTCAGCTTTAGTTTTCATGATTTTTGACCTTTTTCTTCTCCGAAATGACCAATTTGTCCCTCCAGCTCCAACCTACAACAAATAAACACAAAACACATAAAAAAATACTAAAAAACAATTAAAGATAACAATAATTAAGTTCAATAATATCTGATTCATAGGTATAAAACCTACTCATCAGTATTATTCTTTTATATTCATGAAGAGAACTTCTGTTATTCCATTTTTTATTATTCTGTTGGAATAACCTGTATACGCGGACTACCCTATACTTGGTGAAATTCTTCTGTTATTAAATTCTTTATTATTATGTTGGAATAACCTGTCTATGCGAAGTACTACATACATGGTGAAATTCTTCTATTATTCCATTCTTTATCATTCTGTTGGAACATCCTGTTTGTGCTTTACGCATGACTTGGTTCCATTATTTATCATTCTATTGGAACATCCTGTCTGTGCTTTACGCATGACATGGTTCCATTATTTATTATTCTGTTGGAATATCCTGTATGTGCGTTTACGTATGACCTGGTTCTATTATTTATCATTCTGTTAGAAAATCATGTATGTGCTTTATGTATAACCTGGTTCCATTATTTATCATTCTGTTGGAACATCCTATCTGTGCTTTACGCATGACCTGGTTCCATTATTTATTATTCTGTTGGAATATCATGTCTGTGCGTTTACGCATGACCTGGTTTCATTATTTATCATTCTGTTGGAACATCCTATCTGTGCTTTACGAATGACCCGGTTCCATTATTTATTATTCTATTGGAATATCTTGTTTGTGCGTTTACGCATGATCTGGTTCTGTTATTTATTATTCTATTGGAATAACCTGTCTGTGCGGTCTATCACATGCCTGGTGATTTCTTTTGTTATTCCATTCTTTATTATACTTAGTTGGTTAAAGTTTTAACTTCTATACTCCATGAAATTAGTGGAATATCCTTGATATTTGCGCTTCATCCAGTATCTTTTCATGGAAATATTCTTCTGACCATTCTTGAATTTTACTCCGCAAAGCAGTATTATGTTGAAAATTTGGACGTTATTGGTTCCTGGATAAATTAATTCTTGAACTTGTTTTATTGACTTATTATGTCATTGCCATCATCCTCATGTTTATATTATGTTGAAAGTCATATGTGTCCTGTAGTGCATAGATGGACTTGGTATGATTATGACCAGGGATTATTCGGTATAATCATGACCGTAATGTTACAAGTGACGTGAAAAAAATCCTCATTGGCCCGTAGTGCATTGATGGACAGTTTTTGGTATTATTATGGCTATGGATTCTCTTCGGCCAAGGGTGCAAAGATGAATTATTTTATGGCATGATCAGGACCGTTGATGAAAACACTATTATCTTTGACCCTTAGTGCATGGATAATTCGTGGTCGTGATACTAAAGAATATCATTGGCATGTAGTGCATGGATGATTTGATGATGTGGATTATTAATTAAGCTGAGTCTCAGTGATAAAAGTGATGAAAAACCTTTGAAATTATAGAATATATTAAATTTTATTCTCTACTTGACTCTTCTAATGGATTGCTTGTTCCGCTGCAGTTAAACTTGTTGTTTGTTATATTGTATCAGTTTAACACTGTTGAAGGCTAACGATAATTTATTCTGCATTATCTTAGTCATAATATTTCTTACTGGGCTAGTTGAGCTCACCCTTTTGCTTTCATTGTTCTCTTCAGGAAATGAGAACGTAGCAGGAACTAGTCGGGGAAAATAGAGTGATGGTCCTAGATGGTACATTAGTAGTCCTCACTATTCTGTGAAATAGTGTGATAATAAATGTAATGAGGACCCCATTGAGTTTGTATATTGTCTAGATGACAATATTTGTATTAAAACTCACAGCATATGTTTAGTCGTATTTTACACGACTGTGTATAATTAAGTTGTATTTGAATTTTGTACCATGTATTTGGCAACTCAAGATGAGTAATGTATACCTATTTTGGGGGCATCACATGTATGGTTTTAAAGAAAGAGTCGATGCCAGTTTTAACTCGGCTAGACTAATCTTGATAGATTGGTTTATTTATTTACAAGTCTTTTAATATAAAATTTCTAACGCTATCCTACACCAATTGTTTGGTACGGATTCAAGGTAAGCCTAAATATGAATAAACAAATATATTTTCATCGAGTATTCGATGGGCACATGAGGTTGCCACAACTTAAACGTACACACGCTTAATGGATGTAGTGTTGATAAACATAGAGTACTATAGGCTGATCACTTAGAAGTGCTCGTAAGCTATGCCGGACTTATGAACATAGTGACGGGTTGTCCTTTTCAAAGAAATTATGAAACCCTCATGGTCTTGGACCATAATCGGTGTTTTACTGAATATTGTCATGATAAAACATTTTGAAGGAAAAAGGAACACTATTTTTAATTGTTGATAGTATTTCGTAACTATGATTCAGTTATTGAAGATATACGATTCCTATGTTTCAAGCATGCTTTTAAAAGAAATTATTTTACTTGTTGAGCTTGTTATGCTCAATCTTGCTTGAATTATATGAATGCAGCTAAGGACAAGCAAACCGAGATTTCCAGTAGAGATAAAAGCAAGGCGAAGATGATTGATTAGTTTATCTTGTAATAGACTAGTAAGTATATGTATTATAATATGATGAACAAAGATTGTAATGGTTTAAGAACCTAGGAAAGGGAGTTATTATTATTAATGTAATAAGAATGTCATTGAAACACATCTTTTGATGTCATTTCAGTAGAATGAATGTACAGTTATGAGTACCGTATATCACCATTTGTCGGGTTGAAAGATACCCGAATTTGGGGGCGTCACAAGTTGGTATCAAAGCATTAGGTTATAAAACTTAAGGGGGGAAGAACCTTAGGCTAATAATCTCGTTAAGGAAGAGAAGTCCGAAGAAAGTAACTTGAGCTTTACTTAAGATGAATGAGGTAATAATGTATTGAGGAAACTCAGTACTGAAAGATTTAAAAGATGGAAAGTAACCCTAAATAAATTAAATTTGATTTCTGCTTATACTATTGTGTGTTATGTACTAATCAACATGTTATGTGTTATTATAGGATGTCAATCGATAGCTTGATGTATAGAGATATACACGCGGTGAGTGAAGAAATTGTGAACAGAGTAGAGTCTGTACCCATGCCAGTGGCGGAGGTACCATTAGTGATTTTAGAGAAGTCGGAGACAGTGGAGTATTTTTCTGAGGAGGACTACTCTGAGGGAGATGTAGCTTGGACATCGTACCTGGATATGATGAGCGATGTGGAGGAAGGAATGGAGGTAACATCGGTTGATATGGTGGTACCTACACTAGAGTCATCACCTCCAGATGCAATGAGATTATTGTAACTGGCAGAGCTTGACAAGAATGTGCAACTGAGTATAGTTGTACAGAAACAAAATGAAGAGATTAGTGCTCTTTATATAGCGAAGGAGTCTGCAGAAGTGATAAGTGGATTTTATATACACGAATCGATATTCATTTCAAGTTTAAATTCGAAGTTATCTTCATGTTTTGTGTTCGTTTTTACTCGTTTCATGTTATTTTATGTGTAGGGTGGTCATGGATGCAAGTGGTGAGGAAAGGCGGTCTTTTTGGAGCAAAAATGGAAAAAAATGAAGAATGAAAATTTGGAAGACAGTGGCCATGCCCGCCGGGGCGGGCCTTTTCAGGCTTACACCCCCCGCCGGGGCAGGGGTCCCGATTCTGGAAGTGTCCTGTTCAGGTTCAACTTCTGCTGGTGCTCGGTTTGTGGGACTTTAATGATGCGTATGGACTCTACAAAAGGGGATTTCGGCCAGGAGAGAAGAGGAGCTTGCTATTACTTGAAAAAAACAACAATCTTACACACACGGAGCATAATTTAAGAGCGATTTCCAGGATTCAAGAGCAAATTTTGGAGGAGTTATTTTCAGAGATTGTCACGACAGTTGCGAATCAAGGCTAAGTGAAGGGGTTTTCATTATTCTTCTTCCCTTTAGTCTTATTTGTAATTGGAAGGATGTTTTCAATAAATTATTCAGTTTTTAATTCATTTGTTATGAACTAATTTACTTATTAGACTTGTGATGGATCTTTGGGTGAAACGATGATTCTATAGCTTTGATTTCTAATTCAACAATATATTTTTAGTTTATCTATGTTAATTTGAGCGTGAATTTATGAATTGCCTGATCAACAGTTCTTTGTGGATTTGAAAGGAATCGAGAGAGGAGATTCGAATCTAGACCTAGTTAATATAGCATGTGTCAGGAATTTTATCAATAGCAGATTTTTGATTATTGTTAAGGTAGAGATACGCTTGACATCACATGTAATCGTATAGAGAGCTTAAACTTTAACCTTCTTTAATTGCAGTTCACATAGAGATATAGTGAGTTTGTTAATTTAGGTGTTTAACAGATTTTTATCTTAATTGTGGATTGATGTTAATACGGTATTAGTGCATCGAGAGGTGGCTATTACTACGTCTGTGTTCTTGATTAATAAACTGGGATATTAAATTGAGTTGGAATAAAGGTTTGAAAATTAGATTGAAGCTCAGGGTGAAATCATAAGTCTAATTCTCCATTAATTATTTGAAATTCCGAATTTTGATATTGGTGACTGTTTTGTGATAGTTTACTTATTTATTAATTTATTTTTTTATATATAGTTTTAAACCATTGAATTGAATAGTTTAATAGAATTTGGATTAATAGAAAATTGATAATTGTGAAGTTAAAATTCTTGATAATTTGTCTTCGTGGGAACGATACTCTATTCACTACTATATTACTTGTTGACCACGTACACTTGCGTATTTTTACGCGTATTGATTTTACCCAACATTTTTTTGGCTCCATTGCCGGGTACAATTTAGCCGAGATTTTAATACTTTTTTACGATATCAGTTTAATTAGTCCAGCTTTACTTAAACATTTTTTTGTTGTTCTTGTTTCTCCTATTTCAGGTTTTTGATATTGGTTTATGTAAACGCGATCCAAACATCCAGACTTGCTTCTTTTTGAGGACGTCATTGAAAGAAGTTTTCAGAGATTAAGTAAGTGGATCGAGGACACGAGGAACGAATTCAAAAATTCTGATAAGGAAGAAATCATGGCTGCCGAAGACCAGAAAGTGTTGAGGGATTTTGCAATACCTAGGGTGACTGATCTGCAGTCGAGCATTACTAGGCCTGCAATAGCTACGAACACTTTTAAAATTAAGCCTAGGACCATTCAGATGATCCAGAAGTCATGTCAGTTTAGGGGAATGGAGAATGACGATCCGAATGAGCATTTGATCAGTTTTCTGGAAATGTGCGACACGTTCAAGTACAATGGGGTGTCGGATGAGGCAGTGAGACTTCGCTTGTTCCCATTCACTTTACGGGACAAGGCGAAGAGTTGGTTACATTCTCTTCTGCCGGGGTCGATCATTACGTGGGAAGACTTGGCTAAAAAATTTCTTGCCAAATTTTTTCCACCGGCGAAGACTGCAAAAATGAGAAATGACATCACAATGTTTGAGCAGCAGAATGGGAAGTCACTATATGGGGCATGGGAGCGATACAAGGAATTACTCAGAAAGTGCCCACATCATGGATTGCCTAAGTGGTTACAAATGAACACCTTTTATAACGGGCTACATGGAAATGTCATAACCAGCAGTGATGCGGCATCGGGCGGTGTATTCATGGTTAAGAATTACGAGGAAGCCTACAACTTGATCGAAATCATGTCGGCAAATAACTACCAGTGGCCCATAGCAAGAATGGCGCGGGCAAATGCGGCTGGGATCTTGGAATTAGATGGAGTAACAGATGTACAAGCATAGCTCTCTACACTATCCATAAAGTTTGATACTATGAATGATAGGGTTAATACGATGACATGGGCTCAAGTTCAGCAGGATATGGTTGTGAGTATACACCACCCATCTTGAGTCGCCAGATACATGGTACAGAATTCAAATACAACTTAATAATACAACTGTCGTGTACAATACGACAAAACATAAACTGTGAGTTTGAATACAAATATTGTCTACTAGAGTGTATACAAACACAAAAGGAGTCCTCATTACAATTATTATCACACTATTTCACAGAATAGTGAGGACTACTAATGCACCATCTAGGACCATCACTCCATTCCCCGACTCGTTCCAGCTATATTCTCATTTCCTGAAGAGAACAGTGAAAGAAAGGATGAGCTCAACTAGCCCAGTAAGAAATATTATGACTAAGATAATGCAGAATAAATTATCATTAGCCTTAAACAGTGTTAAACTGATACAATATAACAAATATCAAGTTTAACTGCAGCGGAACAAGCAATCCATTAAAAGAGTCAAGTACAGAATAAAATCTACTATCTTTTATGATTTAAAAGGTTTTTCATCACTTTTATTGCTAGGACTCAACTTAATAAATAATCCACATCATCGAATCACCCCTGCACTACGGCCAAGGATATTCTTTAGTATCACGACCACAATTATCCATGCACTATAGGCTAAGAATATTTGTTTATTCATTAATGGTCATGATCATGACAACAACTGTCCATCAACTACGGGCCAATGAAGACTTTTACCACATTATTTGTAACATTACGGTTATGATTACATCGAATAATCCCTGATTATAATCATACCAAGTCCATCTATGCACTACAAGCCATAGATGACTTTCAAAAAATATAAATACGAGGATGATGACAATGATATAAGAATTCAATAAAACAAGTTCAAGAATTAATTTATCCAAGAACCAATAACATCCAAATTGTCAACATGATACTGCTTTGTAGAGTAAAATTCAAGAATGCTCAGAAGAACATTTCCATGAAAAGATACTGGATGAAGCGCAATTATCAAGGATATTCCACTGATTTCATGGAGTATAGAAGTCAAAACTTTAACCAACTGAGTATAATAAAGAATGGAATAACAAAAGAAATTACCATGCATGCGGTACTTTGCATAGACAGGTTATTCCAACAGAATACTAAATAACGGAACCAGGTCATACGAAATTCGCACCGACAGGATGTTCCAACAGAATAATAAAAAATGGAATAACAACAGAAATCACCATGCATGCGGTATTTCGCATAGATAGGTTATTCCAATAGAATACTAATAAGGACAGAATCAGGTTCGGCGTAAAACGCACAGACAGAATATTCTAACAGAATAATAATAAAGAAGGAACCAGGTCCGGCGTAAAACGCACAGACAGGATATTCCAACAGAATAATAAAGACGGAATCAGGTCCGGCGTAAAACGCACAGATAGGATATTCCAACAGAATAGTAAAGACGGAATAATAGAAGAATGTCACCAAGTATAGTGTAAGACCCTAACTTTTATAAATAAAGATGAATTTTCTATAAATATCGTTTTTAAAATTATGGAGTAAATTTAATATAATGTTATAGTTGTGGGTAATATTAATAAATTTTGCAAAGTACGCAAGTTGTTATATAATATTTGATTGGTCGGGGAATATTCGTACAACGGCACAATCATTGGTGGACCACACAACGAAATTAATGTCGGATTGAGAAAACGATAAAAATACTTTATGAAAATAACGGCGGAAGTTTTACCGTTAACTGTTGAAATACCCGGTGTTAAAAGTACAGTAATACGTGTGGTTACATAGTAGCACACGGTATTGATTATTAATGCTTACGTGAGAAGTCACTCAATTTTGCATATTATTTGGATTTCTATTTATTCATTTTTCAAAATTATTGGAAGGAAGTTATAAAGTATATATATATATATATATATATATATATATATATATATATATATATATATATATATATATATATATATATATATGTTATATATATATATATATATATGACATTTGTGTGTGTGTTTTCGTGTGTGTAAGAGTGTGTGTGTGTGTGTGTGTGTGTTAGTGGGTTTTGGTGGGGTTTTACATTATCAAGTGGTGTGGGGTTATATTATGTATACATTATGGGAATTGTCAAAAAGGGGGTGGGGAAATGGATTGAACGGGAAAGAGTACTATATTGTATTATATCTCCACATATATATAAAGTTTGACTAATTGGCAGACAAGTTGCAAAGTTATTCACGGGTGGGTGCATTTTTCCTTTTAAGCATGTGTGGGTTTGTATGTATATATATATATATATTCGTCTAATTTGTTCTGATTGGAGGGAGGCTTGAATTTTGCGTCCGTAAGTTATCAAAATTTCATCCGTGAATTTCACAGTACCCCTTCCATCCTCCTATAAATAGAATGCTTATTTAGAATCAAAAATCACACCAAAAATCCAGAGAATTCTCTTCTATAATCTTGAGTGTATTTCTTTAGAGTTTTAAGAAGCTTTAAGCGTAGTGCAAGTTTTCTTAAAATATATCCTCACCCTACCAGTCGGAATACTTTTCTTTTATAGTAAGGGATATTATTTGTTGTACCCATAAGGGTTATTATTTCTTTTGTATTGATGAAGAGAACTTCTGTTATTTCATTCTTTATTATCCTGCTGGAATAACCAATATACGAGGACTACCCTATACTTAGTGACATTCTTCTATTATTCTGTTGGAATATCCTGTCTGTGCGTTTTACGTTGGACAAGGTTCCGTCTTTATTATTATTCTTTTGGAATATCATGTATGTGCGTTTACACAGGACCTAGTTCTGTCTTTATTATTATTCTGTTGGAATATCCTGTCGGTGTGAATTTCGCCTGACCTGGTTCCGTTACTTATTATTCTGTTAGAATAACCTGTCTATGCGAAGTACCGCATGCATGGTGATTTCTTTTGTTATTCCATTCGTTATTATATTTAGTTGGTTAAAGTTTTGACTTCTATACTCCATGAAATTAGTGGAACATCCTTGATATTTGCGTTTCATCCAGTATCTTTTTATGGAAATATTCTTCTTTGCATTCTTGAATTTTACTCTACAAAGCAGTATTATGTTGACAATTTGGACGTTAATAGTTCCTGGATAAATTAATTCTTGAACTTGTTTTATTGAATTCTTATATCATTGTCATCATCCTCATGTTTATATTATGTTGAAAGTCATCTGTGGCCTGTAGTGCATAGATGGACTTGGTATGATTATGATCAGGGATTATTCGTTGTAATCATGACCGTAATGTTACGAATGATGTGGAAAAAAAGTCCTCATGGGCCTGTAGTGCATTGATGGACAGTTGTTGGCATGATCATGACCATTAATGAATACGCAAATATTCTTGGCCCGTAATGCATTGATAATTGTGGCCGTGATACTAAAGAATATCCTTGGACATAGTGCAGGGGTGATTCGATGATGTGGATTATTTATTAAGCTGAGTCCCAGTGATAAAAGTGATGAAAAACCTTTTAATTCATAAAAGATAGTAGATTTTATTCTCTACTTGACTCTTTTAATGGATTGCGTGTTACGCTGCAGTTAAACTTGATGTTGTTATATTTTATCAGTTTAACACTGTTGAAGGATAACGATAATTTATTCTGCATTATCTTAGTCATAATATTTCTTACTGGGCTAGTTAAGCTCACCCTTTATTTCACTGTTCTCTTCAGGAAATGAGAACATAGCAGGGACTAGTCGGGAACGGAGTGACGGTCCAGAGGAATAGCATTAGTAGTCCTCACTATTCTATGAAATAGTGTGTTAATAATTTTAATGAGGACTCCTTTTGAGTTTATATAATCTCTAGTAGACAATAATTGTATTCAAACTCACAGTTATGTTTTGTCGTATTGTACACGACAGTTGTATTAGTAAGTTGTATTTGAATTTTGTACCATGTATCTGACGACCCAAGATGGGTGATGTATACCTATTTTTTGGGACGTAACAGTTGGTATCAAAGCTTAGGGATATGATCCCTGGCTAAGATGTGAGAATAGAACTAGGAGGGGAGAGAAGGGAATTCCTTCGCTAGTGTGACCTACCTAAGTTTTTTTTGTATTTACTTGGTCAGTCAGAATATAGGGATAATATGTTACATGTCAATTAACCTTTTGTTTTGTGGCAGTATATGAAAATAACATCCGAGAATGTTGAGAATAGCAATGGAGCACATGCGACCGTTGATTCATCACATATCAATAATCAGGATAATGTGAATCAAGAAGACGACAATCCTCATGCAAATAACAACACTGACCAAATGATGAATAATGGATTGTTCAGAGGCTTTTTATGCAATTCATGCAACAGCAGGTGAGAGCGACTCCTGTCCAAAATGTAGGTGGAAACACTGAAAACTCTCGGACGGTCACCGCTAAACAGTTTAAGGAACTGGGACCACCGGAGTTTAAGGGAGAGCCAAAACCACTTATGGCGGAAGTATGGATAAAGCAAATCACTATGATATTTGATGTCTTGGGATGCTCCGATGAGCAAAAGGTTCCCTTTGACGCCTTTATGTTGGGAGGAGAGACAGATTACTGGTATAAATCGGTAAAGCGTACTCAACCTGCCGCACTGAAGATGTCTTGGGATAAGTTCCAAGAGCTATTCAACGACAAATACTTTCCCAAAAGTATTCGTCACATGAAGGAGGTGGAGTTTATCAAACTGGAGCAAAATAATATGACCGTGTCGCAGTATGAGGCTAAATTTGATGAGTTATCCCGGTTTGTGTCCCACTTGGTGGATAATGAAGAGCGAATGACGCGAATGTTTTTACGAGGTTTGAAACCTGAGATACGTCAACATATTATTTCTCATAAACTGTGTTTGTATTCAGATGTTGTAAATAGGGCTCAGTTAGTAGAGCGCGATAATGAGTCAACGCAATCAAAAGAGAGCATCCGATAAAATGATAATACCAGTGAGAACAGTTATCGAAGCGGTGATAACAAGAGTGGAGCGAATCAACAGGCCAGAAATGGTAACCATTTTGGTGGTAATTAGGGCCAAAAAATTAAGAATGGACATTTCAAGAAGAGGAGATTCAACAATGATGGAAATACGTCAGCACCAGCACCCGTTGTTAAGGAAGGAGAACGACCACCTATCATATGCTTCAAATACGGAGGAGAGGGACACATCAGTCCAAACTGCGCGATACCGTCCAAAGCATATTATAATTGTGGAAAGAAGGTCACTTAGCCCGATTTTGTCGTTCACCGAAGACAAGTTCAGCTAGGATGGAGGCACCAAAGGCCGTCCCAGAAAAGTCAAAGCCGGTAGTGCAAGGGAGATCGTTTGTTGTGACCTCCCAGAAAGCAAGGAACTCGAATGAGGTCATCACGGGTAAGCTTATCATAAACTCTAGCGAAGTCTATACTTTATTTGATACCGGTTCTACCCATTCTTTTATTTCTCCTACTTGCGCTCAACGATTAAATTTGACTCCGGAGAAATTAGATTTTGACTTATCTGTGGAAACTCCATTGGGACAAACCTTCATTACATCCACTATTTATAAGTCTTGTTTGGTTTAAATCGGTACCGTCATATTACCTGTTGATTTTATTTAATTGAAAATACTTGCATTTGACGTGATTCTAGGGATTGATTGGTTAACTACTTATCATGCAAAAAATGATTATTTTCGTAAGGTTGTTAGCTTTCATATTCCTAATCAACCTATTATGCGAATTCAAGTGACCAAACCATTAAAATCAATCACGGTCATCTCAACCCATAAAGCTATTCGTTTATTGAAAAACGAATGTCAAGCCTTCTTAGCTCATGTCACGGATCTAAACAAAAATACGTCATCTTTGAATGATATTTCTGTTGTTAATAAATTTCCTAACGTATTCCCCGAAGAACTTCCTGGCCTACCCCTAGAGCGTGAAATTAAATTTTGTATCGACCTTGAACCCGGTACAAAACCCATTTCCAAAGCCCCATATCGAATGGCTCCTATTGAACTTCAGGAGTTAAAGACCCAACTGCAGGAATTGTTAGACATTGGTTTTATTTGTCCTAGTACTTCTCCTTGGGGTGCTCCTGTTCTGTTCGTGAAGAAGAGAGATGGGAGTATGCGACTTTGTATTTATTATCAGGAGTTGAATCATGTCACCATCAAAACTAGGTACCCATTGCCACGTATTGATGACCTGTTTGACCAGTTGCAAGGAGCCAAATTCTTTTCAAAGATTGATCTTCGTTCCAGATATCATCAATTGAAGATTAGAACCGATGACATTCTAAAGATGACTTTCAGAACTCAGTACGGGCATTATGAATTCCTAGTCATGTCCTTTGGATTGACCAATGCTCCTACTACCTTCATGAATATGATGATCCGAGTATTCAAGGAATATTTGAATCACTTTGTGGTCGTCTTTATTGATGACATCCTTATTTATTCCAAAAGCCGTGAAGATTATGAGCAACACTTGAGGCTGACACTCCAAAAGCTTCGTTAATATAAGCTTTATGCCAAGTTGAAGAAATGCGAGTTCTGGCTTGAGGAAGTAGGATTCCTTGGGCACGTGGTATCAAGTCATGGAATATCTGTTGACCCAACAAAGATTGAAGTTATTCAAAGCTGGGAGCAACCTAAATTAGTGACCGAAGTACGTAGCTTTCTCGGTTTAGCTGGTTATTATCAGAGATTCATGGAAGGATTTTCTCGAATCGCTACTCCTTTCTCAGGTGACTCGAAAAGATACAAAGTTCGGTTGGAGCGAAGAATGTGAGAAAAGTTTTTAAGAACTCAAGAGGAGACTTATTTCAGCACCTGTTCTGACAATACCATCTGGCTCGAAGGGATTTGTCATCTACAGTGATGCTTCGGGCAAAGGGTTGGGATGTGTTCTCATGAAACATAGAAAAGTCATAGCCTATGCCTCAAGACAACTCAAAGAATATGAGAGGAATTATCATACTCATGATCTAGAGTTGGCAGCTGTTGTCTTCGCACTAAAGATTTGGAGGCATTACTTGTATGGGGAGAAGGTGGAGATCTTTACGGATCATAAAAGCCTCAAATATTTCTTCAATCAAAAGGAACTCAACATGCGATAACGACGCTGACTTAAATTGTTGAAAGATTATGATCATACCATCCAATACCATCCTGGAAAAGCGAACGTGGTAGCTGACGCATTGAGTAGAAGATCATATGCAAGTGCGAATGCGATATTGTCAATGCAAAGGCCCATTTTGTGTGACTTGCAAAGGATGGAGATAGAGTTAAAGACTCAAGGGACCCATGTGATGATGGCAAATATACGAGTAGAACCGATTTTAATTGATAAAGTTAAAGCTGCTCAAGATAAAGACCTGGAGCTGATGCGTATGAGGAGGAAAGTGCAAGAAGGTGCTATGCCGGAAGCAAGAATCGATGAAGAAGGAATACTTTGAGTCAACTCTAGACTTTGTGTTCCTAACGACCCTGATTTAAAGTATAAAATCATGATGGAGGCGCATAACACACCGTTTGCAATCCATCCTGGGAGTACCAAAATGTATCATGATATTCGTCATACATTTTGGTGGAGCAATATAAAGAGAGAGATATCGCTATTTATCTCAAGGTGTCTAACTTGTCAACGAGTTAAAGCGGAGCATCAAGTACCAAAAGGTCCATTGCAACCACTTGAAATTCCAGAATGGAAGTGGGAGCACATTACCATGGATTTCGTTACCGGTCTTCCTAAGGTTTCTCAAGGTATAGATGCGATTTGGGTCATTGTTGATAGATTGACCAAGTCTGCTCATTTCTTACCGATACGAGAAACTTATACACTTGAACATCTTGCTCGTATGTACATAAACGAGATTGTAAGACTGCATGGTATACCGGTATCCATAGTTTCTGATCGAGACCCAATATTCACTTCACAATTTTGGGTTAGTTTGCAAAACGCTATGGGAACAAACTTACGATTTAGCTCGGCATATCATCCTCAGACGGACTTACAGTCGGAGAGGACTATTCAAACTCTTGAAGATCTATTAAGACTCTGTGTCCTTGATTTCAAGGGAAGTTGGGACAAGTTCTTACCATTGGTGGAGTTTTCCTACAACAACAGTTATCAAGAAAGTATTGGCTTGGCTCCATTTGAAGCGTTGTATGGAAGAAAGTGTCATTCTCCAGTATGCTAGGATGAGGTGGGTGATGCAACGTTGTTGGGATCGGAGTTGGTACGTATGACTACAGAAAAGATTCAAACGATCCGACAACGTATAAAAACCTCACAAGATCGACAAAAGAGTTATGTTGATCCTCATCGAAAGGACGTGGAATTTGATATAGGAGATCATGTGTTATTACGAGTTGCTCCGTGGAAAGGAGTTACGAGATTTGGAAAGAGATGAAAGCTCAATCCTTGATTCATCGGCCCATTTTTAATCCTCGATTGAGTAGGAACTGTGGCCTATAGACTCACTTTACCGCCAAGTATGTCTTGTGTTCAGAACATTTTTCACATATCCATGTTACGTAAATATGTGAAAACCCAAACCACATTATCGAGTTAGAACCGGATGAAATAGCGGAAGATTTGATGTATGAAGAGGTTCCTGTTCAAATCTTGGATAAGAAGGAACATATTCTATGCTTCTCTCAGCGATAAAGTTGATGAAAAACTTTTTTAAATCATAGAAGATAGTAGATATTATGCTCTACTTGACTCTTCTAATAGATTGTTTGTTCTGCTGCAATTAAACTTGGTGTTTATTGTATTTTATCAGTTTAACACTGTTCAAGGCTAACGATAATTTATCCTGCATTATCTTAGTCATAATATTTCTTACTGGGCTAGTTGGACTCACCCTTTGCTTTCATTGTTCTCTTCATGAAATGAGAATATAGTTGGGACTAGTCGGGGAATGGAGTGACGATTCCGATGTTTGCATTAGTAGTCCTCACTATTCTGTGAAATAGTATGATAATAAATTAGGACTTATTTTGAGTTTGAATACTGTCTAGGAGACAATATTTGTATTAAAACTCATTGCTCATGTTGTATATTTAAGTTTGTATTTGTATTATGTACCATGTATTTGGCAACTCAGAATAGGTGATTTATACCTATTTTGGGGGCGTCACAGTTGGTATCAAAGATTAGGGATATGATCCATGGCTGAGATATGAGACTAGAACTAGGAGGAGAGAGACGGGAAATTCCTTCGCTAGTATGACCTACCTAAGTTTACTTGTTATTTAATTGGTCGGTCAGAGTATATGGATAATATGTGGCATGTCAATTAACCCTTTTTTTGTGGCAGTGTTTAAAAATGACATCTAAAAATGTTGAGATAATCAATGAAGCACATGAGACCATTGAGTCACGAATGATCAATACCCAGGATAAAGAGCGTTATGATGGCAATAATCCTCAGGAAAATAATAATGTTGACCAAATGATGAATGATGGGATGTTCAGATGCTTTATGCAATTCATGCAACCTCAAGCGAGAACGACTCATATTCAAAATACAGGTGGAAACATTGACAACTCTCGGACGGTCACCGCTAAACTGTTCAAGGAGCTGGGACCACTAAAGTTTATTGGACAGCTAAAACCACTTAAGGCGGAGACATGGATAAAGTAGATCGCCAAGATACTTGATGTCTTGGGATGTTCCGAAGAGCAAACGGTTCCTTTTGCCACTTCCATGTTGCAAGGAGAGGTATATTAATGGTGGAAATCTGTAAAGCGTACTCAACCTGCCACACTGAAGATGTCTTGAGAGAAGTTCCAAGAACTTTTCAATGACAAGTATTTTCCCAAAAGTATTCGTCACATAAAGGCGGTAGAGTTTATCAAGCTGGAGCAAAACAATATGACCGTGTCCTAGTATGAAGCTAAGTTTGCCAAGTTGTCCCGGTTTGCGTCCCACTTTGTTGATAATGAGGAGAGAATGACGTGAATATTTCTAAGAGGTTTGAAACCCGAAATACGTCAATACCTCATTTTTCACAAACTTTGTTTATATTCAGATATTATGAATAAGGCTTAGTTATTAGAATGCGATTATGAGTCAGCTCAACCAAAAGACAACGACCAACAACACGATAATAATTGTACCGGTAGCAACGGCCATCGGAACAATGATAATCATCGTGAGGGAAATTATCATACCGGAAATGGCAACCACTTCGGTGGTAATCATGGTCAAGATAATAGAAGTGGAAATTTCAAGAAGAGGAAATTCAATAATGATAGAAAGACGTCAGCACCAGCACTTGTTGCTAAGAAAGGAGAATGACCGTCGGTCGTATGTTACAAATGCGAAGGGGAGGGACATATCAGTCCAAACTGTACGCAGCAGTCCAAAGCATTTAGAATTGTGGAAGAGAATGTCACCTAGCCCAATTTTGTCATGTAGTGAGACCAAGTGCGGTTGGGATGGTGACATAAAATGTCATCCTAGAGAAGTCAAAGCTGGTAGTTTAAGTGAGAACGTTTGTCGAGGAACCCGAACGAAGTTATCATGGGTAAGTTAATCAGAAACGCTTACGAAGTCTATACCTTATTTGATACCAGTTCTCCCCATTCTTTTATTTCTCCTACTGGCGTTCAACGTTTAAATTTGACTCAGAAGAAATTAGACTTTGACTTTATCTATTGAAACTCCATTAGGAGAAACTTTTGTTACATCTACAGTTTATAAATTTTACTTGATCCAAGTTGGCACCATCACATTACCTGTTGATCTTATCTCTTTAAAGATACATGCATTTAATGTAATTTTAGGGACTGATTGGCTAACTACTCATCATGCCAAAATTGATTATTTTTATAAGGTTATTAGTTTTCATATTCCTAACCAACCTGTTATGCGAATTCAAGCAACCAAACCACTAAAGTCAAACACTTTCATATCAAGCCTTAAAGTCATTCGTTTATTGAAAAATGGATGTCAAGCTTTCTTAGCCCATGTCACAGATTTAAACAAAAATACGTCAAATTTGAATGATATTTCCATTGTTAATAAATTTCCTGACGTATTCCCCGAAGAACTTCCTAGCCTACCCCAGAGCGTGAAATCAAATTTTTTATCGACCTTGAACCCGGTACAAAACCCTCGAATATTTCTTCACTTAGAACAAAAGTAACATGTGTTGAAGACGTTGGCTCGAGCTATTGAAGATTACGATAATAAGATTCAATACCATCTTAGAAAAGCGAATATGGTAGCTGACACATTGAGTAGAAGATCGTATGCGTTTATGAGTGTGATATTGTTAATACAAAGACCCATTTCATATGACTTACAAATGATAGAGATAGAGTTAAAGACTCTAGGGACCCACGTGATGATGTCAAATAATACGAGTAGAATCGACGTTAATCGATAAAGTTAAAGCCACTCAAGCTACACACCCGGAGCTGATGATTGTGAAGAAGAAGGTTCAAGAGGGCGTTATTCTAGAATCACGAATCGACGAAGAGAGTAAATCTCTACCCTAGACTTAATTGGGCCATTTGAAATCCTTGATCGAGTAGGAACTGTGGCCTATAGACTCGCTTTATCGCCAAGTATGTCGCGTGTTCGTAACATTTTTCACGTATCGATGTTACGTAAATATGTGGATGACCCGAATAACATTATTGAATTAGAACTAGACGAGATAGCAGAAGATTTAACTTATGAGGAGATACGTGTTAAAATCTTTGAAAAGAAGGACCATATTCAACACTCAAAGGTTATACCTCAAGAATTAGAATATAAATAAGGTATCCTCACCTCTTCGGTATACCAGGTACGTACGTAAATTTCAAGGGCGAAATTTCATAAGGAGGGGCGATTGTAAGACCCCGAATATTATGAAATGAAAGCATTCAATTTTCTTATAATTATTATTTTATTTAGTAAATGGTTAAATTGATGAAGGGTTAAAGTTAAGGGTGATATGTTAAAAAAATTCAAAGTATGCAAGTTGATATAAAATATTCGTTGTGTTGGAGAATATTCTTTTTGTCGGAGAATATTCGTACGATGACACAATCATTAGTGGACCCCGCAAATAGAATTATTATCAGAGTTAGAAAACAACATAATTATCTTTTTATAAAAATAACAGCGAAAGTTTTACCGTTAAATTATTGAAATACCCAGTGATAAAAAAACAGTAATACGCGTGGTTGCATAGTAGCACACAGTATTGATTATTAATGCTTACGTGAGAAGTCACTCAGTTATACTCAATTATTGCTACAGTAATTGCTACATAGTATCTCACGTTATTTGATTCAATTATTGTCACAGTATCATTTGCATAATATTTTATATTGCTAAATCAATAATTGAGATGACAAAGTTATTCATATTATTATTTACAATATTAATGACGTCTAAAAAGTTCTTATCGAGGAGAGGTTTGGTCACCTAATTAGGCGCCAATAGGGAGAAATTCTTATTGGTAAGCCCCCTCTTTCCTAGAAATGATCTGGTTGTTAAATATTGTGAATTATAATATTAATGATGAATAATTGTTAATATATTAAAAATGTGTTTATTAAATATAAGTGATATGTGGTAAATATTTATTCAATTTTTGATATAAATAGAAGGGTTTGTTATGAGGTATTTGTTATAAGTTTGGCTTATTATTCCATGAGGAGATGTGTTAATTTTTCAAACCGTTGGTTGAAGTTATAATAGTAAACCAATATGGATCGCTGGTTTAAAGTTTTAATAGTAAATCAGTATGAACCGTTGCTTTAAGTTTTAATAGTAAATCAATATGGACCGTCCGTTTAAAAGTGAATTAATCTAGGTCGTTCATGAATTAGTTGTTATTCAATCCTTTTTCCTATAAATAGAAGTTAATTCCTTCATTATTTATTACGAATTCACTGAAACTATAGAGAGAAAAACTATAGAGAGCAAGAAGAAGAGTATTCTGCCACTACCCAACTTCAGTAATGAATCTTCTACTAAGGTAAGGGGTGTTATTTATTTCATATTCGCTTACATTATTATTTTTTTGTATTCGTAAGGAATATTATTTTCGTTAAATATTCGTAAGGGATATTATTTGTTGTATTCGTAAGGGGTATTATTTCTTTCGTATTCATGAAGAGAGTTATTTTCTTTCAATACTCGTAAGGGTTGTTATTTCATTCTTTATTATTCTGTGGGAATAACATGTCTACGCGGATTACCGCATGCCTGGTGAATAACCCTTCGTATTCAATTATTATTAAATTGTGGAAATGATCTGTCTATACGGACTACCGCATGACAGGTGAAAATCCATTTGTAGTTTCGTATATTATTTCTTTTCATATTCTTAAATCTAAACTTACTATGGTAAGTATTGCTTCTATAATTCCTAAAATTAGTGGAATATCCTTGAGTTTTGTGCTTCATCCAGTATCGTTTCATTGGAATATTGATCTGAACTTTCTTATTAAATATCAATATTTTCACCTGGGGTACTGTGATAACCCGGTATTTCGAATAATCAAAATTTTACGAATAATTTTTTTAATTAATATTAAGATTGATTATTAATTTTGTAACAAGTATCCGTAATGCGAGTCTCGAGAAGGTCAATTTATGTATTGACCAATAAATTTAGAGTAGAGTTGTGCTTAATAGCTTTAGAAACCCTAAACCTAATTTTCGGATAGAGTTTCAATAGAAAATATAATTAAAATAATTATATTAATGAGTACGTATTTGTATTGTTTAGAATTTTGATCAATGATTGATCGGATAAGGTTTAAAAGTAGTAAACCCTACTATGGGATTAGAAACCCTAACGTACCTTTAGAAACCCTAATTAAAAGCTGAGAAACCCTAATTTCATATTCGAGAATCCTAAAATCCTAATTAGGAAACCCTAATCTTAATTGGTAGCCTTAAAGTGTTTATTAAACTTAAATATGATTAGAAAACCCTAATTATATTGTAGTATCTTAATTTCTATTTTACAAATCCTAAACGTAATTTGGAAATTTTATTTTTCTAATTAAAACCTTAATTTTAAATTCAGAAAGTCTTAAACCCTAATTAGGAAACCCTTATCCTTATTAGCAAACCTAATTTAATTGATTGGTATGTGTTAATATAATTAGGAAACCCTAATTATACTTTAGAAATATTAATTTCTATTTAAAACCCTAATTACATTTTGAAATTATTAATTTTTTATTTTTAAACCCTAATTAGAAAATTCTATAATTGGTTGTTTTAAAACCTAAGGGTTAGAACCTTAGGGTTAAAACCTAAGGGTTAAACCCTAAGGATTTGTACATTTGTCAAGATTGCCATTAAAATCAATTTGCTAATGACCAAAATACCCTTTTCATTTTCTTTAATTGATAACTTGTAATAATGCTAGAAACTTTAGTGGTTGAACCACTTTGTTGACTTGGTGAGTGTATTATATTAGCCCCAGCCGAAATTGATCAGATCTAGCCGCAAGTCATGGCATATATAAGAGAATTAGAGAGAGAAAGTGCATAAATCTTAGCCATTTTCTATCTTGCTCTCACCTACTCTCTCTCTCTCTCACCAAGACCTCCGATTTTCTCAAGTAAATCAGTCACATAAACATCCCATCAATCACCCAAGATCATTTAGGAAGATCAAGATCAACGATTTGGCTAAGAGGTATAAACCCTAAAATCTTATTTAATCTTGTATGTTAAGAAAAATATTATGTTTATGTGTTTAGATTCATGCTAGAGGATGTTTTATGTTGATCTATGATGATCAAACATATATCCATAGCATCAAAGTGCCTTAATTTGGTGTTTTTCAAAAACTGTCAAGAACACGATTTGTGGTCTGACAAGCTAATGTCAGGCGCCATAAATACGTGCCTGTTTTTGTTTTTTCTTGTTTTATGTTTTGAATCGGTAGCTTGGTATGAGGTCCTTATTCTGCAAAAGAAATTAGAGTTATTAGATGTCTGGATTTGAAGATATAATCGGTCAAACCCCGTTGACCGACGTTGACCGGGCGAATTCTAGGTAACCCAGAAATTCGTTTTCAGCGTCTAACAATATCTTCAAGCTCTTTGATCTATCATTCGTGTTAGTTTTTTGATTATGTGTTGGATCTGGATTGTATCCTGTTATTTGTACTCTAGATCTATGGCCTTAGAACGCTTAAACAATTAACAGATCAACCGTAGCAAGTGGTCAAAGTAGACCACTTGCACGGATTTACATTTCTGGGAATTTTCCAGATACATGAACACGCTTTCTGACAGCGTTTGACCGGATTGGATCTTGCGTATATGTTGTTGTTGGACTGAGATCTTGATATCTCGTTGTTCCTTGTCATGAATACTACATGTATAAGTCATACAAACACCAAACAAATGATCATAGCCTAGATTAAAATTACCTAGAAAGTGCCTAGACGAACTGCTGGGTTTCTGGGAAAACCCAGAAACCGTCTGACAGGTAATTTGAAAGCCCAGATTGTCATGTTATGTTGTGTTATGACCTAGATGATGACTGGTTATTGTAGTGTTACATTTTAGCTACAAGATCCAGGTTCTAGCAAGTCCAGAAAAAATTTTTAACCGAGCAATTAAGCTGGTCAAACATGTCATGTTAAACACGAAGCTGTCAGTGTTCTTGAGCTCAAGAACACCCACATCGACGCTTTGTGTCGCAAAAGCCCTATAGCTATGGCTTAAATAATTTTTATTTTCTTAATATTCCGAAAATTATTTAAAAATTAAAATAAATTATAAAAATTACTAAAAATGGTTTTAAAAATCATTTTAAATTCTGAAAAATAACTTTTAATTATTTGGGACATTTTTCTTTAATAATTATAATTATTTGGATATTAATGATATTTAATTTATTTAATTAGTGTGTTAAATAAATTTGAGAAAAATGATTTAATACTATGAAAAATCATTTTAAATAAGATTAATGTATTTAAAAATATTTTGAGTTATAAAATGTGACTTTTAATATTTTTGGAGGATTTTTATTTATAAATTAATATTAATGATATTAGAATTATTTAATTAATAAATTAAATAAATAAGTTAAAAATGATTTTATTGATTTAAAAATCATTTCAAATAAGAATAAAGTGTTAAAAAATATTTGGAATTATAAAATATTATTTTCAATATTTTTGGAGAATTCTCATTAATAAATTAATATTAATGATATTAGATGATTTATTTATTAAATTAAATAAATGAATTAAAAATAATTTTATTGATTTAAAATCCTTTTAAAATGAGAAAAATGTTTTAAAAATTCTTTAAGTTATAATTAATGACTTTTAATATTTGGATAATAATTTTATTAATATTTAAATATTAATGGTGATGATTTAAAAATGATTTTAATTATTTTAAAAATCATTTAAGTAGAATATTAATGATTTAAAAATATTTTAAGTTATTAATAATAACTTTAATATTTTGACAAGTATGTTATTAATATTTTAATATTATTAAATATTAATGATAATAAGATTATTTGATAATTAAATCATTTAAAAATGATTTAAGTGTTTAAAAAATTATTATAAATTATAATAATTGTTTATAAATTATTAAAAGCTTCTAAAAATATTGTTAATGATATTGGACTTATCTAAAATAATATTGAAGTTTAGAGACCAAGTTTAACTGACAGTCAATGTGTTAATTGTCGGATAGGGTGACCAAAACACCGAGAATGGACCGAAGTCCAACCAGACCGAAATAGTTAGACTTGATAAGTGTTTATATAAGTTATAAACACTGATGTGACTATGTGGTAATGTGTCTAGGAAAAGATTGACTGTGAATTACAGTGTTACGTGTTATGAAATGATTGTGCTAATTGTGAGACCGATACTATTGGTTATAGGTCTTACGAACGCAGATAAGTTTATTGTGTAGCTGTAATCAATGCGGAAGGCAAGTTTCCTAACTCAACCTTGAGTTATATTCATTCAATTATTATAATGGTTAATTATTGATAATTATACCATGTCCAGGGAATTTATTGTTGATTATTCGTAGTTAGTGCATATTTAATAATTTAAATTGAATTACTGATTCTGAAAATATATTCGTAGAATAACTGTTGTTGGATATTTAAATTCGTAGAAGCTAATATCAACAGTACAGATAATTCATGTTTATTGTGGAATTATGTTGAGATATGTCTTAGCTAATTATTCTGGCTAGACGAACATTTGCTAGAACTTGATAGATTCGAAAAGAGAATTCAATTGGTATTGATAGATCGATGCCAATTTTTTCGGCTAGATCGATAAGTAAATAGAAATTGAAATCATTAAATTTCGTTGTTAAATCAAATCTTGATTCTGAGACTGAGAAGAATAACCTTTTATATAAAGGAAACATTTTTAAGTCGTATATTCGACCATTGCGCGCGACCTAAGTATTATGCATAATATAGGGTACAAGGAGTTGGCTGGCTCTAAGTACTTGCAGAGGGGTATGCTTTAATCTTTATGGTTATCTGATGCTCCTGCATGTATCAAAGTAAATCTTTGATAGATACCCGAGAAAAGAAGTTCAATATCAAATGTGACAACCTGAGAAATTAGACAATTTATGAAAATCATAATTGATTGATTTAAGGTTCAATATTAGGACCTAGACAGGAAATAAGTGTATGGAATTGACAGTTATGTAATGAAATTTTAAGAATTTCAAAAGTTTTGAACAAAACTTGAATTATGTGATAGACTGTAAGTGATAGTCTAGTAATGAGGTATAAGATTATGGTAGATTTAAAATTCTTTTGAAGAATTATCAGTGATAAGTATCGAAGTGAATACTAGTCGGTATATTTGGTTACATATGTGAACCGTAATGATTTGAGATCAAGGATTGATCAGATAAGTTATAACTTTAGAAAACCCTAAATTTATGTTAATCATACGTTTATTAAGTTAGAAAAATCTAACGAATTGTTAGAAACCCTAACGGTACGCTCAGAAACTTTAATTTTTGTTCCGGGAATCCGAAACCCTAAATTCATGATATGAATATGGTGATTAAGTTAGAAAACCCTAACGATATATTCAAAAACTCTAATTTCAGTTTCGAGAATTTAAACCCTAATTTGAGAATCCTAAATGCGAAGTATTAAACCCTAAGAGTTAAAAAGTTGTGTGTAAGGAATATGAACATTCTATGATGGTTTATATTTGTTTATTATATAAACAAACAAAAGAAACTAGTGTAACCCTAATTATATATTAGGAATGAAGGATTTAATAACTTAAGGGTTATGGAAAAAGAAAATTATGGTATTTAGAATACTTACTAATTCTAAGAGATTTATTTTATATATCTCAAATGATTAATTTTATAACCTAATTATAGCAAGTCTAATTGGGTTAAGGAAATAATGTTTATGAGAAAGGATTGGTGTTTTAATGGAGAAGGGAAAACCCTAATTAAATGAATTGGGTTGGATAAGAATTAAATGTAGTGGATTATGTATATTTTATAGCCCAAGTGTTGGCGAATGATATTGGTTAGAGGCCAAACAATACAGTAAAGGAATAACCCAACTTTTAGCCAAGTGGAAGAGGAATTTTTGGATGTTTGTTAAATCAAATAAGCATTTAGTAAATAAAGCAAGACTTGGAGCATTCTAAGGCCACATGGCCGGTTGCTAGAGAAGGAAATAAGAGGGGGAATGAATGTGATGATGATTTACTTTAGTTGGTGAACCACTCTTACCAAATCCTACTAACTCCCCCTATGTGTCATCAATTTAATTTGCCAACACTTTGTTCTAGTTTGCAAGCAATTCCTTGGCAATTAATAAGGGAGAAAGAGAGAATTGGTGGATCAAATAAGCCATATGGCCGGTTATAGTAACAAGAGAAGAGAGTGGTTTTGTTCAAATATAATCCACTCCTAATAAAACTCTATCTTATTCTCTTTCATATTTCTTTTTGGTATTCTTGCAAGAGCAAAAGAGAGAGAGAAGGAAGGAACGGAATAGATAGAGAGAGAAGAGGGAGGGGAACTTGGAACTCTCATAAAATCAAGATCCATCTACATCTTTGAAGGAGAGAAAGAAAATCAAGCAAAGGTATAACAAAAAAATTTCTACTTGTGTTGGCTAATTTCCTTTGTGTTTTGATTTGATTTTGGACAACTTGAAGTTGTGATTTTGAGGCTTAAAACCTTAGATCTATATGTATATAAGTGTTTAATATGTAGATACAATTCTTTTGTAGATCAAAAGTTAGATCTAAAGTGTGGAATGGAAGCTAGGTTTTTCAAAAGATAGAAAACATGATTTTTCTCTTAGCTTTGATTTTGTCTGATGCTTGTTTGAGGAAATAAGAAATTTTATTTCTAAATTCAAAAACCAAGGATATACATGTTAATGAGTGTTTTGTGTTTGGTATTACCCATATTGGGTGTTAATTTGGTTGGAATTAAAAGGAATAGAAAAATGGAATTTTTTGGAAAAGTTAAACTTTTAAAAAGTGTGATCAAGCATTTGCATCTTTGAAATCTATGATGAATATATATGATTTATGTTCTTGGGATGCTAGATATATGTGTTAAGGGTAAAATCCCGTTGGAATTACTCAAATAGATTGAATATTGAACATGTTATGGGATTTCTCCCAAACTACACAAAGATAAGAAAAACTGTTAAAAGGACAGTTTTGTAACAGTCACATCCGGGTTAATTTCTGGGTGCTTCACATGTCCAAATATGGATTGTGATAGATGAAAACTATAGTTCAGAAAGATAGGAATCCAACAAAAGTGACGGATCATTAATTGGAGTTACAGATTTCGTTTTATTTAATTTTTGGTGAAGGACTCCAAAACTGCCAAAGTGCAAAAAGTTTCTACCCAAAATTTTCCGGGGGCTGTTTCGGGCATTTATTTAATGAGAAAAATTCCAGACTTTTGGGAAATGAAAATATATGGTATTATGTATCTCGTGTCCAAAAATGAGTTGATTCCGAGTTAAAATGACCAAGTTATGACCATTACAATTTTTGTGATTTTCTGACGGAAATCGCTATAAACGGAGTTCTACAAACTCCGATTGCCACAAAATTTAAAATAGAGCATCACGTTAACATATGTAAGGTTATCCCAAGAGATGGGAATGTTTGGAGTTAAGAACGAGGTAGCTAATTTCTTAAGCTACGCACTAGAAATTAATTTTTGAAAAATACCAAAGGAGGTTGGAAAATTATGGAAAAAAAAAATTTATGCATGAAATACATGTATATATGTTTGACCAAAGGATAGGAGAATAATTCACTGATTTGGTATTTTCATGATACGGATATAGAATACAGTTTGCTGGATTGGAAAATAGTTTACTGAATTGAAAATGTGTTGAATCCGGTTTGCTGGATTGAGGTTTAAATTGATGGATTTGGAATTCAAGTTGCTGAATTATAAATTTGGTTGTTAGATATAGAATCCACGGTGCTGGATTAGTGTTTGCCTTATTACATGTTAATGAATAATTTATGATATGAAAAGCGAGTGTTAAATCATAAGGGATATGATATAGTGATTGAATAATTATCAAAGGATGATAATAATATTGATGTGTTAAGTTGTTATCTAATATTTGATTAAGTATTCGATAGTATTATGGAATAAAGTATGTTATACTGATTAAAAGATCAATCTTATAACTGATAGGTCTTTCGTGAGAAATTAAATTAAATTGCGGTAATCAACGGTTCAGACAAGTTTTCTTTTACTAAACTCTAATAAGAGTAGTTCCTTCAAGCTTATGGTTAATCGTTGCTGATTTCCATGAAAAATTTGTACTCTGTACATCTTGCATGTATAAGTCAGGTATGAAAGGCTGATCACCTTCATTACCAGTTGGTTCAGAAATGTTTGTTCATGTATAAAATATTTGTTCAGTCAAAATTTTGTTCCTGCTAGTTCACAATTATATTGTTGAATTATAGCCAGCTTATTATTCAAACTCTTCAATCATGATATATCGTTATATTGTTGAATTTAAACTTGCTGGGCAACTTTCATGCTCACCTTTGCTATATCATGATAAAACATTACAGATAAAGCGAATGCGTTCAGATACAGGAAAATGATAATGCCAAGTTCAGTTTGAGGCAATATATGCAGCTATTTTGTAATAGAATAGTTGATAATAATGTTCTGTGTTAAATAACTTATGAATTGTGTAATCAGTTAAGGTTACTCGATTTTGGGGAATAGTGTGTAATATAATGTATAAACAATTTATGTTTATATCTTCCGCAATTAGTGAAAGAAGTAGTATACCGGATCCAAGGTGATTTGGGGCCCGGATTCGGGGATACTACAGTTGGTATCAGAGCTGTTGGTTATGAAGCTTAGGTAGGAATACCTGAGACCAATAACCGCAGTGATTAGGATAAGACTAACTCAAATAGAGTTAGTTGGTCGGTAAGATTCAAAGACGAATTTCGGCGAGTGTAAAGCACAGAGTTCCCTAACTCTGATAATAAAGTTGAACAGTAATGGTGAATAGATTGAGTCTAAAAGACTGAAAGTGCAGGGATAGAAGATCGTAAAACAAAACGATCATAATGCATAGAAATGAATCGTAATATATACGATAAGATCACCCCATGATCTGATAAGGTTATGATATGGGAAAAGTATCAATCTGATGATTGAAAAGTTTACAGCAAGATGCTGTGTATCAGTTGTACTATGAAATTGTACTATGAAAACTCATGAAAGAGTTATGAATTATAAATACGGATTAAATAAAATTCGTATGGAGTAAGTGTGGAGCTAGAATTATGTGGGATTTCAATTGAGGACTCGTGTCAGCCGCTGAGTTGTATGATTCCTTGTATGGGCGGGGAATTTGTACTTGGTTTTAGAATCACTTAGCTTCCTGGTCGATGTAGTGGTTAGGTTGACCAATTCTTTGTATGGGCGGGGAATTGTCCGCTTAGATTTCTATATTGATTAGTGGCCGAGTTTGGTTTGACAACCACTTAGTTTCTGGCATTGATAATCGTTGAAATGTTGTGTCGCGTTATTTGCTATATGCGTGTTAAGAGGGTGATTCCTTTCTCATGTGTATAACAAATAGATAGGTCATAAATAGAGGACATAGGGTTAAGTACGAGTTCTTAAAATTCATACTTGACGCATAGTTATATGAAATATTTACGAACCCCTCAGCGAATGGACGCCAAAGGTCTGTCTAGAAAAGTTCGTGAACTCATATGACTGTGGCAATTTATGGACTCATAAGTGTGGTTTTATGAACTGGGTATAGTTATGTGTGAATGGAGTATTGAGGATAATAGGAGCAGATAGAATGTTTAAGCAAATGATTTGAAATATCAAAATTTGTTTTTAATTATCACTCATGTACCATGTAACCTGGTGCAGAGATGATAAAAATGTGATGAAGTTGTAAATACAGAAATACTTAGTGTGAATTTGACCTTTGCGAGTGTTTTGAGTATCATCTTTGATAGATACCCGAGAAATTTGCATATGTATCAAAGTAAATCTTTGATAGATACCCGAGAAATTTGCGTATGTATCAAAGTAAATCTTTGATAGATACCCGAGAAATTTGTGTATGTATCAAAGTAAATCTTTGATATATACCCGAGAAGTTTGAGTATCTTTGATAGATACCCGAGAAATTTGCGTATGTATCAAAGTAAATCTTTGATAGATACCCGAGAAATTTGCGTATGTATCAAAGTAAATCTTTGATAGATACCCGAGAAGTTTGAGTATCTTTGATAGATACCCGAGAAATTTGCGTATGTATCAAAGTAAATCTTTGATAGATACCCGAGAAATTTACGTATGTATCAAAGTAAATCTTTGATAGATACCCGAGAAGTTTGAGTATCTTTGATAGATACCCGAGAAGTTTGATTATCTTTGATAGATACCCGAGAAGTTTGAGTATCTTTGAAAAATACCCGAGAAGTTTGAGTATCTTTGATAGATACCTGAAAAAATAAGATCAAGATCTTGTGTGATCGCTCAGTATAAATGGTGTAAGGTGCACGGTGTAAGGTGTAAGGTGAATTTCGGGGACGAAATTCTTAGAAGGAGGGGTGAATGTGACAACCCGAGAAATTAGAAAATTTATGAAAATCATAATTGATTGATTTAAGGTTCAATATTAGGACCTAGACAGGAAATAAGTGTATGGAATTGACAGTTATGTAATGAAATTTTAAGAATTTCAAAAGTTTTGAACAAAACTTGAATTATGTGATAGACTGTAAGTGATAGTCTAGTAATGAGGTATAAGATTATGGTAGATTTAAAATTCTTTTGAAGAATTATCAATGATAAGTATCGAAGTGAATACTAGTCGGTATATTTGGTTACTATGTGAATCGTAATGATTTGAGATCAAGGATTGATCAGATAAGTTATAACTTTAGAAAACCCTAAAGTTATGTTAATCATACGTTTATGAAGTTAGAAAAATCTAACGAATTGTTAGAAACCCTAACGGTACGCTCAGAAACTTTAATTTTTGTTCCGGGAATCTGAAACCCTAAATTCATGATATGAATATGGTGATTAAGTTAGAAAACCCTAACGATATATTCAAAAACTCTAATTTCAGTTTCGAGAATTTAAACCCTAATTTGGGAATCCTAAATGCGAAGTATTAAACCCTAAGGGTTAAAAAGTTGTGTGTAAGGAATATGAACATTCTGTGATGGTTTATATTTGTTTATTATATAAACAAACAAAAGAAACTAGTGTAACCCTAATTATATATTAGGAATGAAGGATTTAATAACTTAAGGGTTATGGAAAAAGAGAATTATGGTATTTAGAATACTTACTAATTCTAAGAGATTTATTTTATATATCTCAAATGATTAATTTTATAACCTAATTATAGCAAGTCTAATTGGGTTAAGGAAATAATGTTTATGAGCAAGGATTGGTGTTTTAATGGAGAAGGGAAAACCCTAATTAAATGAATTGGGTTGGATAAGAATTAAATGTAGTGGATTATGTATATTTTATAGCCCAAGTGTTGGCGAATGATATTGGTTAGAGGCCAAGCAATACAGTAAAGGAATAACCCAACTTTTAGCCAAGTGGAAGAGGAATTTTTGGACATTTGTTAAATCAAATAAGCATTTAGTAAATAAAGCAAGACTTGGAGCATTCTAAGGCCACATGGCCGGTTGCTAGAGAAGGAAATAAGAGGGGGAATGAATGTGATGATGATTTACTTTAGTTGGTGAACCACTCTTACCAAATCCTACTAACTCCCCCTATGTGTCATCAATTTAATTTGCCAACACTTTGTTCTAGTTTGCAAGCAATTCCTTGGCAATTAATAAGGGAGAAAGAGAGAATTGGTGGATTAAATAAGCCATATGGCCGGTTATAGCAACAAGAGAAGAGAGTGGTTTTGTTCAAATATAATCCACTCCTAATAAAACTCTATCTTATTCTCTTTTATATTTCTTTTTGGTATTCTTGCAAGAGCAAAAGAGAGAGAGAAGGAAGGAACGGAATAGATAGAGAGAGAAGAGGGAGGGGAACTTGGAACTCTCATAAAATCAAGATCCATCTACATCTTTGAAGGAGAGAAAGAAAATCAAGCAAAGGTATAACAAAAAAATTTCTACTTGTGTTGGCTAATTTCCTTTGTGTTTTGATTTGATTTTTGACAACTTGAAGTTGTGATTTGAGGCTTAAAACCTTAGATCTATGTGTATATAAGTGTTTAATATGTAGATACAACTCTTTTGTAGATCAAAAGTTAGATCTAAAGTGTGGAATGGAAGCTAGGTTTTTCAAAAGATAGAAAACATGATTTTTCTCTTAGCTTTGATTTTGTTTGATGTTTGTTTGAGGAAATAAGAAATTTTGTTTCTAAACTCAAAAACCAAGGATATACATGTTAATGAGTGTTTTGTGTTTGGTATTACCCATATTGGGTGTTGATTTGGTTGGAATTAAAAGGAATAGAAAAATGGAAGTTTTCGGAAAAGTTAAACTTTTAAAAAGTGTGATCAAGCTTTTGGATCTTTGAAATATATGATGAATATATATGATTTATGTTCTTGGGATGCTAGATATATGTGTTAAGGGTAAAATCCCTTTGGAATTACTCAAATAGGTTGAATATTGAACAAGTTATGGGATTTCTCCCAAACTACACAAAGATAAGAAAAACTGTTAAAAGGACAGTTTTGTAACAGTCACTTCCGGGCTAATTTCCGGGTGCTTCAGATGTCCAAATATGAATTGTGATAGATGAAAACTGTAGTTCAAAAAGATAGGAATCCAACAAAAGTGACGGATCATTAATCGGAGTTACAGATTTCGTTTTATTTAATTTTTGGTGAAGGACTCCAAAACTGCCAAAGTGCAAAAAGTTTCTGCCCAAAATTTTCCGGGGGCTGTTTCGGGCATTTATTTAATGAGAAAAATTCCAGACTTTTTGGAAATGAAAATATATGGTATTATGTAGCTTGTGTCCAAAACTGAGCTGATTCCGAGTTAAAATGACCAAGTTATGACCATTACAATTTTTGTGATTTTTCGACGGAAATCACTATAAATGGAGTTCTACAACTCCGATTGCCACGAAATTTAAAATGGAGCATCACGTTAACATATGTAAGGTTATCCCAAGAGATGGAAATATTTGGAGTTAAGAACGAGGTAGCTAATTTCTTAAGCTACGCACTAGAAATTAATTTTTGAAAAATACCAAAGGAAGTTGGAAAATTATGGGAAAAAAAAAATTGTATGCATGAAATACATGTATATATGTTTGACCAAAGGATAGGAGAATAATTCACTGATTTGGTATTTTCGTGATACGGATATAGAATACAGTTTGCTGGATTGGAAAATAGTTTGCTGAATTGAAAATGTGTTGAATCCGGTTTGCTGGATTGAGGTTTAAATTGATGGATTTGGAATTCAAGTTGCTGAATTATAAATTTGGTTGTTAGATATAGAATCCAGGGTGCTGGATTAGTGTTTGTCGTATTACATGTTAATGAATAATTTATGATATGAAAAGCGAGTGTTAAATCATAAGGGATATGATATAGTGATTGAATAATTATAAAAGGATGATAATAATATTGATTTGTTAAGTTGTTATCTAATATTTGATTAAGTATTAGATAGTATTATGGAATAAAGTATGTTATACTGATTAAAAGATCAATCTTATAACTGATAGGTCTTTCGTGAGAAATTAAATTAAATTGCGTTGCGGTAATCAACGGTTCAGGCAAGTTTTCTTTTACTAAACTCTAATAAGAGTAGTTTCTTCAAGCTTATGGTTAATCGTTGCTGATTTCCATGAAAAATTTGTACTCTGTACATCTTGCATGTATAAGTCAGGTATGAAAGGCTGATCACCTTCATTACCAGTTGGTTCAGAAATGTTTGTTCATGTATAAAACTTGTTCAGTCAAACGTTTGTTCGTGCTAGTTCTCAATTATCTTGATGAATTATAGCCAGCTTATTATTCATACTCTTCAATCATGATATATTGTTATGTTATGGTATTTAAACTTGCTGGGCAACTTTCATGCTCACCCTTGCTATATCATGATAAAACATTGCAGATAAGGCGAACGTGTTCGTATACAAGAAAAGGTTAAGGCCAAGTTCAGCTTGGGATAAAACGTGCGGCTATCTTGTAATAGTTTATTTTGATAAATATTATTGTGTAATAGATATTTTATGAATTGTGTCTAAGTTAAGGTTACTCGACCTTGGGGATAAGTGTGTAATATATTGTATAAACAATTTATGTTTATATCTTCCGCAAATAGTGAAAGAAATAGCGTACCGAGTCCGCGGCGATTCGGGGCCCGGATTCGGGGCTACTACATCAAATGGATCACTCAGCATAAATCTGGAAAAACATTCCACTTTGTAATTGCATAGAATTGATTCTTGATTATTCTTTAGAATATCGCAGAAACTTTGAAAGCGTTGTACTATTTCATTATCAAATTATTGTGTTGCCTAGAATACGAGATGACTTGTTATTGATTAACGATTTGTTCAGCTATTTCAAAGTTCCCCGAACTTTGGTTTCATTCTATCAAAATAGATAGTCTGTTCTTATTGAGTCGTATACATTTATTGTATATCTTAACTTGCGGGGAAAACTTGTTGCTCACCCTTGCTATATATAAAACATTTTAGTTAGAATCGAAGAGGCCAGCGGATCGAAGAAGAACAAAGGTAAAGGTAAGATGTTGGAGTAGTTTAATCAACAATATTATTATTATGTTGTATTGTATTGTATTGTAAAACCCTTTTTATATATCTAAGGGGTATTTCTGTAATATTAAGGTTAGTGGACCTGGGACTTATGTATTAACAACATATGTTAATGACTTATGTATTCCTATTTATATATAAATGCGTAGTTAGATGTTATTATATTGTGGATCGTGAACACCAAACTCAGGGGTCAAGTAACCCAGATTTGGGGGTGTCACAGGTTGGTATCAAAGTTGTAGTGACTAAGGTGTCACCAGTTAGTAGAAGAGCCGTAGGTTATAAACCTTAAGTGGGGTGGGGGAAAACCCTAGGATTATAACCATACGTGAGATAGAGAAAACCCATTTAGAGTTCTAAGTGAGGGATTGCCGGAGTGCATCAATAGTGAGATAAGTGGACAAATAGTGTGGGAATGTTGTACTGGTGAAGTACTAATCAAGTTGTTTAAACTGATTGTAGCATGTCTAGAGAAGATCAAATGAGTGCGGAGATGCTAGCGGCTGTTGCACCAGTGCCAGAAGCCGATGTGCTAGCGCAAAGAGAATCAGTTGAGAAGGTGGGAGAAGATGAACCTATGGTCAATCTGGGGAGCGATCATGACGATTATCCCGAGATGTATCTGAGTGGTGATGAGGAGGCAGAGTCTGAGCAAGCTAAGATGGAGAAAGGGAATAAGACTACAGTTGAAGAACAAGATCAACTAGCTACAGAAGTTCAAGAACTCCGGAGTAAGGTATTTCTCTAGGAAGAGTTGTGGAAGACAGAGCGAGCATTACGTGAAATGACTGAAGAACGAAACAATCTCAAGGCGCAGGTGGAAAGGATGAAGACTGAAGGTGGTGGATCGTCTGAGGGAACAATCAAGCAGCAGAAAGACAAAACAAAGAGGAAGAGGGACAACGATAGTCCTAATTCTGAAAAGTCAAACCCGAAGAAGAAGCAAGCATGTAACAAGTGTGGAAAGACTCACGCGAAAGAATGCATGATGTGGAAGAATGTATGTTTCAACTGCAAACAGGAAGGACATATTTCTCTGCATTGTCCTAAGCCGAATATGAGGAAGTGTTTCGCATGTGGGAGAACGGGTCACGGATTCAACAAGTGTCCCAACAAGAAGAAGACTGGTGAAGGGAGTGGTCAGTAGACAGCTTAAGTTTGAGCGTTAGTATCTTTTGGTAGAAGATTATGATATTAAGTGTTGTAATATCGAGAATGATGTTTAAGCATATGTAAATATATATGTTTGTATGAATGAAATCTTTATTTTCTATATGAATATAAGATTAAGATTTATTTGTGTGTTCTTAAAACTCATACTTATGGTAAGTTAATGACTCATGATTATATAAAATATTTTGAACCCCTCAGCGAATGGACGCCAAAGGTCTGACTAGGATAAGTTCATACACTCATATAATTGTGGCAAGTTCCTGAACTCATAAGTGTAGTAAGTTTGACGAACTGGTAATAACTATATGTGAATGGAGAATTGTAACTTTTTGTATAAAGTTGTGTTAATAATCCTGATATGATTTAAAACGGGATAGTAATATGTGAAGTACGAAATGTACTATGTGCTATTTGAATAAATATGCGATTATGTGAGAATTATGTGTTGTATTCTAATAGTGTTAAGAATTTGTGTAAAGAAAGAGAATTAATATAAGATTTTTATTTAAATCAGATCATGCCGCTAAGATGAAAAAATCAAAATCAAAGAGAAGAGCAATCGGTGAATAATGAAGGAGGTCAAGCTGACCCGATGCAAAACTTTGCGGATATATTTGCCCAAGCTATGGAGAATAGAGCTCCAGCTGTAAGAGGAAGAGAGAGGAATCAGCCAGCCGACAGATTGGCTAACTTCGAAGACTTTAAAGTGGTAGGACCGCCTAAATTCAAAGGGACCACAGATCCGATTGAAGCCCAAACTTGGGTGAAGGAGATGGAGAAAGAATTTGTCATTGCGCGAGTGGAGGAAGAGCAAAAGACGGCTTTTGCAACTTATCTGATGAAGGGAGAAGCTAATTACTGGTGGGAGACTAATCAAGCCAGAGCTGGTACAGCGGTGGTGTTGTGGACAAGATTCAAGGTGTTGTTCTTTGAGAACTACTTCTCACTAAGTATGCAATCCAGGATGGAAGTCAAATTCTTAGAACTTAAGAAAGAGAACATGTCGGTATTTAAATATGCTGCCAAATTCAACGAGTTGGCAAGATTTGTACCTCATCAGGTGGACACAGAGGCGAGAAAGGCGAGAAGATTTGAGAATGGGCTGAAGCCGGGGATATTCAACAAGGTAGCGGTATTGTAGATCAATACGTTCGCGGCGTTGATGGAGAAAGCGTTAATTGCGGAAAGAGGGAGAAAAGTTGCGTCTCGATTTCATCAGGATAAGAAGAGAAAGACAAATGATGGTGGAAGCAGTGGTGGTAGTAATCCGAATAAGAGGAAATGGAGTAAGAATACCCAGTCGGATAATAAAACAGAAGATAATAGGAAAGGAAGGGAGCCATGATCGAATTATGGGAAGAACCATGCTGGAGTTTGCCTGAAGAAGAAGGGAGTTTGCTACAACTGCAGACAAGAGGGGCACATGTCGCCCAATTGTCCCAATTCGAAGAAGATACAAGGTTGCTTTGCTTGTGGATCAACTGATCATATGGTTCGGAATTTTCCGAAGAGGAATATGAGAAGGAAAGTGTCAACAAGGGACCCGGTGGCGGAACCTTGGCAATTTGGGGACCTGCACAGTCAGGAAGAACAAAGGCTCGTACATTCAACATGACGGCGCAGGATATGGTGGCTGCCTAGGAGGTGGTAGCAGGTAAAAATTTCGTTTAGAACTTAAATTACGCTAGAATTATGAGTCAGATATTTCTATGAACTGTTTTTCTTTTATATATTCAAGTCACGGGTTGGAATTTGAGACACAAATTAATATTGTGTTGATAAAAATGAATTAATGATACAACTTTAAAAGATTGTAGAGAATAGGAAAGCGGTGATTCCGAGGAAGGAATCCTTTTAAGGAGGGGTGAATGTGATGACCCGGTATTTCGAATAATCAAAATTTTATGAATAATTTTTTTTTTTACTTAATATTAATATTGATTATTAATTTTGTGACAATTATCCGTGATGCGAGTTTCGAGAAGGTCAATTTGTGTATTGACAAATAAATTTAGAGTAGAGTTGTGCTTAACAGCTTAGAAACCCTAACCCTAATTTTCGGATAGGGATTCAATAGAAAATATAATTAAAATAATTATATTAATGAGTACGTGTTTGTATTGTTTAGAATTTTGATCAATGATTAATCGGATAAGGTTTAAAATTAGTAAACCCTACTATGGGATTAGAAACCCTAATCTTAGAACAAGAAACCCTAACGTACAGTTAGAAACCCTAATTTCTTATTCAGGAATCCTAAAATCCTAATTAGGAAACCTTAATCATAATTGGTAGGCCTAATGTGTTTATTAAACTAAAATATGATTAGAAAACCCAGATTATATTTTAGTATCTTAATTTCTATTTTACAAATCCTAAACGTAATTTGGAAATTTATTTTTCTAATTAAAACCCTAATTTTAAATTCAGAAAGTCCTAAACCCTAATTAGGAAACCCTTATCCTAATTAGCAAGCCTAAATTGATTGGTATGTGTTAATATAATTAGGAAACCCTAATTATACTTTAGAAATATTAATTTCTATTTAAAACCCTAATTTCATTTCGAAATTCTTAATTTTCTATTTTTAAACCCAAATTAGAAAATTCTAGAATTGGATGTTTTAAAACCTAAGAGTTAGAACCTTAGGGTTAAACCCTAAAGGTTAAAACCTAAGGGTTAAATCCTAAGGGTTTGTGCATTTGTCAAGATTGCCATTAAAATCAATTTGCTAATGACCAAAATACCCTTTTTCCTTTTCTTTAATTGATAACTTGTAATAATGCTAGAAACTTTAGTGGTTGAACCACTTTGTTGACTTAGTGAGTGTATTATATCAGCCCCAGCCGAAATTGATCAGATCTAGCAGCAAGTCATGGCATATATAAGAGAATTAGAGAGAGAAATTACATAAATCTTAGCCATTTTCTATCTTGCTCTCACCTACTCTCTCTCTCACCAAGACCTCCGATTTCCTCAAGTAAATCAGTCACATAAATAGCCCATTAATCACCCAAGACCATTTAGGAAGATCAAGATCAAAGATTTGGCTAAGAGGTATAAACCCTAAAATCTTATTTGATCTTGTATGTTAAGAAAAGAATTGTGTTTATGTGTTTAGATTCATGCTAGAGGATGTTTTATGTTCATCTATGATGATCAAACATATATCCATAGAATCAAAGTGCCTTAATTTGGTGTTTTTCAAAAACGGTCAAGAACACGATTTGTGGTCTGACAAGCTAATGCCAGGCGTCATAGATCCGTCCCTGTTTTTGATTTTTCTTGTTTTATGTTTTGAATCGGTAGCTTGGTATAAGGTCTTAATTCTGTAAAAGAAATTAGAGTCATTAGATGTCTGTATTTGAAGATATAATCGGTCAACCCCGTTGACCGACGTTGACCGGGCGAATTCTGGGTAACCCAGAAATTCATTTTCAGCGTCTGACAACATCTTTAAGCTCTTTGATCTGTCATTCGTGTTAGTTTTTTGATTATGTGTTGGATCTGGATTGTATCCTGGTTTTTGTACTCAAGATCTATGGCCTTAGAACGCTTAAACGATCAACAGATCAACCGTAGCAAGTGGTCAAAGTAGGCCACTTGCACGGATTTGCATTTTTGGGAATTTTCCAGAGACATGATGAACACGCTTTCTAACAGCGTTTGACCGGATTAGATCTTGTGTATATGTTGTTGTTGGATTGAGATCTTGATATCTCGTTGTTCCTTGTCATGAAGACTACATGTATGAGTCATACAAACACCAAACAAATGATCAGAACCTAGATTAAAATTACCTAGAAAGTGCCTAGATGAACTGCTGGGTTTCTGGGAAAACCCAGAAACCATCTGACAGGTAATTTGAAAGCCCAGATCATCATGTTATGTTGTGTTATGACCTAGCTGATGACTGGTTATTGTAGTGTTACATTTTAGCTACAAGATCCAGGTTCTAGCAAGTCCAGAAACGATTTTTAACCGAGCAATTAAGATGGTCAAACATGTCATGCTAAACACGTAGATGTCAGTGTTCTTGAGCTCAAGAACACCAACATCGACGCTTTGTCGCACTAAAGCCCTATAGCGACGGTTTAAATAATTTTTATTTTCTAAATATTCCAAAAATTATTTAAAAATAGAAATAAATTATAAAAATTACTGAAAATGGTTTTAAAAATCATTTTAAATTCTGAAAAATAACTTTTAATTATTTGGGAAATTTTTCTTTAATAATTATAATTATTTGGATATTAATGATATTTAATTTATTTAATTAGTGTGCTAAATAAATTAGAGAAAAATAATTTAATACTATCAAAAAACATTTTTAATAAGATTAATGTATTTAAAAATATTTTGAGTTATAAAATGTGACTTTTATTATTTTTGGAGGATTTTCATTAATAAATTAATATTAATGATATTAGATTTATTTAATTAATAAATTAAATAAATAAGTTAAAAATGATTTTATTGATTTAAAAATCATTTTAAATAAAAATAAAGTGTTAGAAAATATTTGGAATTATAAAATATTATTTTCAATATTTTTGGAGAATTCTCATTAATAAAGTAATATTAATGATATTAGATTATTTATTTATTAAATTAAATAAATAAATTAAAAATGGTTTTATTGATTTAAAAATCATTTTAAAATGAGAAAAATGTTTTAAAAATATGTTAAGTTATTTTTAATGACTTTTAATATTTGGATAATAAATTCATTAATATTTAAATATTAATGGTGATGATTTAAAAATGATTTTAATTATTTTAAAAATCATTTAAGTAGAATATTACTGATTTAAAAATATTTTAAGTTATTAATAATAACTTTAATATTTTGACAAGTATGTTATTAATATTTTTATATTATTAAATATTAATGATAATAAGATTATTGGATAATTAAATCATTTAAAAATGATTTAAGTGTTTGAAAAAGTATTATAAATTATAATAATTGTTTATAAATTATTAAAAGCTTCTAAAAAATATTGTTAATGATATTGGACTTATCTAAAATAATATTGAAGCTTAGAGACCAAGTTTAACTGACAATGAATGTGTTAATTGTCGGATAGGGTGACCAGAACACCGAGAATGGATCGAAGTCCAACCAGAACGAAATAGTTAGACTTGATAAGTATTTATATAAGTTATAAACACTAATGTGACTATGTGATAATATGTCTAGGAGAAGATTGATTGTGAATTACAGTGTTACGTGTTATGAAATGATTGTGCTAATTGTGAGACCGATATTATTGGTTATAGGTCTTACGAACACAGATAAGTTTATTGTATAGCTGTAATCAACGCGAAAGGCAAGTTTCCTAACTCAACCTTGAGTTATATTCATTCAATTATTATAATGGTTAATTATTGATAATTATACCATGTCCAGGAAATTTATTGTTGATTATTCGCAGTTAGTGCATATTTAATAATTCAAATTGAATTACTGATTCTGGAAATATATTCGTAGAATAACTGTTGATAGATATTTAAATTCATAGAAGCTAATATCGATAGTACAGATAATTCCTATTTATTGTCGAATTATGTTGAGAAATGTCTTAGCTAATTATTCTGGCTAGACGAACATTTGCTAGAACTTGATAGATTCAAGAAGAGAATTCAATTGTTATTGATAGATCGATACCAATTATTTCGGCTAGATCGATAAGTAAACAGAAATTGAAATCATTAAATTTCATTGTTAAATCAAACCTTGATTCTGAGACTGAGAATAACAACCTTTTATATAAAGGGAACATTTTAAGTTGTATATTCGACCATTGCGCACGACCTAAGTATTATGCATAATATAGGGTACAAGGAGTTGGACGGCTCTAAATACTTGCAGAGGGGTATGATTTAATCTTTATGGTTATCTGATACTCCTGCATATGTATCAAAGTAAATCTTTGATAGATACCCGAGAAAAGAAGTTCAAGATCCAATGGATCACTTAGCATAAATCTAGAAAAAAATTCCACTTTGTAATTGCGTAGAATTGATTCTTGATTATTCATTAGAATATCGTAGAAACTTTGAAAGCATTGTACTCTTTCATTATCAAATTATTGTGTTGCCTAGAATACGAGAAGACTTGTTATTTATTAATAATTTATTTAGCTATTTCAAAGTTCCTCGAACTTTGGTTTCATTCTATCAAAATAGATAATCTGTTCTTATTGATTCGTATACATTTAATGTATGTCTTAACTTGTGGGGCAAACTTGTTGTTCACCCTTGATATATATAAAACATTTTAGTTAGAATCGAAGAGGCCAGCGGATCTAAGAAGAACAAAGGCAAAGGTAAAATCCTGGAGTAGTATAATGAACAATATTATTATTATGTTGTATTGTATTGTAAACCTGTTTTGTATATCTAAGGGGTATTTCTGTAATATTAAGGTTAGTGGACCTGGAACTTATGTATTAACAACATATTTTAATGACTTATGTATTCCTATTTATATATGAATGGGTAGTTAGATGTTATTATATTATGCATCGTGAACACCAAACTCGGGGGGTCAGGTAACCCGGATTTGGGAGTGTCACGGGTACTATTCACAAGTTACTATTCACTCAGTTACTATTCACTCGAATATTATTCACCCGAGGATTCGGGGTACTTTTCATATCGAGTTACTATTCACAGGTTACTATTCACCCGAAGTACTATTCATGACAAAAATTGATTTCTTTTCGGTCCAAATCATTTTTGATACAATATTATTCTTGAATTTTACTCCACAAAGCAGTATCATGTTGACAATTTGGACATTATTGAATCCTGGATAAATTAAATTATAAATCTTTAAAATTTATCATTTGCTTTCTTTTAATTCTTATATCATTGTCATCATCATCATGTTTATATTGTAATAAAAATCATATGTGGGTTACGTGCATAGATGTACTATTAATTGGTATGATTATGGCCAGGGATTATTCAGTATAATCATGACTGTAATGTTACAAATTATATCGTAAAAGTCCTCATTGGCCCGTAGTGCATTGATGGACATTTGTTGATTTAATCATGACCATTGATGATTACATGAATATCCTTGGCCCATAGTGCAGGGATGATTTGATGATGTGGTTTATATATTAAGCTGAGTATCAGCGATAAAGTTGATGAAAACTTTTTAAATCATAGAAGATAGTAGATATCATACTCTACTTAACTCTTCTAATGGATTGATTGTTCCGCTGCAGTTAAACTTGATGTTTATTGTATTTTATCAGTTTAACACTGTTCAAGGCTAACGATAATTTATTCTGCATTATCTTAGTCATAATATTTCTTACTGGGCTAGTTGAGATCACCCTTTGTTTTCATTATTTTCTTCAGGAAATGAGAATATAGTTGGGACTAGTCGGGGAACGGATTGACGATTCTAATGTTTGCATTAGTAGTCCTCACTATTCTGTGAAATAGTGTGATAATAAATGAGGACTTATTTTGAGTTTGAATACTGTCTAGGAGACGATATTTGTATTCAAACTCATAGCTCATGTTGTATATTTAAGTTTGTATTTGTATTCTGTACCATATATTTGGCAACTCACAATAGGTGATGTATACCTATTTTGGGAGCGTCACAGTTGGTATCAAAGCTTAGGGATAAGATCCATGGCTGAGATATGAGACTAGAACTAGGAGGGGAGAGACGGGAAATTCCTTCGCTAGTATTGTAAGACCCCAACTTTTATGAATAAAGAATAATTTTCTCGAATTATATTTTTGAATATTATGGTGTTGATTTGATATAATGTTATAGTTGTGGGTAATATTTACAAATTTTTCAAAGTAAGTAAGTGGTTATATAATATTTGATTGGTCGGGGAATATTTTTTTTACAGGGAATATTCGTACGATGGCACAATCATTGGTGGACCCCACAACGGAAGTATTATCGTAGTTAAAAAATGACAAAATTATCTTTCTATAAAAATAATGGCGGAGGTGTTACCGTTAAAACTATTGAACTACTCGATAGTAAAAGTACAGTAATATGCTTGGTTGCATAATAGCACACGGTATTGATTATTGATGCTTACGTGAGAAGTCACTCAATTATACTCAATTATTTCTACAGTAGTTGTTGCATCATATCTCTCATATTATTGATTAAATTATTGTTACAGTATCATCTGCATAATATGATATGTTATTAAATCAATAATTGAGATGGCAAACTTATTCATATTATTATTTGCAATATTGACAATGTCTAGAAGTTCTGTCAAGGAGAGGTTTGGTCACCTAATGGCGCGCCAATAAGGAGAAATCCTTATCGGAAAGCCCCCTCTTTCCTGGGAACGACCTGGTTGTTAAATATTGTGAATTATAATAGTAATGATGAATAAGTTCGTGTTGATTAAAGAGAATTTTATAGTTCCATTGTGTTGGAATTATTTGTGTTAGTATAATTGATGTCTGGAGGATATATTGTTCAATCGGGTATTCGGGACACTTTTCGTGTTGAAGTACTATTCACGAGTTACTATTCACGAGTTACTATTCACGGGGTACTATTCACCCGTAAGATATATTTCTTTTCAGTCCAAATTATTTTTGGGTACAATATTATTCCATGAGGAGATGTGCCAATTTTTTAGACCCTTGGTTGAATATATAATAGTAAATCAATATGGACCGTTGCTTTAAGTTTTAATAGTAAACCAATTTGGATCGTCCGTTTAAAGTAAATCAATATGGGCCGTTCATAAGTTAGTTACTATGCAGTCCATTCTTCTATAAATAGAAGCTCATTCCTTCATTATTTCTTACGAATTCACTAAAACTCTAGAGAGAAGAGTGATAGAGAAACTATAGAAAAGTATTCTGCTACTTCCCTACTCTTTTATTCAGTTTCTTTTACGGTAAGGGGTATTATTTCTTTTGTATTCATGAAGAGAACTTCTGTTGTTCCATTATTTATTATTATGTTAGAATAACCTGTATACGCGGGCTAACCTATACTTGGTGAAATTCTTCTCTTATTCCATTCTTTATTATACTGTTGGAATATCATGTCTGTGCATTTTACGCCAGACCTGGTTCCAATCTTTATTATTCTGTTGGAATATCCTGTCTGTGCGTTTTACGCTGGACCTGGTTCCAGTCTTTATTATTCTGTTGGAATATCCTGTCTGTGTGTTTACGCCGGACCTGGTTCCAATATTTATTATTCTATTGGAATATCCCATCTGTACGTTTTACGCTGGACCTAGTTCCGTTATTTATTATTCTGTTGGAATAACCTGTCTGTGCGATCTATCGCATGTATGGTGATTTCTTTTGTTATTCCATTCTTTATTATACTCAGTTGGTTAAAACTTTGACTTCTATACTCCATGAAATTAGTGGAATATCCTTGATATTTGCGCTTCATCCAGTATCTTTCATGGAAATATTCTTCTGAGCATTCTTGAATTTTACTCTACAAAGCAGTATCATGTTGACAATTTGGACGTTATCAGTTCCTAGATAAATTAATTCTTGAACTTGTTTTTATTGAATTCTTATATCATGTCATCATCCTCATGTTTATATTTTATTGAAAGTCCATCTGTGGCCTGTAGTGCATAGATGGACTTGGTATGATTATGACCAGGGATTATTCGGTGTAATCATGACCGTAATGTTATAATTGATGTGGTAAAAGTCCTCATTGGCCCGTAGTGCATTGATGGACAGTTGTTGGCATTATCATGACCATTAATGAATACACAAATGTCCTTGTCCATAGTGCATGGATAATTTGTGGTTGTGATACTAAAGAATATCATTGGCCGTACTGCAGGGGTGATTCGATGATGTGGATTATTTATTAAGCTGAGTCCCAGCAATAAAAGTGATGAAAACCTTTTAAATCAAAGAAGATAGTATATTTTATTCTCTACTTGACTCTTCTAATGGATTGCTTGATCCGCTGCAGGTAAACTTGATATTTATTATATTTTATCAGTTTAACATTATTGAAGGCTAACGATTAATTATTCTGCATTATCATAGTCATAATATTTCTTACTAGGCTAGTTGAGCTCACCCTTTCTTTCACTGTTCTCTTCAGGAAATGAGAACGTAGATGGGACTAGTCGGGGAACAGAGTGATGGTCCTAGATGGTGCATTAGTAGTCCTCACTATTCTGTGAAATAGTGTGATAATAATTGTAATGAGGACTCTTTTTGACTTTTTATACTCTCTAGTAGACAATATTTGTATTCAAACTCACAAGTTATGTTTTGTCGTATTGTACACGACGGTTGTATAATTAAGTTGTATTTGAATTCAGTACCTTGTATCTGGCGAACTAAGATGGGTGATGTATACCTGTTTTGGGGGAGTCACAGTTGGTATCAAAGCTTTGAGATATGATCCATGGCTAAGATGTGAGAATACAACTAGGAGGGGAGAGACGGGGAATTCCTTCGCTCGTATGACCTACCTAAGTTTTTTTGGTATTTAATTGGTCGGTCAGAATATAGGGATAATAGGTTATATGTCAATTAACCTTTTGTTTTGTGGCAGTATCTGAAAATGACATCCGAGAATGTTGAGAATAGCAATGGAGCACAGGCGACCGTTGATTCACCACATATCAATAACCAGGATAATGTGCATCAGGAAGGCGACAATCCTCATGCAAATAACAACACTGACCAAATGATGAATGATGGAATGTTCAGAGGCTTTATGCAATTCATGCAACAGCAGGCGAGAGCGGCTCCTGTCCAAAATATAGGTGGAAACACTGGAAACTCTCGGAAGGTCACCGCTAAACAGTTCAAGGAGTTGGGACCACCGGAGTTTATTGGAGAGCCAAAACCATTTAAGGCAAAAGCATGGATAAAGCAGATAACCAAGATATTTGATGTCTTGGGATGCTCCGAGGTGCAAAAGGTTTCCCTTTGCCACCTTATGTTGCGAGGAGAGGCAGATTACTGGTGGAATTGGTAAAGCGTACTCAACTTGCCGCACTGAAGATGTCTTGGGAGAAGTTCCAAGAACTATTCAACGACAAGTACTTTTCCGAAAGTATTTGTCACATAAATGAGGTAGAATTCATCAAGTTGGAGCAAAATAATATGACCGTGTCGCAGTACGAAGACAAGTTTGCCGAGTTGTCCCGATTTGCGTCCCACTTGGTGGATAATAAAGAGAAAATGACGCGGATGTTTTTAAGAGGTTTGAAGCCGGAGATACGTCAACATCTTATTTCTCATAAACTGTGTTTGTATTCATATGTTGTAAATAGGGCTCAGTTAGTGGAGCACGATAACGAGTCAATGCAACCAAAAGAGAGCAGCAGGCAAAATGATAATACCAGTGAGAGCAGTCATCAAAGCGGTGACAACAAGCGTGGAGGGAATCAATAGGCCAGAAATGGTTACCACTTCGGTGGTAATCAAGGGCAAACCAATATGAATGGACATTTCAAGAAGAGGAGATTCAACAATGATGGAAGGACGTCAGCACCAGCACCTATTGTTAAGGAATGAGAACGACCACCTATCATATGCTTCAAATGCGGAGGGGAGGGACACATCAGTCCAAACTGCGCGATGCCGTACAAAGCATGTTATAATTGTGAAAGAGAAGGTCACTTAGCCCGATTTTGTCATTCACCAAAGACAAGTTCAGCTAGGATGGATGCACCAAAGGTCGTCCCAGAAAAGTCAAAGCCGGTAGTGCAAGGGAGAGCATTTGTTGTGACCTCCCAGAAAGTAAAGAACCCGAATGAGGTCATCACGGGTAAGCTTATCATAAACTCTAGAGAAGTCTATACTTTATTTGATACCGGTTCTACCCATTCTTTTATTTCTCCTTCTTGCGCTCCACGATTAAATTTGACTACGGAGAAATTAGACTTTGACTTATCTGTGGAAACTCCGTTGGGAGAAACCGTCATTACATCCACTGTTTATAAGTCTTGTTTGGTTCAAATCGGTAACCGCACATTACCTGTCGATCATATTTCTTTAAAAATACTTGTGTTTGACGTAATTCTAGGGATTGATTGGTTAACTACTCATCATGTAAAAATTGATTGTTTTCATAAGGTTGTTAGTTTTTATATTCCTAATCAACCTATTATGCGAATTCAAGCGACCAAACCATTAAAATCAATCATGGTAATTTCAAGCCATAAAGCTATTCATTTATTGAAAATCGGATGTCAAGCTTTCTTAGCTCATGTCACAGATTTAAACAAAAATATGTCAGTTTTGAACGATATTTCTATTGTTAATAAATTTCCTGACGTATTCCCTGAAGAACTTCCTGGCCTACCCCAGAGCGTGAAATTGAATTTTGTATCGACCTTGAACCTGGTACAAAACCCATTTCCAAAGCCCCATATCGAATGGCTCCTATTGAACTTCAGGAGTTAAAGACCCAATTGCAGGAATTGTTAGACATTGGTTTCATTCCTCCTAGTACGTCTCCTTGGGGTGTTCCTGTTCTATTTGTGAAGAAGAAAGATGGGAGTATGCGACTTTATATTAATTATCAGGAGTTGAATCATGTGACCATCAAAAATAGGTACCCATTGCCACGTATTGATGACCTGTTTGACCAGTTGCAAGGAGCCAAATTATTTTCAAAGATTGATCTTCGTTCTGGATATCACCAATTGAAGATTAGAACAGATGACATTCCAAAGACGGCTTTCAGAACTCGGTACGGACATTATGAATTCCTAGTCATGTTCTTTGGATTGACTAATGCTCCTGCTGCCTTCATGGATATAATGAACCGAGAATTCAATGAATATTTGGATCACTTTGTGGTCGTCTTTATTGATGACATCCTTATTTATTCCAAAAGCCGTGAAGATCATGAGCAACACTTGAGGCTGACACTCCAAAAGCTTCGTGAATACAAGCTTTATTCCAAGTTGAAGAAATGCGAGTTCTGGTTTGAGGAAGTAGCATTCCTTGGGCACGTAGTATCAAGTCATAGAATACCTGTTGACCCGGCAAAGATTGAAGCTATTTAAAGCTGGGAGCAACCTAAATCAGTGACCGAAGTACGTAGCTTTCTCGGTTTAGCTGGTTATTATCAGAGATTCATGGAAGGATTTTCTCGAATCGCTACTCCATTAACTTAGCTGACTCGGAAAGATACAAAGTTTGGTTGGAGCGAAGAATGTGAGAAGAGTTTTCAAGAACTCAAGAGGAGACTCATTTCAGCACCTGTTCTGATAATACCATCTGGCTCGGAGGGATTTGTCATCTACAGTGATGGTTCGGGCAAAGGTTGGGATGTGTTCTGATGCAACATGGGAAAGTCATAGCCTATGCCTCAAGACAACTCAAATAATATGAGAGGAATTATCATACTCATGATCTAGAGTTAGCAGTTGTTGTATTCGCACTTAAAATTTGGAGGCATTACTTGTATGGGGAGAAAGTGGAGATCTTTATGGATCATAAAAGCCTCAAATATTTATTCACTCAAAAGGAAATCAATATGCGACAACGACGTTGGCTTGAACTGTTGAAAGATTATGATCATACCATCTAATACCATCCTGGAAAAGTGAACGTGATAGCTGACGCGTTAAGTAGAAGATCATATGCAAGTACGAGTGCGATATTGTCAACGCAAAGTGTGACTTGCAAAGGATGGAGATAGAATTAAAGACTCCAGGGACCCATGTGATAATGGAGAATATACAAGTAGAATTAACTTTAATTGATAAAGTTAAAGCTGCTCAAGCTACAGACCTGGAGCTGATGCGTATAAGGAAGAAAGTGCAAGAAGGTGCTATGCTGAAAGCAAGAATCGATGAAGAAGGAATACTTCGAGTCAACTCTAGACTTTGTGTTCCTAATGACCTTGATTTAAAGTATAAAATCATGATGGAGGCACACAACACACCATTTGCAATCCATCCTGGGAGTACCAAAATGTATCATGATCTTCATCATACATTTTGGTAGAGCAATATGAAGAGAGAGATAGCGTTGTTTATCTCAAGGTGTCTAACTTGTCAACGTGTTAAAGTGGAACATCAAGTACCAAAAGGTCCATTGCAACCACTTGAAATTCTAGAATGGAAGTGGGAGCACATTACCATGGATTTCGTTACCGGTCTTCCTAAGGTTTCTCAAGGCATAGATGCGATTTGGGTCATTATTGATAGATTGACCAAGTCTGCTCATTTCTTACCGATACGAGAAACTTATACACTTGAACGTCTTGCTCGTATGTATATAAACGAGATTGTAAGACTGCATGGTATGCCGGTATCCATAGTTTCTGATCCAGACCCAATATTCACTTCACGATTTTGCGTTAGTTTGCAAAAAGCTATGATCACAGACTTACGATTTAGCTCTGCATATCATCCTCAGACGGACGGACAGTCGGAGAGGACTATTCAAACTCTTGAAGATCTATTAAGACTATGTGTCCTTGACTTCAAGGGAAGTTAGGACAAGTTCTTACCATTGGTGGAGTTTTCCTACAACAACAGTTATCAAGCAAGTATTGGCATGGCTCCATTTGAGGCGTTGTATGGAAGAAAGTGTCGTTCTCCAGTATGCTGGGATGAGGTAGGTGAAGCAACGCTGTTGGGACAGGAGTTGGTACGTATGACTATGGAAAAGATTCAAACAATCCGACAACGTATAAAAATCTCACAAGATCGACAAAAGAGTTATACTGATCTTCATCGAAAGGACGTGGAATTCGATATAGGAGATCATGTGTTGTTACGTTTTTCTCCATGGAAAGGAGTTACGAGATTTAGAAAGAGAGGGAAGCTTAATCCTTGATTCATCGGACCATTATTAATCCTCGATCGAGTAGGAACGGTGGCCTATAGACTCGCCTTACCGCCAAGTATGTCTCGTGTTCATAATGTTTTTCAATATCTATGTTACGTAAATATGTGAAAGACCTGAACCACATTATTGAGTTAGAACCAGACGAGATAGCGGAAGATTTAATGTATGAAGAGTTACCTGTTAAAATCTTGGATAAGAAAGATCATGTTCTATGTTCCAAGGTTATACCTCAAGTCAAAGTTATGTGGAGAAACCACAATGTGGAGGAAATGACTTGGGAGTTAGAATCTAAGATGAAGTCAAGGTATCCTCATCTCTTTGACATACCAGTTATGTACCCTAATTTCGAGGACGAAATTTCATAAGAAGGGGAGGTTGTAAGACCCCAACTTTTATGAATAAAGAATAATTTTCTCGAATTATATTTTTGAATATTATAGTGTTGATTTGATATAATGTTATAGTTGTGGGTAATATTTACAAATTTTGCAAAGTAAGCAAGTGGTTATATAATATTCGATTGGTCAGGGAATATTCGTTTTACAGGGAATATTCGTACGATGGCACAATCATTGGTGGACCCCACAACGGAAGTATTGTCATAGTTAAAAAACGAAAAAATTGTCTTTCTATAAAAATAACGGCGGAGGTGTTACCGTTAAAACTGTTAAACTATCCGGTAGTAAAAGTACAGTAATATGCGTGGTTCATAGTAGCACACGATATTGATTATTGATGCTTACGTGAGAAGTCACTCAGTTATACTCAATTATTGCTACAGTAGTTGTTGCATCATATCTCTCATATTATTGATTAAATTATTGTTACAGTATCATCTGCATAATATGATATATTATTAAATCAATAATTGAGACGGCAAAGTTATTCATATTATTATTTGCAATATTAACAATGTCTAGAAGTTCTGTCAAGGAGAGGTTTGGTCACCTAATTGGGCGCCAATATGGAGAAATTCTTATAAGAAAACCCCCTCTTTCCTGGGAACGACCTGGTTGTTAAATATTGTGAATTATAATATTAATGATGAATAAGTTCATGTTGATTAAAGATGAATTTTATAGTTCCATTGTGTTGGACTTATTCGTGTTAGTATAATTGATGTCTGGAGGATATATTGTTCAATCGGGTATTCGGGACACTTTTTGTGTCGGAGTACTATTCACGAGTTACTATTCACGGGGTACTATTCACCCGTAAGATATATTTCTTTTCGGTCCAAATCATTAGCCGTAGTGCAGGGATGATGTGGATTATTTATTAAGCTGAGTCCCAGCGATAAAAGTGATGAAAAACCTTTTAAATCATAGAATATAGTAGATTTTATTCTCTACTTGACTCTTCTAATGGATTGCTTGATCCGTTGCAATTAAACTTGATGTTTATTATATTTTATCAGTTTAACATTGTTGAAGGCTATAATCCTCAGGAAAATAACAACGCTAACCAAATGATGAACGATGGGATGTTTAGAGGCTTTATGTAATTCATGAAACATCAGGCAAAAACGACTCCTGTTAAAAATACAGGTGGAAACACTGGCAACTCTCGGACGGTCACCGCTAAACAGTTCAAGGAGCTAGGACCATCGGAGTTTATTGGAGAGCCAAAACCACTTAAGGCGGAGACATGGATAAAGTAGATCACCAAGATACTTGATTTCTTGGGATGCTCCGAGGAGCAAAAGGTTTCCTTTGCCACTTTCATGTTGCGAGGAGAGGTAGATTAATGGTGGGAAACTGGAAAGTGTACTCAACCTACCGCACTGAAGATGTCTTGGGAGAAGTTCCAAGAACTGTTCAACGACAAGTACTTTCCCAAAAGTATTCATCACATGAAAGAGGTAGAGTTTATCAAGCTGGAAAAAAATAATATGACCGTGTCACAGTACGAAGCTAAGTTTGCCGAGTTATCCCGGTTTGCGTCCCACTTGGTTGATAATGAGGAGCGAATGATGTGAATGTTTCTAATACGTTTGAAACCCAAAATAAGTCAATACCTCATTTCTCAAAAACTTTATTTATATTCAGATATTATGAATAAGGCTTAATTATTAGAACGCGATTATGAGTCAACTCAACCAAAAGACAATGACCAACAACACGATAATAATCGTACCGGTGGCAACGGCCATCGGAACAATGATAACCATCGTGGGGGAAATTATCTTACCAGAAATGGTAACCACTTCGGTGGTAATCATGGCCAAGATAATAGAAACGGAAATTTCAAGAAGAGGAAATTCAATAATGATGAAAAGACATCAGCACCTGTTGCTAAAGAAGGAGAACGATTGTCAGTCGTATGTTACAAATGCGGAGGGGAGGGACATATCAGTCCAAACTGTACGCAGCAGTCCAAAGCATGTTACAATTATGGAAGAGAATGTCACCTATCCCAATTTTGTCGTGCAATGAAGCCAAGTCCAGTTGGGATGATAACACCAAATGTTGTCCCAGATAAGTCAAAATCGGTAGTTTAAGTGAGAGTGTTTGTTGAGGAACCCGAACGAAGTTATCACGGGTAAGTTAATCATAAACGTTTACGAAGTCTATACCTTATTTGATACAGGTTCTACCCATTCTTTTATTTCTCCTACTTGCGTTAAACATTTAAATTTGACTCCGAAGAAATTAGACTTTGACTTATCTTTTAAAAATCCGTTGGGAGAAACTTTCGTTACATCTACAGTTTATAAATCTTGCTTGATCCAAGTTTGCACTATCACATTACCTATTGATCTTATCTCTTTAAAGATACTTGCATTTGATGTGATTTTAGGGATTGATTGATTAACTACTCATCATGCCAAAATTTATTGTTTCATAAGGTTGTCAGTTTTAATATTCCTAACCAACCTATTATGCGAATTCAAGCAACCAAACCACTAAAGTTAAACATTTGCATATCAAGCCTTAAAGTCATTCGTTTATTGAAAAATGGATGTCAAGCTTTCTTAGCCCATGTTATAGATTTAAATAAAACACATTAAATTTGAATGATATTTCCATTGTTAATAAATTTCCTGACGTATTCCCCGAAGAACTTCCTAGCCTACCCAAGAGCGTGAAATTAAATTTTGTATCGACCTTGAACCCGGTACAAAACCCTCGAATATTTCTTCACTTAGAACAAAAGTAACATATGCCGAAGACGTTGGCTCGAGCTATTGAGGATTACGATAATACGATTCAATACTGATAAGTAGGATTTACACCTACTTATGGAGTATAAATTCATGCGAACTATGCCCATCTCAAGTACATTTTAGTCTGTTTTAGCTGCATTTTATGTTAATTTGCATTTCGCATACTTAAAACTCCTTTTGGTGAATAAGTACCGGAATTGGCCTAATTTGGTGGTGATATCGGGCACGAGGCTAATGGAAGCGTGTGTCGAGGCAAAAGATAGGATGTGCATAGGATTGAGTGGAGCATGGATGGACAAGCATGGATACACATAGGACATGTCAGTAGCAGCAGCAACATTGCAGAACCAAGCTAAAGAGCAGGATCAGAAGACAACCAATGCAAGCCGCGCGGCAAAGATAGCTTGGAGGAGCGCGCCCGCGCGAGTTGCCAGCCAAACCAGGAAAACCTACTGCAAGTTATACAGCTGCAAGAAGGAAAAGCCCAGGAAGCGCGCGCCCGCGCGCGAGATCTGCTGAACAGACAAACTTACTTCAAGTCTCGTGGCAGCGAGAATATCAAGCTGGAGGAGCGTGCGGGTGCGCGCAAGGCCTGAAGCTGCTGACTTGTTTTATTTTATTTCCAATTTTTAAGGGTTGTAATTGTTTTAAAACGATTCCTGACTGGTGTCAGGGGTATCACTTGACATTTTATTAAGTTATTCACGTATCTTTACATCGTAATTAGGGTTTACTCTCTGGGGGAGATTCCAAAGTAGAAGGAGGCCACAACTCTATTTTTCTACTCCTTCTTGGGATTTTCTACCAGAGTGGATTATTATTATTAGTTTTTGCTGGAATCTTATGAGGATTTGAATATTGATTTGTATTCAGCAATTGGGTTTGATAGTTTCATCTTTCATCTTTCAATTGTCGTTTATTGACCATGTTTAGATTTGTTACCATAATGGTTTTTGGTTCAACCATGAACTAAACTCTATTATGGGATTCTAACGGATTTTAATATGTAGTTTGATTGCATGCTTAAATGCTGGATTGTTTTGCATATCGTATGGGATGTCTATCATGATTGTTTTGCATGTATGAATGTTTGATCACCATTAATTTTAGTATTTGTATGGAATTGACAATGAACATGCAAATATGGACTGTAATCATGATAGTATACGTATATAGGGCTTTGTGATATGGCTTATATAGTTCGTGAACCAGATAGACATATATTGTTTCACCGTATAAGTTAGAATAAGGGCTTAAACTTAAAATCAATATAGTTGCAATTTCACATAGACATATAGTGATTTTAGTTATATTGATGATTACATAGAGTCTATCATCTGTGGATGTTGTGTAAGTAGATCTTAGTGCATTGAAAAATGGCTAATACTATTTTAGTGCTCTTGGCTACTTTCCTATGATATGTGAGCAAGTTATGCATGATAGTGGCGATTGAATGAAGTATTAAAAGAAGTTAGGATCCCATTAGTTCCAATATCATTTATTCTATCATTATTATTACTTTAGTTGTTATTTGCAATCCGAGAACAAACCAAGTTTAATCATTAGTTTGACCATATAAATATAGTGATTTAATTAATCAATAGTAGTTTAAGTTAAACAACTTTCTCTGTGGGATCGATACTTTACTTGCTCTGTATTACTTGTTGACGCATGTATGCTTGCGTTAGTTAGGGCTCTTTTGTTAAGACTAAAAAAGAGGCAACAAGTTTTTGGCGCTGTTGCCAGGGAAAGGCATTTAATTTAGTATTATTATCATTAGTTTAAGCTATATTGTATGACTTAGACAATTCTAGTCTTATCTCATTTCAGTTTTTTGTTTTTGTTTCAGGAACTTGGATAAATTTTTATGCGCACACGGTCAACCAACACCGATTTAACACATGTTCAGGATAATATAAATGGGAGAGGTTGGAAAACGGGTGTTCGTAGAAATTTACAAGAACATTTGGAAAACACGACAGCTAACATGGTAGTCGAGGCACAAGGAGAAGATCAAAGAGAGGAGCATAGGGCTCTGAAGGAGTATTCCATGCCCAATATTAATGGACTATAGTCTAGCATAGTCAGACCAGCAATAGCAGCAAATACATTCAAGATAAAAACTGGCACTATTCAAATGGTGCAGAAGACAGTTCAGTTTGGGGGTGCTGCTACAGATAATCCGAATGAACACCTGTTAAGTTTCATCAAAATTTGTAATACATTCAGATACAACGGTGTGACAGAGGATGCTATTAGACTAAGGTTGTTCCCGTTCTCATTAAGGGATAAAGCGAAAAGTTGGCTTCATTCTCTGTCAGCAGGATCTATAACTACATGGGAGGATTTAGCACAGAAATTCTTAGCTAACTTCTTCCCAATGGTTAAGACTGCTAAGATGAGGATAGCTAACTCTCAGTTTGAGCAACAACAGGGCGAGTCATTATATGAAGCATGGGAGAGATACAAAGAAATGCTGAGAAAGTGCCCACATCACGGTATGCTAGATTGGATGGTAATCAACACGTTTTATAATGGACTGGGATGGCAGTCGAGACCGGTTGTAGATGCAGTTACAGGAGGGGCATTATGGGCAAAGAACTATGAGGAAGCCTATGACCTTATCGAGATAATGGCATTGAATGATTTTAAGAATCCTACATCTCGAATGCCACAAACCAAAGTTGCAGGTGTATTAGAGGTTGATGATATTACTCAGTTGTCAGCACAGGTGGTAGCCATGGCACAGAAGATAGATACTTTGGCAGAAGGAAAAGTAAAGACGGTTGCCTTCGTATGTGAGATTTGTACGGGGTCACACTCGATGAATCAATGTGCTATCAGCTCAGAATCAGTGCAGTATGTGAGCAACTATAGAAAAGATCAAGGTTAATTTCAGAACACATACCACCCCAACAACAGAAATCATCCAAACTTTAGTTGGTCAAATAATCAAGGGAAACAGCTGTGACGAACGAGATTTTTGTAATTTAATTTTAATATTTATTGAAGTAAATAAATATTTTCGATGATTTAATTATTATATTAAATAATTAATTGATGTAATTGTGGTAGATTAATTTAATTATATGTGTTAGATATATTAAATTAATGTAGAGAATTTTTATTATCGAAGTATGTGATTATGTGAGCTTATTGTATTAAAAGTTTAATAAGCCTATTGGTATTTTAATTAATTTAATTATTAATTAGAGAGTTAATAATTTGACATTGTCAATTAATGAGAAAATTAAATATATGACTATATGAATTTATGAGAAGTTATTATATTTTATTTATATTAAATAAGATATTTGATTTATTGTGCAAGTGGGTGTGACATGATTTAAACTATATTATAAAGCTTTTATTAAATTAAATGACTTGAATCAATTAAAGCTAACCAAACATAGCCTTTGTGGGAGTTGATTGCAGTTACCCATGATGGGTAACTGACCACCATAACGCGCGTCAGTTTTCTCCTTTATTATCATACGTCTTTTTCTTTTATTCATTATTTGCCTAAGTCTATAAAGCTTAACAGAGAGAAATACAGAGAAAGAGTTGAGAATTTAGAAATTATTAAGACGATTATGAGAGTCATTTGAGAAGGAATTCATCTTCCATTAATTCTACGCTTGGGTAATCTTTTCAACCCAATTCCTTTTCACGTCAGTTAGTTTTTATAAGAAAATGGCTTTCAAAGCTTTTGTAAAATCTCTGCAATTGAGAAAGGGTGTGATTATGAGTTTATATATAGGTTAAGATGTATCAAATCGTATTTAATTATATTTATTATGTAAACCATGTCATCAATTTCATAAAAACACATGTCGTATATGTTTTTCAAAAACTTACAGAGTTGGGTTTTGGCCATATGGCCTTATACGTGATATTTCATGTGTTGATCGTATATTATCCCTAAATTTTACACTCGTATGTTGTTATGTATGTTGATACGAAGAGACCAAAGTTTAAATAAACGGATTCGGTGTTATAACGAATCCGTAGTGACAATTTTCATGTTTTATTTTCAAAACCTTCAAGAACACCAAAGTCAGTGAAATTGCATGCTTAAATTCTGTAATTAAGTGTTTACATTGGTTAAAGTCATTATATAAATGTTGGGTTATGTTTTTGCATGAATTACATCATATGGGTGTGTCTAATTTCGAGTAGAAATTAAGAAATTGGAATGTTCTGCGATTTTTCGCGAACTACCATTTCTGTGTCTGGTACGCCGCACCGCAGCGCCGGCTACCTGTCTATTTCCCGCGCCACAGTGCCATGACTCGAGCCGCAGCACCACGACGCTGCAGCACCAAGTGTCCAGCCGCAGCGCGAAGACCAAGTGTAACAGTGACGCAGCAGCGCCACTCTCCAAAAAGTTCAGAATGAATTATTTTTAAAATGTTAAGTCTAGCAATGTGTTAGTAACTTAATGTAATGAACATGTAAACATGTTAGAAGTATAATGAGATGTAAAATAGATGTTTAACATGTAAATACCATAATTTCATGTGGATCGAATTATTGAATACATAATTAGCTTGTTATTCATGAAGTATAAATTATGTGACAAAGTGGTAAATTAACTAAGTATAGTCAATAATCAAAGTAGACAAAGAGAATGAGTTTTTGAAGATTAGTTAAGTTATAATTAACTGGTATTGTGAATGTGAATGGTATGTAGGATTAAATTCAAAGATCGTGCTTAGTTAAAGTGTAATCTACGCACGAGGCAAGTTTCCTAACCCTACTTGTCATTATTGTTCAAGTTTATTATTTACCTCGAGTAAATTATCATTACTATTATTTAAGTCGAATTATTATATTAAAAATTGATTATCTTTTCAAAGTATGATTGTGTTATACAATAATCGTTCTGTTGTATACTTCTTGAGATTATTATTCAGATTTGAATATCATTATTGTTGAACCTTGTTAGACTAGTGAACCTTATTGATTTAACTAGTCCATAGTTGATGAACGTTCTAAATTTCAGAACTCTTATTGAATTATCCAAACCAAACTTCCTTTGGTGCGGACTTAAATGTCAAACTGAGATGAACAACCCTGTAAAGGGATTTACTTATGCGTTAGCGTTAAGATATTGTGCACAGTATGGTACTAAGGGTTGATCCCCCTAAGTACGAGAAGAAAGTTCCACAGTCTTATGACTGTTAAAGGTTTCAAGTATAACCCTTGATAACCTAGGACATAGTTCAACGTCTTATGACCCTCAGAATTCTTTTGATTCTTGTTATTCATTCTTGATTCAAAAGTTGAGCTTTTATTCAGATGTCTTTGATTAACTCGTATGTTATTATACTATTATTTCATTGTTATACTTGTGGGCAATAGTGCTCACTCTTGCTTAATAATAACATTGCAGTTAAGAACGAAAGAACCGACGAACCTTCCACTAGTAAAGGCAAGGGCAAGGTTAACAAGTGATGAAGACTTGTTATTTTATAAGATGATGTATTTATGTTTAAGATTTGAGTTAATGATGTTGTTTAAGACTTATTTGTTTATGATTCCGCACAGATGTTTAAGGGTAGTTTAACCTGGGATTATATTATTATTATTCGGATGTTGTAACCCTTAAGGGTAAGATTTTATTTCTATCTATTGCATGGCTTACATTTTTATGGGTAGATAGATAGATGATATTTGTTCAGTGAACACCAAATCCTAAGGAATTGAAGTACCCGGATTTTGGGGTGTCACATCAGCAGAGTCAGTTTCAACCAAATGATCAATTTCAGGCGTAGCCAACGCAGCTGCACTTTAATCCTAGACCACCCTTTTCGCTGGGATTTTCTCAACAACAACAGCAACATCACACTCCAGCTGCACCTCAACAAGAAAAGAAATCAGAAGTGGAGGAGATGATGATGAAATACATGGCAAACACAGAAGTTATAATCAAGAGCCAAGTAGTGGCTATAAAGAATCTGGAAACTCAAATGGGGCAGATGGCGAACATGCTTACTAACAGGCCCCAGGGTTCATTGTCAAGTAATACGGAGACAAATCCAAGAAGAGAAGGGAAGGAACAGTGTCAAGCGATCACATTGAGATCTGGGAAAGATTTGTCACTTAGTGCAAGTCGCGCGACCGCGCGAGAATGCACTTAGGAGGGCGCGCGGCCACGCGAGGCAGAGGAGCCAGCTACTGAGAAAGAAAATTTGGAGAAATATGAGGGTCAGCAGGAAGAGAAAGACAAAGCAGGTTCCGAGGAGACGTTTAAGAGTCCAATACCACCAATTCACATTCAAGTTCTGTATCCACAGAGATTAAATAAAAAAAGGGAAGACAAACAGTTCAGCAAATTCTTGGAGGTATTCAAAAGTTGCAGATCAACATACCATTCGTTGAGGCATTGGAACAAATGCCCAGCTATGCCAAGTTTATGAAGGGTATATTGTCAAGGAAGAGGAGATTAGATGAGTTTGAGATAGTACCCTTGACAGAGGAATGCAGTGCAGTGCTTCAAGCAGAAACTGCCTCCAAAGCTGAAGGATCCAGGCAACTTCACAATTCTATGCACAATTGGAAAGATAAACTTCAGTAAGTGTTTATGTGATCTTGGGGCAAACATAAATTTGATGCCCTTGTCAGTGTTTAACCAGTTGGGATTGTCGGATCCAAAGCCAACAAATATTGCATTACAGTTAGCTGACAGATCCATCACATATCCACGGGGACTTATTGAAGATATGTTGGTTAAGGTGGACAAGTTTATTTTCCCAGCTGATTTCATCATTCTAGACTACGAGGAGGACAAAAGCATACCAATAATACTGGGGAGACCATTCTTGGCCACAGGCAGAACGTCAATAGATGTGCAAAAAAGGTGAACTCACTATACGTGTCCAGGATCAAGAGATCACCTTTAATGTCTTTAAAGTAATATATTTACCAACGGATGAAGAAAAGTGCTTCCTCGTTGACGTGGTGGATTAGTGCCTACAGGATGAAGTTCAGAAATCAAGGGATGATGGACCATTGATATGTGTAATGGGTAAAAATTTAGAGTTGAAGGAAGAACCATTGACGGAAGATGAGGTCATTAAATTTCAGGGTGTTGAGGACAAGAAGGAAGGCACCTTAATTCCATATGTGACATGAAGCTCAGAGATAGTCAAGCTAATTGACTATAACATAGCGCTGGATGGGAGGCAACCCATTATTATTCTATCCATTGATTTGTTTTTAGTTATTCATTTTGAGTTATTTCAGTAGTTGTTTCGAATTCCTTTTTAATAGGATACTTGATGTTCATGCATAAGTGTGTAGCGAGAATTGCTTTGCGAATATTTGCAAGAAGTTAGTGTTATGAGGCCACTAATTTATCCATTAACTGTGACACCCCCAAATCCAGGGTACTTCAATTCCACGGGATTTGGTGTTCACTGTACAAATATTATCTATCTATCTACCTATAATAAATGCAAACCATGCAATAGATAGAATACAAATCTTCCCCTTAAGGGTTACAACATCTAAATAATAATAATGCAATCCCAGGTTAAATTAACCTTAAACATCTGTGCGGAATCATAAACAAATAAGTCTTAAATAACATCATTAACTCAAGTCTTAAACATAAATACATCATCTAATAAAAATAACAAGTCTTCATCACTTGCTAACTTTGCCCTTGCCTTTACTAGTGGAAGGTTCATCGGTTCTTTCGTTCTTAACTGCAATGTTATTATAAAGCAAGAGTGAGCACTATTGCCCACAAGTATAACAATGAAATAACAGTATAATAACATGGGAGTGAATTAAAGACATCTGAATAAAAGTTCAACTTTTGAATCAAGAATGAATAACAAGAATCAAAATAATTCTGAGAGTCATAAGACCTTGAACTATGTCCTAGGTTAACAAGGATTATACTTGAAACCTTTAACATTCATAAGACTATGGACCTTTCTTCTCGTACTTAGGGGGATCAACCCTTAGTACCATACTGTGCACAATATCTTAACGCTAACGCATAAGTAAATCCCTTTACAGGGTTGTTCATCTCAGTTTGACATTCGAATTCGCACCGAAGGAAGTTTGGTTTGGATAATTCAATAAGGGTTCTGAAATTTAGAACGTTCATCAACTAAGGACTAGTTGAATCAATAAAGTTCCCTAGTCTAATAAGGTTCAACGATAATGATATTCAATTCGAATAATAATCTCAAGAAGTATACAAAGAACAATTATTGTATAACTGAATCATGCTTTGAAAAAGATAATAAATCTTTAATATAACATTTGAACTTGAATAATAGTAATGATAATTCACTTGAGGTAAATAATAAACTTGAACAATAATGACATGTAGGGTTAGGAAACTTGCCTCGTGCGTAGGCTAAACGATTACTACTTCCGTTCACCACAAATTCCTACACACATACCATATGTATTCACGACATTCATTAGTTACATTTTCACTTAATTATTTAGTATAAACTCTACTTTATTTAACAAATCATTACCCTTCTAATTTAATTACTTAATTAAATTAGAATATTTTCATTCTCTTATTATTATTACACTCGAATAAATTATTTTATAATAATTTCCATCGAATATTTATTTTATTCCATAAACATCTCAATTAAATTTTTACTTTATTTTATAAATATTTTAATAATATTTTCATCGAATATTTATTTTATTCCATAAATATCTCAATTAAAATATTTAATTTATTTTATAAATATTTTAATAATAATTTTCATCAAATATTTATTTTATTCCATAATATCTCAATTAAAATATTTAATTTATTTATAAATATTTTAATAATAATTTTCATCGAATATTTATTTTATTCCATAAATATCTCAATTAAAATATTTAATTTATTTTATAAATATTTTAATAATAATTTTCATCGAATATTTATTTTTTTTATTTTTTTATTTATTTTTTTTTTAACCGCCGGGACGGGGTAATGTAGTTTGGTAACGCCCGCCGGGGGCAGGGTTACCCAGGCTCATTTTCTGCAGTTTTGCAGTTCACGAACATAACAAGGCTAAATTAGGCCAAAAATCAATCACAGGTAAAATTATACATGAATATGGCCATAACTTCCAATTGGTTATTTTTACATCAATTTAGACTTATCCAATCATTGTAATACATATATAATCATTACTTAACCCATCTAGCATGATTTTTAACAAGTTACAACACATAATTTGCAAAATCAACACATTTACTTCCACTGTTCTTGATGTTCTTGAAGGTTTTAAAAATAAAACATGAAAATTGTCACTACGAATTCGTTATAACACCGAATCCGTTTATTTAAATTTTGGTCTCTTCGTATCAACATGCATAATAACATACAAGTGTAAAATTTAGGGATAATATACGATCAATACATAAAATACCACGTATAAGGCCATATGGCCAAAACCCAAACTCTGTAAATTTTGAAATAGCAAGTCATTGTATTATAAAACTTATTATATGGTTTACAAAGTATATATAATTAAATACGATGTGATGTGTCATAAAACATACAAAACCCATAATCATTACTCCTATCTCAATTACAGAGGCTTTACAGTATGAATGAAAGCCATTTTCATAAAACTCAAATAACGTAAAAATAGAATTTGGTTTGGAGAAATTACCCAGGGTATAGATTAAGAAGAGGTGATCCAAGATGATCCTTTCACAATTACCTGATGATTACACACTCACAATATCTCTAATTCTCATAAATTTTCTCTGATAAATTCTCAATCTCTCTCCCTCTCTGCTCTTCGAAACTTAGAATAATAAAAGAAAAGAAAAGAGAACGTCGTATTATAAGAACTCGACTGACGCGCAATAATGGTCAGTTAACCCAGTCATGGGTAACTGCTAGTAACCCCCACTAAGGCCATGTTTGTGACAGCCCCAAAATAGGTCCATTCCACCCAACCCATTCTGAGTTGTCAAATACATGGTACAGAAACAACTACAACTTTTACAATCCATAAGCTGTGAGTTTGAATACAAACATTGTCATCTAGGCAATATCCTCATGCAAATAAATCCCCATCATAATTATTGATACATTATTTTACAAAAATGGTGAGGACTACTAAACAACTCTCTCTAGAACCATCATTACATCCCCCGACTCGTACTCGCTACATTCTCGTCTCCTGAGAAGAAAAAATAGAACAACCAGAAAAAGGGTGAGCTCAACTAGCCCAGTAAAGAATATTATGACTAAGATAATGTACAACAAATTATCATTAGTCTTCAACAGGAAAAAATCTGATAGAATACAATAGACAACAAGTTTTAGATCAACAACTACAGCGGAAACAACAATTCATTAGAAGAGTTAAGTAGAGAATAAAATCTACTAACATTTATGAATTTAAAAGTCCATCATCAATATTTTATCCCTGTAACATCAATCAATATATATCTCAAATCAAATCAAATATTCATCTTTGCACTACAGGCCAAAGATATTCATCAGTTGGTCATGTTCATCTAAACACCTGTTCATCTTTGCATTACAGGCCAAAGATATTCATCAATTGTTCATGTTCATCTCAACACCTGTACATCTTTGCACTACGAGCCAAAGATATTCATAATAAAATCAACCATCTTTGCACTACAGGCCAAAGATATTCAGTAACACCATCATTTAGGACTGAGGATGATGAAAAATATTTTAAAGGAAACGAATCCAGTGAAACAAAATAACAAGTTTTAAGGATTCGTACTTTAAACAATCTGAGTTCAAAAATACTTCATAAATAATCATACTGAAGTAAAATTCAAGAATGATCAAAACATGGATACAATCAAAACTAGTATTCAGAATAGATATTTTGGACAAAAAGAAGAAATTTCATTTTTTGGTGAATAGTGTCGTATACGTGAATAGTGACGTATACGTGAATAGTAACTCCGACACCAAAAGATAGAAATTTCAAAAAAAACATCATCATGCTTCGTGAATAGTACTCATGAATAGCAACTCGTGAATAGTAACTCATGAATAGTAACTCGTGAATAGTAACTCATGAATAGTAACCACGACATGAAAAAGTTCCAAATTAGATAAAAAGTTCCAACCAATATTTCAGCATAATGATATTGAAGAAATAATATCATTTGAGAAGAAAATAACATCCCTTACCTCGAAAGACAGTACTTCTAGTTGAAACACCGAATATAGGCTATGATTTGAACTTGCACTGTATAGCAATACTCAAAGTATACTCAAAATACTCACAAGAATACGCTCGATAATATAGAGAGAGAAAACTTCAGTTTCTGGTGTGATTTTCAATTCTAACCTAGGCACCTATTTATAGGAAATTGCTTAGAACACCAAAGCAGAAAATTTAATATAATAATAATATATATAATCAAAATTCTCTACGCACACAAATCTGGTCCAAACTTCAGCCACACATGTTAAATGACTTTCAAAAATGAAAAAAACTTTTTTCTTAAAAAAAATATTTTAAACTTCCAAAAATCAATTATTTCGGAGCTTCGGAACTTCAATAATTCACAATAAATAGCCCTTTTTGCCAGAAAATTCGAATCTCGCGACTTTGAATAGGAAATTCAATTCTCTACAACTTTGTAGAAGGAAGTTTTTCCAAATTCCAAACAAAAATTGACCGAAATCCACAAACGGGTGATTTTACAGGCTATAGTCAAATTTTCAGTCAAGAAATAGGTCTACCGACACACAAAATCTGTTTTTAATATTTATTGCAACAAAAATACTCTTTCTCCTCATAAACTCATATATCCCACATTCATTGTAAAAATATCACCATTATTATATTATTAAAATATAATAATATATTTAAATGAATTATTTTATTAAAAAAAGATAAAATATTAATTTTCAACAATTGTCACATTAAAAATTTTCTCCATCTATATCCACATAAAATTAATATTTTCCTCATCGTATGAATCAATAATTAATTATTCACAAATAATATTACAGAATCACAATATTGGCAACCAGGCCGTTCCCAGGAAAGAGGGGGCTTTCCAATAAGAATTTCTCCTTACTGGCGCGCAATTAGGTGACCAAACCTCTCCTTAGACAGAACTTTCTAGACATTGCCAATAATGTTATCAAATAATATTATTCAGATAATATGAATTATTGCTTCGATAATGGAAAATACTGTGTAGTGACAATTATTGAAACAACAGTAATATAAAATATCAATGCAGCAATTATTGAATCAATAACATAAAATACTGAACAGTAATTACTGTAACAATTATTGAGTAGTGCCTTCTTACGTAAGAATCAATAATTGGTGCAATACCGTGTGCTACTGTGCAACAACGCGTATTACTGTGTTTTAACCACCGGGTATTCCAACAGTATTAACGGTAACAGCTACGCCGTTTTTTTATAAACAACTTATACTTGTCGTTTTCTTCATCCAATCGCTTTTCGTTATGGGGCCCACAAAAGACTGCGCCGTCGTACGAATATTCCCCGACAACAATGAATATTTTATAACCACCTGCTTATTTAAAATATTTGCGCATTTTACCCATAACTAACCACATTAATCAAATTCACCCTTACTATTTCAAAATAATAAATAAAGGAAATTCCTTTTTATTTAAAAATTTTCGGGGTCTTACAACCTCCCCTCCTTATGAAATTTCGTCCTCGAAATTGACGTACCTGGTGTTTCGAAAAGGTAAAGATACCTCACTTTCATTTCCGCTTCCAACTCCAAGGTCATTTCCTCTATAACATGATTCCTCCACAAAACTTTAACTTGTGGTATGACCTTCGTGCGTATGACATGCTCCTTCCTATCCAAAATCTTGACAGGTACCTCCTCGTACTTTAAGTCTTTGGCTATTTCGTCCGTTTCTAACTCAATGACGTGGTTCGGGTCGTTCATATATTTACGTAACATCGATACGTGAAAAACGTTATGAACACGCATCATACTTGGCGGTAAAATGAGTCTATAGACCACAGATTCTATTCGATCGAGAATTTCAAATGGATTAATAAATCAAAGGTTTGAGCTTTCCTCACCTCACCGATTCTCGCTTTTGGAATAACAACTTCTTGTACCTGCTTCTTCATATTCACCAGCTCCGGTGTGTAGCTTGAACAACTTTAACTTTATCGATTAAAGTCGATTATACTCGTATATCATCACGTGGGTACCTAGAGTTTTCATCTCCATCTCTATTATTTGTAAATTATACGAAATGAGTCTTTGACAATATCGTACTCGTACTTGTATACGATCTTCTACTCAACACGTCAGCTACCACGTTCGCTTTTCCAGGATGGCATGGTCAGAACATGTGCTGAAATGAGTCTCCTCTTGAGTTCCTCGAAGCTCTTCCAACATTCCTTGCTCCATTCAAATTTGTATTTCTACGAGTCAGCTGCATTAATGGAATAGCGATTCGAGAATATCCTTCAACGAATCTCCGTTAATAATCAACTAAGCCTAGAAAGCTACATATTTCGATTACCGACTTAGGTTGTTCTCAACTGTGACTCATATCCCAACCTTGGATAGCACGTTACAATGACACCTATCAGTTTACTATCGCACGAATATTGTGTCCCCTATGAAGAGTCTGGCTTCGGTGCATTCCACAAAGGAAGTCACTAGATAAAGGCTCGGGTATCAACTTCTATAGTTGGGTTTTTAACTTCTGAAGTTCAATAGGAGCCATTCGATATGAGATTTTAGAAATGGGTTTTGTACCGGATTCAAAGTCGATACAAAATTCAATATCACGCTCTGGGAGTAGGCCAAGAAATTCTTCAGAAAATACATCAAGAAATTAACAAACAACAGAAATATCACTCAAATCTGATGTACTTTTGTTCAAGTCCATGACATGGGCTTAAAAAACATGACATCCATTTTTCAATAAACGAATGACTTCATGGCTTTATATAAAAAAATGTTTGACTTCAATGGTTTGATTGCTTGAGTTCGAATATCAGGTTTCTTAGGAATATTAAAACTAACAACCTTACAAAAGCAATTAATTTTGGCATGATGAGTAGTTAACCTTAAAATCACATCAAAAGCAAATATCTCTATATAAATAAGGTTAACAGGTAATGTGATAGTGCCAACTTGAATCAAGCAAGATTTCTAAACAACGGATGTAATGAAAGTTTCTCCTAACGGAGTCTCCATAAATAGGTCAAAGTCTAATTTCTTCGTAGTCAAGTTCAAACGTTGAGCGCAAGCAAGAGAGATAAAAGAATGGGTAGAACCGGTACCTAGTAAGGTATAAACTTCGCAAGATTTATAATTAACTAACCCGTGCTAACTTCGTTCGGGTTTCTCGCATTTTGACCGGTCACGACAAACGCTCTTCCAGGAACCGTTGACTTTGACTTTTCTGGGACAGCCTTTTGAATCACCATCCCCGCTGGAATTGGTTTCGCTACCGTACACTCTCGAGCGATATGTCCTTCCTTTCCACAATTATAGCATACCTTGAACTGTTGTGGGCAGTTTGGGCTGATATGTCCCTCTTTCCCGCATTTATAACATACGACCAGTGATCTTTCTCCTCCCTTGGAACCAGTTGCTGCTGGCACTGTCGTCTTCACATGGTCGTTGTTAAATCTCCTCTTTTTAAAATCTCCTCACGACTCGCTTCTTCTATTTTCATGGCCACGATTACCACCAGAGTGGTTACCGCCTTTGTCCATATTCTTCTTTCTCCGCTGGTTATCGTTATTCTGATGACTGCTATCTTCGGTATGATCCTGGTTATGGTCCCTCGGTTGAACGTACTCATTATCTCGCTCTAACAACTGAGCCCTGTTGACAACATCTTAATAGATAGAAAATTTATTAGAAATGAGATACTGACGTATGCCGGGTTTCAAACCTCTCAGAAACATTCGCGTCATACGTTCCTCATTCTCCACCAAATGAGGTGCAAACCTGGATAACTCTGCGAACTTCGCCTCGTACTGGGACACCGTCATGTTATTCTGCTCCAGTCTAATAAACTCCACTTCTTTCATATGGCGAATACTTTCAGGAAAGTATTTTTCGTTGAAAAGTTTCTGAAATGTCTCCCATGACATGCTGAGTGCGGCTGGATGTGTACACTTCACAGACTCCCACCAGTAGTCTGCCTCGCCACGGAACATAAAGATGGCGAATGGAACCTTCTGTTCCTCCGTACATCCCAAGACATCGAATTTCTTGGTAATTTGTTTGACCCACGTTTCCGCCATGATCGGATCCGGCTTTCCCCAGAATTCTGGTGGTCCCAACTCTTTGAACTGCTTGGCTGTGACCACACGTGAATTGCTATCATTTCCTCCTGTATTTTGAACACGAGTCTCTCTCGTCTGATTTTGCATGAACTGCAAAAATCTCCTAAACATCCCGTCGTTCATCGTCTGCTCAGTGGTGTTGCTCACAGGAGGTACATTGCCAGCCTGTTGCACGTTCTCCTCATTGGTGAGTACAAGCGTCTCTACTGTCTCATTTACTCCACTGTTAATATTCTCAGTCGACATTCTCAAATACTGCCATAAAACAAGGGTTAATTAAACAAATTAACAAATCACATAATACCCCTATATTATGACCGACCAACAAATAAGCTTAGGTAGGACACACTAGCGAAGGATTTACTCGTCTCTCCCCTCCTAGTTCTATTCCCCGATCTCCGCCAGAGATCATATCCCTAAGCTCTGATACCAACTGTGACAGCCCCAAAATAGGTCCATTCCACCCAACCCATTCTGAGTTATCAAATACATGGTACAGAAACAACTACAACTTTTACAACCCATAAGCTGTGAGTTTGAATACAAACATTGTCATCTAGGCAATATCCTCATGCAAATAAATCCCCATCATAATTATTGATACATTATTTTACAAAAATGGTGAGGACTACTAAACAATTCTCTCTAGAACCATCATTACATCCCCCAACTCGTACTCGCTACATTCTCGTCTCCTGAGAAGAAAAAATAGAACAACAAGAAAAAGGGTGAGCTCAACTAGCCCAGTAAAGAATATTATGACTAAGATAATGTACAACAAATTATCCTTAGTCTTCAACAGGGAAAAAATCTGATAGAATACAATAGACAACAAGTTTTAGATCAACAACTGCAGCGGAAACAACAATTCATTAGAAGAGTTAAGTAGAGAATAAAATCTACTAACATCTATGAATTTAAAAGTCCATCATCAATATTTTATCCCTGTAACATCAATCAATATATATCTCAAATCAAATCAAATATTCATCTTTGCACTACAGGCCAAAGATATTCATCAGTTGGTCATGTTCATCTAAACACCTGTTCATCTTTGCACTACAGGCCAAAGATATTCATCAATTGTTCATGTTCATCTCAACACCTGTACATCTTTGCACTACGAGCCAAAGATATTCATAATAAAATCAACCATCTTTGCACTACAGGCCAAAGATATTCAGTAACACCATCATTTAGGACTGAGGATGATGAAAAATATTTTAAAGGAAACGAATCCAGTGAAACAAAATAACAAGTATTAAGAATTCGTACTTTAAACAATCTGAGTTCAAAAATACTTCATAAATAATCATACTGAAGTAAAATTCAAGAATGATCAAAACATGGATACAATCAAAACTAGTATCCAGGAATAGATATTTTGGACAAAAAGAAGAAATTTCATTTTTTGGTGAATAGTGTCGTATTCGTGAATAGTGTCGTATACGTGAATAGTGACGTATACGTGAATAGTAACTTCGACACCAAAAGATAGAAATTTCACAAAAAACATCATCATGCTTCGTGAATAGTACTCATGAATAGTAACTCGTGAATAGTAACTCGTGAATAGTAACTCATGAATAGTAACTCATGAATAGTAACCCCGACATGAAAAAGTTTCAAATTAGATAAAAAGTTCCAACCAATATTTCAGCATAATGATATTGAAGAAATAATATCATTTGAGAAGAAAATAACATCCCTTACCTCGAAAGACAGTACTTCTAGTTGAAACACCGGATATAGGCTATGATTTGAACTTGCACTGTATAGCAATACTCAAAGTATACTCAAAATACTCACAAGAATACGCTCGATAATATAGAGAGAGAAAACTTCAGTTTCTGGTGTGATTTTCAATTCTAACCTAAGCACCTATTTATAGGAAATTGCTTAGAACACCAAAGCAGAAAATTTAATATAATAATAATATATATAATCAAAATTCTCTACGCACACAAATCTGGTCCAAACTTCAGCCACACATGTTAAATGACTTCCAAAAATGAAAAAAAAAACTTTTTTCTTAAAAAATATATTTTAAACTTCCAAAAATCAATTATTTCGAAGTTTCGGAACTTCAATAATTCACAATAAACAGCCCTTTTGCCAGAAAATTCGAATCTCGCGACTTTTAATAGGAAATTCAATTCTCTACAACTTTGTAGAAGGAAGTTTTTCCAAATTCCAAACAGAAATTGACCGAAATCCACAAACGGACGATTTTATAGGCTATAGTCAAATTTTCAGTCAAGAAATAGGTCTACCGACACACAAAATCTGTTTTTAATATTTATTGCAACAAAAATACTCTTTCTCCTCATAAACTAATATATCCCACATTCATTGTAAAAATATCACCATTATTATATTATTAAAATATAATAATATATTTAAATGAATTATTTTATTAGAAAAAGATAAAATATTAATTTTCAACAATTGTCACATTAAAAATTTTCTCCATCTATATCCACATAAAATTAATATTTTCCTCATCGTATGAATCAATAATTAATTATTCACAAATAATATTACAGAATCACAATATTGGCAACCAGGCCGTTCCCAGGAAAGAGGGAGCTTTCCAATAAGAATTTCTCCTTACTGGCGCGCAATTAGGTGACCAAACCTCTCCTTAGACAGAACTTTCTAGACATTGCCAATAATGTTATCAAATAATATTATTCAGATAATATGAATTATTGCTTCGATAATGGAAAATACTGTGTAGTGACAATTATTGAAACAACAGTAATATAAAATATCAATGCAGCAATTATTGAATCAATAACATAAAATACTGAACAGTAATTACTGTAACAATTATTGAGTAGTGCCTTCTTACGTAAGAATCAATAATTGGTGCAATACCGTGTGCTACTGTGCAACAACGCTTATTACTGTGTTTTAACCACCAGGTATTCCAACAGTATTAACGGTAACAACTACGCCGTTTTTTTATAAACAACTTATACTTGTCGTTTTCTTCATCCAATCGCTTTCCGTTATGGGGCCCACAAAAGACTACGCTGTCGTACGAATATTCCCCGACAACAATGAATATTTTATAACCACCTGCTTATTTAAAATATTTGCGCATTTTACCCATAACTAACCACATTAATCAAATTCACCCTTACTATTTCAAAATAATAAATAAAGGAAATTCCTTTTTATTTAAAAATTTTCGGGGTCTTACAATGTTTGACTAACATAATAGATTTCAAAACTCCTTTAATTTAATAAAGCTTTATCATATAGTTTAATTCATGTCACACCCACTTGCACAATAATTCATATATCTTATTTAATATAAATAAAATATAATAACTTCTTATAAATTCACATAGTCATATATTTAATTTTCTCATTAATTAATTATATTAAATTATTAAATCTCTAATTAATAAATAAATTAATTAGAATAATATCATGCTTAATTAAATAATTCATTTAATTCAATAAGCTGACATAATTATATACTTGAATAATAAATATTCTCCATATTAATTTAATAAATGTAACACATATAATTAAATTAATCTACCACAATTGCGTCAATTAATTATTTAATCTAATAATTATATCATCGAAAAATATTTATTTAATTCAATAAATATTAAAATTAATTACAAAATTCTCGTTCGTCACATCTGAGATATTGTGAGTGTGTAATCATCAGGTAATTGTGAAAGGATCATCTTGGATCACCTCTTCTTAATCTAAACTCTGGGTAATTTCTTCAAACCAAATTCTATTTTTACGTTATTTGAGTTTTATGAAAATGGCTTTCATTCATACTGTAAAGCCTCTGTAATTGAGATAGGAGTAATGATTATGGGTTTTGTATGTGTTATGGCACATCACATCGTATTTAATTATATATACTTTGTAAAAAATATCATAAGTTTCATAATACGATGACTTGCTATTTCAAAATTTACATAGTTTGGGTTTTGGCTATATGACCTTATACGTGGTATTTTATGTATTGATCGTATATTATCCCTAAATTTTACACTTGTATGTTGTTATGCATGTTGATACGAAGGGACCAAAATTAAAATAAACGGATTCGGTGTTATAACGAATTCATAGTGACAATTTTCATGTTTTATTTTTAAAACCTTCAAGAACATCAAGAACAGTGGAAGTAAATGTGTTGATTTTGCAAATTATGTGTTGTAACTTGTTAAAAATCATGCTAGATGGGTTAAGTAATGATTATATATGTATTACAATGATTGGGTAAGTCTAAATTCGTGTAAAAATAACTAATTGGAAGTTATGGCCATATTCATGCATAATTTTACCTGTGATTGATTTTTGGCTTAATTTGGCCTTGTTATGTTCGCGAACTGCAGAACTGCAGAAACTGCTGAAAATGAGCCTGGGTAACCCAGCCCTCGACGGGCGTTACCAAACTACATTACCCCACCCCGACGGTCAAAAATAATAATAATAATAAAAAAAATAATAAAAATAAATATTCGATGAAAATTATTATTAAAATATTTATAAAATAAATTAAATATTTTAATTGAGATATTTATTGTATAAAATAAATATTCGATGAAAATTATTATTAAAATATTTATAAAATAAATTAAATATTTTAATTGAGATATTATGGAATAAAATAAATATTTGTTGAAAATTATTATTAAAATATTTATAAAATAAATTAAATATTTTAATTGAGATATTTATGGAATAAAATAAATATTCGATGAAATTATTATTAAAATATTTATAAAATAAAGTAAATATTTTAATTGAGATGTTTATGGAATAAAATAAATATTCGATGAAAATTATTATGAAATAATTTATTCGAGTGTAATAATAGTAAGAGAATGAAAATATTCTAATTTAATTAAGTAATTAAATTATAAGGGTAATGATTTGTTAAATAAAAGTAGAGTTTATACTAAATAATTAAGTGAAAATGTAACTAATGAATGTCGTGAATACATATGGTATGTGTGTAGGATTTGTGGTGAACGGAAGTAGTAATTGTTTAGCCTACGCACGAGGCAAGTTTCCTAACCCTACTTGTCATTATTGTTCAAGTTTATTATTTACCTCAAGTGAATTATCATTACTATTATTCAATTTCGAATGTTATATTAAAGATTTATTATCTTTTCAAAGCACGATTCAGTTATACAATAATTGTTCTATTGTATACTTCTTGAGATTATTATTCGAATTGAATATCATTATTGTTGAACCTTATTAGACTAGGGAACTTTATTGATTCAACTAGTCTTTAGTTTATGAACGTTCTAAATTTCAGAACCCTTATTGAATTATCCAAACCAAACTTCCTTTGGTGCGGATTCGAATGTCAAACTGAGATGAACAATCCTGTAAAGGGATTTACTTATGCGTTAGCGTTAAGATATTGTGCACAGTATGGTACTAAGGGCTGATCCCCCTAAGTACGAGAAGAAAGGTCCATAGTCTTATGACTGTTAAAGGTTTCAAGTATAACCCTTGTTAACCTAGGACATAGTTCAAGGTCTTACGATCCTCAGAATTCTTTTGATTCTTGTTATTCATTCTTGATTCAAAAGTTGAAATTTTATTCAGATGTCTTTAATTCACTCACATGTTATTATACTGTTATTTTATTGTTATACTTGTGGGCAATAGTGCTCACTCTTACTTTATAATAACATTGCAGTTAAGAACGAAAGAACCGATGAACCTTCCACTAGTAAAAGCAAGGGCAAAGTTAGCAAGTGATGAAGACTTGTTATTTTTATTAGATGATGTATTTATGTTTAAGACTTGAGTTAATGATGTTATTTAAGACTTATTTGTTTATGATTCCGCACAGATGTTTAAGGTTAGTTTAATCTGGGATTGTATTATTATTATTTGGATGTTGTAACCCTTAAGGGGAAGATTTTTATTCTATCTATTGCATGGTTTGCATTTATTATGGGTAGATAGATAGATGAAATTTGTACAGTGAACACCAGATCCCGTGAAATCGAAGTATCCCAGATTTGGGGGTGTCATATTAACAAGGAGCATTAATGTCTATATAGGAACCATCATTGGATGGCACCACTGGCAAGCAGAGTGGAAATGAATTTTAGCATTGCAGATATCAGCATCGCGCGGCCACGCGGTATAGTTAGCACATAAATCGCGCATCCTCGCATCAAGCCAATTTAGACAACAAGTCATTCTGCAAGTCTCGCACCCGCGCAGCCCATGAAGCAAAAACTCGCGAGCTCGCGCGTCAAGTTAAGAAAGCCACCAAAACGATCTGCAAGTCTCGCGCGCCCAGCTCAGTCAAAACAAGTGCGGCCGCGCACAACACCGGATTAAGACAGATCTGAATATTTTAAAAAACAGAGTTGTGGACCATTTGGACTCTCATTTGGGATAATAACAGATGCAAAATTCTCTCACTCTCTATAACTCACGTCGCTATCTATCTATCAGTTACAAGTTGTGCTGTACATCTCTCAATCAATTAGCCACGATTCGTGCCTCATTCAAAGTCTATATCTCCTCAACTTCTCCAAAGTGCACTATAAAGCTAGGGTTCCAATTTGGATTGAAGAAATGAGTGTTGAGTGTTCTCAATTTTTCAAGCTTTTCTTCATCCCCGAATCATATAATCTGTGCAATCACTATCAAATACAAATGGGGCCTAAGCGAGCACGATCTATTGCGTCGTCGTCTTCATCCTCTTCGGGCAGTCAAGAGGCTGACATTGTGGATCACACCAAGTTCCTCAATTTGGAAGCTCACCAAGAATACTATCGCATTGTGGCGAAGACATTCGTCAAGGAGCGAGGATTCAAGCCGGAGGCGTAGGATGGCCAGTTGTTCGCCATGATTCGAGAGAGAGGATAGGGTGGACTGACGGCTACTTCAATACCCGTTCATATGAACGTAGTCCGTGAATTCTATGCCAATGCCAAGGTCACTATGAGCGGAATATCTCTGGTTCGTGGTATCGAGGTAGATTACAGACCCCGTACCATCCGATTAATTTTCAAAATTACTGATGCACCGCCAGTGGGGGCTGCTAATTGGGTAATCGGTGCTCATTTGGAGACCGACATGGAGTTGATTATTGCAGAGTTATGTGTGCCGGGTACGAAATGGACATATAAAGTTGGCACGACACAACCGCGTATATTCCCAGCTACAGCCCTAAATCGCTATGCAAAAGCGTGGAACTTGTTCATATGCGCCAAGGTCATGCCTTCCGCCCATCAGCACAAAATAACAGCGGAGAGGGCACGTATTCTAGGGGCATAATCATTGGAAAGTACATCGACATTGGTCATCTCATTCACGAGAATATCTTGCGTTATCTACGGGAAGGAACGATTGGGAGCATTCCGCACGCATCCGTGGTTGCCATGCTTTGTGCTAATCAGGGATGTAACTGGGGCAATGAGCAGATGCAATACCCAAGCCAGGACATTACTCATGATATGATTGAAAAATTCGAGGACTGGGCAGGTGGTATACCACACCCACGCGGACTAGGATTCATCCTTCAGCCCATTTTTCCAGAGCCACCACAACAACACCCGTAAATAGACGAGGCGGGCCTATCCACGCATGTGCGTGCCAACCATGGCGATCGCCAACTCCGAAGGTTGGAGCGCAAGGTCGATACCATGTATGATAATTTGGGCACATTTGCGATGGGACTCACAAGGGCTTTAGCCGAAGCGTTTGCGCAACAAGGAACAACACAATAATGGCCTCAGTTTGGAACCACAGCACTATATCCACCACCAGATTCAGCACCCGAGGAGGGTGGCACCGCCAATACTTAGGGGAGTTTTCGTACCCTTTACCTTCATTCAATTGGGACATTGAATACTTTAAGTTTGGGGGTATTGGGTAGTAGTATTTTTAGTTTTGCATATAGTTTTGCATGATTCATATAGTTTTGCATGATTAGTTTAATTTTTATTGCATGTTTAGATTACATTTTAGCATATAGTTGCATGTTATAATTGCATACCTCACAGTTCTTACTGTATAGAAAAATTTTTGTCTAGCCAATGATGAGAGTGAAGTTTTTAAATGATTTTTGAATATTTTGGATAACATGAGCTGAGATGTAATGTTTTATACAATGAAATTCATAATGTTGTTTAAATGTTTTCGGTTTGCACAAATGTGTTCACAAGCACTTGTAGGTATAAGAAGTACGTTGTGCATTGCTCGATAGAAAAATGTAGTGTTAAAAAGAGAAATATGTGAAAAGTGACTTCTAGACTGTGTAAAACATCGATTTTTAAGCTTTGTGGAAAACATGGGTAGCAATGTATAAAAAAAGTAGAAATAACATGGCTAGTCTTATTTCGGGGCCCTGGCTACTTGAGTAAGTACGCCCGAAGGGATTGTCTCTACACCTAGCGCCCTAAGGTCTTTCATGGTCTGGGAGTCATTGGTTGAAATCTCGCTAAGGGGTAGCAGTGTGCCTAATGGAGTAAGACATTGCACAATCATGAAGAAAGAAAAAAAAGAAAAAAAATTGCAATAAACACCGCGGGAAAGTGTGAAAGTCGCCCTCGTGAGTAGAATAAAGCAGTTAAGCCCATTGTTGAACCTTAGTTTATTTTAAGATGTTGGAATAGTCCGAGTCACATATATATACATAAGTCTTGATTTAAGCTATAGTTTTTCTGGTTTGAGCATGATAGCATGAGCATTCTACACCTAAATCAAGTATTAGGCGAACACAACACACACGCACAGCATCTGTATAGAAATTTTGAATTATATGAGTATATGACATTATGCCTGCAGTTTGAGTTGAATATATATTCTCGAATCTAGAAAAAAAAAAGGACTGAATTTCTATGATGGTTGGGACAATGTGAGAATTAGTTGCATAGTAATATAGTTGCATTTTTATTGTTCATTAGTATGCATTGCTTGAGGGCAAGGAATGGTTCAAGTTTGGAGGTATTTGATAAGTAGGATTTACACCTACTTATGGAGTACAAATTCATGCGAACTATGACCATCTCAAGTACATTTTAGTCTGTTTTAGCTGCATTTTATGTTAATTTGCATTTCGCATACTTAAAACTCCTTTTGGTGAATAAGTGCAGGAATTGGCCTAATTTGGTGGTGATATCGGGCACGAGGCTAATGGAAGCGTGAGGCGAGGCAAAAGATAGGATGTACATAAGATTGAGTGGATATGGATGGACAAGCATGGATACACATAGGACATGTCAATAACAGCAGCAACATTGCAGAACCAAGCTAAGGAGCAAGATCAAAAGACAACAACTGAAAGCCGCGCGGCCGCGCGACAAAGATAGCTTAGAGGCGCGCGCACGCACGAGTTCCCAGCCAAACCAAGAAAACCTACTGCAAGTTGCGTGGCCGCAAGAAGGAAAAGCCCAGGGAGTGCGCGCCCGCGTGCGAGATCAGCTGAACAGACAAACTTACTTCAAGTCTCGCGGCCACGAGAATATCAAGCTGGAGGAGCGTGCGGCCGCACGCGAGGCCTGAAGCTGCTGACTTGTTTTATTTTATTTCTAATTTTTAAGGGTTGTAATTGATTTAAAACGATTCCTGACAGGTGTCATGGGTATCACTTGACATTTTATTAAGTTTTTCATGTAACTTTACATCGTAATTATGGTTTAATCTTTGGGGGAGATTCCAACGTAGAAGGAGGCCACAACTCTATTTTTCTACTCCTTCTTGGGATTTTCTACCAGAGTGGATTATTATTATTAGTTTTTGCTGGAATCTTATGAGGATTTGAATATTTATTTGTATTAAGCAATTGGGTTTGATAGTTTCATCTTTCATCTTTCAATTGTCGTTTATTGACCATGTTTAGATTTGATCCAATAATGGCTTTTGGTTCAACCATGAACTAAACTCCATTATGGGATTCTAACAGATTTTAATATGTAGTTTTATTGCATGCTTAAATGCTGGATTGTTTTGCATATCATATGGGATGTCTATCATGATTGTTTTGCATGTATGAATGCTTGATCACCATTCGTTTCAGTATTTGTATGGAATTGACAATGAACATGCAAATATGGACTATAATCATGATAGTATACGTATATAGCGCTGTGTGATATGGCTTATATAGTTCGTGAACCAGATAGACATATATTGTTTCACCGTATAAGTTAGAATAAGGGCTTAAACTTAAAATCAATATAGTTGCAATTTCACATAGACATATAGTGATTTTGGTTATATTGATGATTACATAGAGTCTATCATCTTTGGATGCTGTGTAAGTAGGTCTTAGTGCATTGAAAAATGGCTAATACTATTTTAGTGCTTTTGGCTACTTTCCTGTGATATGTGAGCAAGTCATGCATGATAGTGACGATTGAATGAAGTATTAAATGAAGTTAGGATCCCATTAGTTCCAATATCATTTATTCTATCGTTATTATTGCTTTAGTTGTTATTTGCAATTCGAGAACAAACCAAGTTTAATCATTAGTTTGACCATATAAATATAGTGATTTAATTAATGAATAGTAGTTTAAGTTAAACAACTTTCTCTGTGGGATCGATACTTTACTTGGTCTGTATTACTTGTTGACGCATGTATGCTTGCATGAGTTAGAGCTCTTTTGTTAAGACTAAAAAAGAGGCAACAAATACTATCCTAGAAAAGCGAATGTGGTAGCTGACGCATTGAGTAGAAGATCGTATGCGTTTACGAGTGAGATATTGTTAACACAAAGACTCATTTCATATGACTTACAAATGATAGAGATAGAGTTAAAGACTCTAGGGACCCACATTATGATGTCAAATAATACGAGTAGAATCGACGTTAATCGATAAAGTTAAAACCGCTCAAGATACACACCCGGAGCTGATGAATGTGAAGAAGAAGGTTTAAGAGATCGTTATTCTAGAAGCAAGAATCGACGAAGAGAGTAAATCTCAACCCTAGACTTAATTGGGCCATTTGAAATCCTCGATCGAATAGGAAATGTGGCCTATAGACTCGCTTTGCCGCCAAGTATGTCGCGTGTTCGTAACGTTTGTCACGTATCGATGTTACGTAAATATGTGGACGACCCGAACCACATTATTGAATTAGAATTGGACGTGATAGCAGAAGATTTAACTTATGAGGAGATACGTGTTAAAATCTTGGATAAGAAGGATCATATTCAACACTCAAAGGTTATACCTCAGGAGTTAGAATCTAAACAAGGTATCCTCACCTCTTTGGTATACCAGGTACGTACGTAAATTTTGAGGGCAAAATTTCATAAGGAAGGGCGATTGTAAGACCCCGAATTTTATGAAATGAAAGCATTCAATTTTCTTATAATTATTATTTATTTAGTAAATGGTTAAATTGATGAAGGGTTAAAGTTAAGGGTGATATGTAAAAAAAATTCAAAGTAAGTAAGTTGATATAAAATATTCGTTGTGTCGGGGAATATTCTTTTTGTCAGAGAATATTCGTAAGATGACATAATCATTGGTGGACCCCACAAACAGAATTATTGTCAAAGTTAGAAAACAACAAAATTATCTTTTTATAAAAATAACGGCGAAAGTTTTACCGTTAAACTGTTGAAATACCCGGTGGTAAAAGAACAGTAATACGCGTGGTTTCATAGTAGCACACGATATTGATTATTGATGCTTACGTGAGAAGTCAATCAGTTATACTCAATATTGCTACAGTAATTGCTACATAATATCTCACGTTATTTGATTCATTTATTGTCACAATATCATTTGCATAATATTTTATATTGCTAAATTAATAATTGAGACGACAAAGTTATTCATATTATTATTTACAATATTGACGGTGTCTAAAAAGTTCTATCGAGGAGTGGTTTGGTCACCTAATTACGCGCCAATAGGGAGAAATCCTTATCGGAAAGCCCCCTCTTTTCTGGGAATGATCTGGTTGTTAAATATTGTGAGTTATAATATTAATGATGAATAATTGTTAATAGATTAAAAATGTGTTTATTAAAGATAAGTGATTTGTGGTAAATATTTATTCAATTTTTGATATAAATAGAGGTGTTTGTTATGAGGTATTTGTTATAAGTTTGGCTTATTATTCCATGAGGAGATGTGTTAATTTTTCAGACCGTTGGTTGAAGTTATAATAGTAAATTAATATGGATCACTGGTTTAAAGTTTTAATAGTAAATTAGTATGGACCGTTGATTTAAGTTTTAATAGTAAATCAATATTTACCGTCCGTTTAAAAGTGAATTAGTCTGGGTCGTTCATGAATTAGTTACTATTCAATCCTTTTTCCTATAAATAGAAGCTCATTCCTTCATTATTTCTTACGAATTTATTGATAATCTAGAGAGAGAAACTATAGAGAGCAAGAAGAAGAACTACGCGGACTACCGCATGACAAGTGAAAATTCATTTGTAGTTTTATATATTATTTCTTTTCATATTCTTAAATCTAAACTTACTATGGTAAGTATTGCTTCTATAATTCCTGAAATTAGTGGAATATCCTTGAGTTTGTGCTTCATTCAGTATCGTTTCATTAGAATATTGATCTGAACTTTCTTATTAAATATTAATATTTTCACCCGAGGTACTATTCACTCGGTTACTATTCACTCAAATATTATTCACCCGGGGATTCGGGGTACTTTTCATACCGAGTTACTATTCACGGGTTACTATTCACCCAGAGTACTATTCATGACAAAAATTGATTTTTTCGGTAAAAATCATTTTTGATACAATATTATTCATGAATTTTACTCCACATAGCAGTATCATGTTGATAATTTGGACATTAATGAATTTTGGATAAATTAAATTATAAATCTTTAAAAATTTATCATTTGCTTTCTTTTAATTCTTATATCATTGTCATCATCCTCATGCTTATATTGTAATAAAAATCATATATGGCTTACGTGCATAGATGTACTATTGATTGGTATGATTATGACCATGGATTATTCGGTATAATCATGACCGTAATGTTATAAATGATGTGGTAAAAGTTCTTATTGGCTCGTAATGCATTGATGGATAGTTGTTGATTTGATCATGATCATTGATGATTACATGAATATCATTGGCATGTAGTGCAGGGATGATTCGATGATTTGGTTTATTTATTAAGCTGAGTCTTGTTGGGTAAAATAAATACGCGCGAAACACGCAAGTGTACGTGGTCAACAAGTAATATAGTAGTGAATAAAGTATCGTTCCCACGAGGATAAATTATCAAGAATTTTAACTTCATAATTATTAATTTCTATTAATCCTAATTCTATTAAACTATTCAATTCAATGGTTTTAAAACTATAAAAACTAAATTAATAAATAAGTAAACTATCACAAAAACAACCGCTAATATCAAAATCCAGAATTTCAAATAATTAATGGAGAATTAGACTTATGATTTCACCCTGAGCTTCATTCTGATTTGAAAACCTTTATTCCAACTCAATTTAATATCCCAGTTTATTAATCAAGAACACAAAAGTAATACTAGCCACCTCTCGATGCACTAATACCGTATCAACGTCAATCCACAATTAAGATAGAAATTCGTTAAACACCTAAATCAACCAACTCACTATATCTCTATGTGAACTGCAACTAAAGAAGGTTTAAGCTTAAGTTCTCTATTAGATTACATATGATGTTAAGTATATCTCTACCTTAACAATAATCAAAAAATTTACTATTGACAAAATTCATGATACATGCTATATTAACTAGGTCTAGAATTGAATCTTCTCTCTCGATTCCATTCAAATCCACAAGGAATTATTGATCAGGCAATTCAGAAGTTCACGCTCGAATTAACATAGATAAACTGAGAATATATTATTGAATTGGAAATCAAAGTTATATAATCATCGTTTCGCCCAAAGATCCATCACAAGTCTAATAAGCGAATTAGTTCATAACGAATGAATTAAAAACTGAATAATATACTGAAAACATCCTTTCGATTACAAATAAAGAACTAAATAGAAGAAGAATAATGAAAACTCCTTCACGTAGCCTCGATTTGCAACCGTCACGATAATCTCTGAAAATTACTCATCCGAAGCTCGCACTCGAATCCTGGAATTTTTCTTGTAATATGCTCCTTGTGTTGTGTGATTCGTTGTTTTTTTACATAATATTCAGCTCTCCTCTTTGTTCTAGCTGAAATCTGCTATTATAGAGTCCAGGCGCCTAACAAAAACCCAACAATCCAAGTCGCCACAAAGTTTGAACAGCAGCAGGTCACTTTCCGGATTCGGGACCCCCGCCCCGGTAGGGGGTACAAGCTTAGAAAGGCCCGCCCCGGCGGGCTAGGCTACTGCTAAAGGATTTTTTTCGCTTTCATGAGTTTTTCCACTTTTGCTCCAAAACTCCGCCATTCTTCACCACTTACATCCATGACCACCCTACACATAAAATAATACGAAACGAGTGAAAACGAACACAAAACACGAAGATAACTATGAATTTAAACTTGAAATGAATATCGATTTGTGTATATAAAATCCACTTATCAAAATCCTCCAAACTTAAATCGTGTTAGTCCTCGAGCGCAAAACAAACTACATGTTATGCAATGCAACGAAATGAAAATCTAAATGCCTAAGAATCCAACAATATTGTAAAAACTAACTTATCTCGTCGGCCTCAAAGAAAATAAGTAACCTTACAATATGAATCACCAAAACTAATCCACAATTTCGTATTAATTCTCAACTCTTGAACAATTATCACTGGTATAACGTGCGTGTGTGATCAACATCTAAGATAACTGATACGGACCCAAATTCAATACATAAACAACTTCTTAGAAGGAATCATACAGTGCAAGCTTCAAAATTTCAAAGATAGGTGTTGATCGATTTCGCAATCAATGAATACGTGCAAGTATACACGGTCAACAAGTAATAGAGTGATAAGAAAAGTATCGTTCCCACGAGGAATTATTTAATAAAAATCACCAAGTACTAATTCTTAACCAAACTAATTTTATTTAAACAATCTCAAATTGTGTTTTTCCTAATTAAGAAAACTAAATTAACCAATTAAAACTATGTTACTTTATAAATGAATGCAAATAAATAAAGATTAAGACTTCAATATCCCCAATTATGAATTATAAATCAATTATCCAATTATCCCAATTATTATGCCTACTGAATTGTTAACAAGAATTCTCAAATGCCAAAAGTCCTTTTCCAAGTGATCAATTGCCTTCTATTTAATCCAGATTAATCTTGCTATATTCATATGCAAAACAATTGAATTAAACTCTTTCCAATCCCAATTCATTATGTGTTACATGCGGTGAACAGATATTTCCATTCAATTCACAAACCTAATTATTCACTTTGCAAATAACTAAGTCACATGTTATCATGCCCAGTTCTAACCCTAGAATTCCTCTTCCAATTCCTTCTAGAGTAACAAAGTAATTACTGATCAGATAATTAAGCAATATGCACAAGACAAGATAAACAACTCACTTTAACATAAATAACTGGAATATAATGAATAACTAATTTATAGCCATAAAAAGTTCAATTGAAATCTTAATGAAAGAGTTAGTTCATAATTAATGAATGGAAACCAAGAATCCACAATTGAATAGACATTAAAAGATAAAAGTAAGATGAGAGAAGAGAATATAATCTGTTGTCAGCAAATCTGATGCTCCCCTCTTGCTCTTGCTCTTGATCTTCAATGATCTCCAAGTTGCTTCAATCTCCAAAACTAATAAGAACTAGGGTTAATGTTCTAATCTAATAGAGTGTATCTCTAATCTAAGCTATGTAATCTCCAAGCTAAGCTATGTAATCGCCCTTATTTTATGCCTTACATCATGTATTTATAGGTTACAAGTCTAATTTTTAGTTTTGGAACAAACCCAATCCAATTTGGAGTCAAAAAGGTGTCAAAATTCGCCCAAAACGCGTCCAGGCCCGCACCAGGCCCTTCCCCAGCGCCCCAGCACTGGGCACGGCGCTGGGATTCTGCCCCCCAGCGCCCCGGCGCTGCCACAAAGTCTAACATTTTCTACTCCTACGTCCTTTGGGAAAACGGCCATAACTTCTTCGTCCGAACTCCGATTTAGATGATTCAAGATGTTCTGGAAAGAGGAGAAGTAGATCTACAACTTTAATTCTTTAAGCTTTTCGAAATAATGTCCGGAGCTATAGTCAAATTGGATCTGAAGTGACTGCTGTGTAAATGACAAGCCGAAAACGTGCATCTAGCCACCCCGAACGTCGATCCATGCAACTTTTGTCCTAAATCCTACAAAACAATATAAAACATGTATGAATAGACACAAACACATAAAAACATCCTAAAAGACTTGAGAACAACAATAAATTAACCCCGAATGTATCTAATTCATGTGTATAAAACTCACTCATCAAATACCCCCAAACTTAAACCTTTGTTTGTCCTCAAGCAAAAACACAAAAATGTTATGCAATGCAATGTAATGAAACTAATCTACATGCCTACGAATCCAACAGTAATGACAGAAACAAGTCTATTTAACCGGCCTTAGAGAAATCAAGTAAACATGATAATACATCATATTAAAACAAATCAGTAATTTCCCAATCAATCATCAAATCTTAGACTGTTATCACTGATATAGTGCGTGTGTGCTCCACAATAATGTTAACTGATATAAAATCAAATTTAAGACATAATAGATATCTTCGAAGGCATCATACAGTGCAAATTCACAAAATTCACGAACAAGCTAGATCCAACTAAAGTCAAACATCCACCAAGTTCAAGAGTCCAATCTGGGATACTTATGCTTTACTTTTTATTACGGTGGCTTTTTGCTCTTTTCTCGTTTTATTATTTTTTTTAACCATGATTGTGCAATGTCTCATTCCATTAGGCTAACAGTGTCACCCCTTAGCGAGCTTTCGACCAACGACTCCCAGACCATATAAGACCTTAGGGCGCTAGGTTTTAAGATACCCCTTCGGGCGTACTTACTCAAGTGACAAAGGCCCCGAAACAAAACTAGCCACGGTAATTTTTTTTTTCTTTTTCTCTCTCTTTTTTTTGATAGATGGTTGGTGAGTGCGTTTTACGCTCCATCTCACGCTTGTTTTTATGGGGAGTGTTTCTCCTCAACCCACCACAAGACTCAACATGTTTTTTTTAAAGCTTATATACCCCAAAATTTCCCCCAAACTTAAGTTTTTATCAAAATTTAGCCATCTCCGCCTATTCATGTCTTTCATTCCTTCACACTAGTATTATCCTTAAAAAAATCCATTATGTATCAATTTAAACTTAATCAGTTAACATAGCTATTATTAACGTGCTAACCTTGATTATACCAGTTTCAAACAGGAAAAGATTCAATTCATAACAAGAAATCACATCAAAGCCTGAATATTCAATACTATACTTATCTACTTAATTCCAGTCTCATCATTGGCCAAAATAGACTTTTACTATCTAACAGTTGGAATCATGCAAATATAAACTAAACGCAACAAACACAGTAAACTAACTACTATTTTTGCGATTTTTAATTTTTTTTTTAAACAAAAAACTAAATGTAAATAACCCGAAAACATAACGAACTTACAATGTAAATAACTAGCTATATGCAATACAACACTAAAATGCCCCAAACTTAAACTAGACATTGTCCTCAATGGCTACAATAGAAAAAATTAAAGCAGAGGACTTCCCTGAAAATATAACAATCTTCCTCCTTTTCCGCTAAGTTTGGAGAATAGGCTAAGCACATGGAACAAATTGGGCACCACACTTGAATTTGACTTGAATAACCTGTAAAACCATGATAGAAGCAATTTTATTAAATCCTAAATAAATGCAAATTCAAAACTACTAATATAAAACTTAATAAAAACTAAAAATAAAAAATAAAAATTAAACTTGGGTTGCCTCCCAATAAGCGCTTGTTTTATAGTCTCAGCCTGACTTTGTCTGGTCAATGCTATCCAATTCCTCTTCGAAAGTTGAGGAACCCTCCATCCATCGGAAATAATATAGCTTTTGGTAGGTTCCCATTTATAATAGCCATTGTGTTAAAGTCACCTAGCATGCTTTCTTTAGATAAGATCACATTCAAGAACGTCCAGCATCTAGGTGGTTTCTCCATTGTGTCTGCGAATATATTCTGGTATTGAGGCTTGTCAGACACAAAAATTTCTTCTTCTATCTTCTCCAGCTCATCGCACCATGGTTTCGAAGGTGTACTTGCTTTTACATCATAGAGAGTATTGCCGACGACATGACTACCAATCGGACAAGGTTTTGCAAATCTAACTGGACTCTTGAACTGTGGAGGAGAAGGCACTTGAGGCATAAACAACATTGGCTCATCATCATTGGGTCTCACAATTAGTTCTTCACCGACCTTGTTGTCATTATCCCCACTTGTCTCCTCTTTTTTATCTTGTGGCTCATCCAGTTGTCGATTTGGCTCGGGCTCACCATCAGTCTCAGAATCCATGTCATAGGGCCAGGTGTATTGAGGACGGTTGTTCAACTCATGTGCTATCTGTTCCACTTGATTTTCCAGATTCTTGATCAATGCCCCTTGGCATTGCAAAGTAAGCTCTACTTGATTCATTTTCTTGTCTTGTTCCTCATTCCTTTTTTCAGAAGCTTTAATAAATTTTTCCAAGGCTTCCTCCCAATTTGAATGTTCTTCCTGTTGTAGTGGAGGTGGACACAAGAAATCCTGTGGGTATGTTGGACTTGGAGCATAAAATTGATCTTGATTGTTACTCCATGAAAAATTCGGGTGATACCCCCAATCCTGATGATAGTTGTTAGGATAGACATAATTATTGGGGTAATCACCACTATACTGTACCGGCTCGAAACTGATGGCGCATTGATGACTCATATGATTTCCAGCACAATAATCACAAGTAACCGCCATACTTTGACGACGCTGAGCTTCAAAAGCTTCAAACATCCTCGAAAGTGTCTCAATCTGTGCTGACAATGCAGAAAGTTTCTCGAGTCTTTCAATCTCCGTTCCCCTTGGTTGAGTCATGTTCGTGTATGGCCATTGATACACAAAGTCATCCATGGTACCTGAAAAGAAAGAAATATAGAAAGAGAATTAAAAATAAAAATAAAAATGTTTAAATTAAGACTAATTTGATTGAAATTAATATTGGAAAATAATTATTAAATTAATTCCCCGGCAACGGCGCCAGAAACTTGTTGATCGATTTCGCAATCAATGAATACGTGCAAGTATACACGGTCAACAAGTAATAGAGTGATAAGAAAAGTATCGTTCCCACGAGGAATTATTTAATAAAAATCACCAAGTACTAATTCTTAACCAAACTAATTTTATTTAAACAATCTCAAATTGTGTTTTTCCTAATTAAGAAAACTAAATTAACCAATTAAAACTATGTTACTTTATAAATGAATGCAAATAAATAAAGATTAAGACTTCAATATCCCCAATTATGAATTATAAATCAATTATCCAATTATCCCAATTATTATGCCTACTGAATTGTTAACAAGAATTCTCAAATGCCAAAAGTCCTTTTCCAAGTGATCAATTGCCTTCTATTTAATCCAGATTAATCTTGCTATATTCATATGCAAAACAATTGAATTAAACTCTTTCCAATCCCAATTCCTTATGTGTTACATGCGGTGAACAGATATTTCCATTCAATTCACAAACCTAATTATTCACTTTGCAAATAACTAAGTCACATGTTATCATGCCCAGTTCTAACCCTAGAATTCCTCTTCCAATTCCTTCTAGAGTAACAAAGTAATTACTGATCAGATAATTAAGCAATATGCACAAGACAAGATAAACAACTCACTTTAACATAAATAACTGGAATATAATGAATAACTAATTTATAGCCATAAAAAGTTCAATTGAAATCTTAATGAAAGAGTTAGTTCATAATTAATGAATGGAAACCAAGAATCCACAATTGAATAGACATTAAAAGATAAAAGTAAGATGAGAGAAGAGAATATAATCTGTTGTCAGCAAATCTGATGCTCCCCTCTTGCTCTTGCTCTTGATCTTCAATGATCTCCAAGTTGCTTCAATCTCCAAAACTAATAAGAACTAGGGTTAATGTTCTAATCTAATAGAGTGTATCTCTAATCTAAGCTATGTAATCTCCAAGCTAAGCTATGTAATCCCCCTTATTTTATGCCTTACATCATGTATTTATAGGTTACAAGTCTAATTTTTAGTTTTGGAACAAACCCAATCCAATTTGGAGTCAAAAAGGTGTCAAAATTCGCCCAAAACGCGTCCAGGCCCGCACCAGGCCCTTCCCCAGCGCCCCCCCAGCACTAGGCACGGCGCTGGGATTCTGCCCCCCAGCGCCCCGGCGCTGGTATCAAGCCCAAAACGAGCGCCCCGACGCTGCCACAAAGTCTAACATTTTCTACTCCTACGTCCTTTGGGAAAACGGCCATAACTTCTTCGTCCGAACTCCGATTTAGATGATTCAAGATGTTCTGGAAAGAGGAGAAGTAGATCTACAACTTTAATTCTTTAAGCTTTTCGAAATAATGTCCGGAGCTATAGTCAAATTGGCTCTGAAGTGACTGCTGTGTAAATGACAAGCCGAAAACAGTGCATCTAGCCACCCCGAACGTCGATCCATGCAACTTTTGTCCTAAATCCTACAAAACAATATAAAACATGTATGAATAGACACAAACACATAAAAACATCCTAAAAGACTTGAGAACAACAATAAATTAACCCCGAATGTATCCAATTCATGTGTATAAAACTCACTCATCAATAGGCACAACTCAACTAAAATTAAACAAAACCAAATTCAAGGGTACATGCAGGATACTTATGCTTTCTTCTTTTTCTCTTTTTTTTAACACGGGGGCTTTTTACTCTTTTCCCGTCATTATTCCCTTTTTTTAGATAGATGGTTAGAGAGTGCGTTTTACGCTCCATCTCACGCTTATGTTTATGGGGAGTGTTTCTCCTCAACCCACCACAAGACTCAACAGGTTTCATCATACTTTTTTTTTATTTTTTTATTTTTTATTTTTTTTCAAAGCTTATATACCCCACATATACTCCCTCAAACTAAGGTTCTTGCCTAATTTAAGCCTTTACTACCTATCCTTGTCATTTTTCTGGTTCACCCTAGCATTATCCTTTAGAAACTATTTATGTATCGATTTGAATTAACCGGTCAACAAAGATGTTATTAGTGCTAACCTTTTTATAACAGTTTCAAACAAGTCCAAAAATCGATTCATAACAGAAATTTCCTCATAGTTCTAATAATCAAAATTGTAGTGGTTAACTTGTTCACAATCTCATCATTGGCCCACAGATAACATGAAAATGCAACCCCGTTGGACATATGCAAACAAAATATTTAACTAAATTTTTATTTTATTTTTTATATGTAAATACAGAATTAACAAAAATGCAAAATCCTAGATTACTATGCAAATGCCTAATCTACTATGCAAAACTAAAATAACAAAATGCATGCGACTAAACAAATAAATCCCCCAAACTTAAATAACACAATGTCCTCATTGGATAAAAATAAAATAAAGTGCATGAGGACTTCCCTAGAATCGTTTAAGTTTGGGGAGGTGGTTGGTGCTCTTCTTCATCGAAATCACTTTGAGGAAATCAAGGTAATGGTCCGGGTTGTTGATATGGATAGTGTGCCGCTGGGTTGAAGCTTTGGAGTGTTGTATTGAGTGAGGCTAAAGATGCATTCATAGCATCAAACATGTGATCTTGTCGCATTGCCAATTGCCGCATTTCCCGGCGTGCTGCTCTATTGTGCACAATCATCTGATTTTGGAACTCAAGGAACTGAGGACTGGATATTGCCTCGGTCTGCGGAACCTGCTCGGTTCCTTGATGTCCCATAGGTTCATCCTCATCCCTCGAAGTATCTTCTGCATCAACTTCATCTTTTGACGCCGATGGAAAAACAAAACCCAGACCTCGTGGATGTGACTCGCCTCCTGCCCATACAGAATACCGCGCTATCATTCTCGAGTCAAGCAAAGCGAGCAGTATTTGAGTAGGCTCATTATCAGAACATCTCACCCCTGCATTACGGCACAACTGACAGATGAGTGTTGGGTGTGGCAAGCCACCCGAAAAATTTCCACGTAGGCACCAGCGGATTGAAAAACTGATAATTTCCCAGACGTCAATGATGAAATCTTGCACAATTGCGTACAACAGTAACGCCTTCTCTTTTGTGACGTCCGAAGTGTGTTGGGACGGAATCAATTTAGCACATAAGAAGGCGTACCATATTTTTCCATACCGGCTAAGGTCCTTGCTATGGAACACTGTGCCTCCCTTTCGACCTTTGATCCAAGAAGTTCCCGGCTTTGTCATGTTCGTGATAACTTCCTCGTAGTCCGGGTCAAAATCTCTCAATTGTGCATACTGACACTACCATGGCACCTGCAACTGATAATATGCATTAATGGCATCATCACTGAATGGGACCATGCGACCCCACACAAACGCATTGAATGGTGCTTTGTCTTCGGCGTTTGCATAAAATTCTTTGACGATGTTGACAACGGCGGGTACCAGATGTTCGGTGAGTTTGAGCCACCCCGTTTGATAAATATGAGACATCATCTCCCCATCATTTCCCTCGGGGGCCAATCCACGTTCCGGCGTAAGGGCTTTGGTTATCATGTAGTCATACCGGTCGGCGGTGGCGGCACTCACAAATTTTCATCGATCATATATTCGTGGTGGTGGAGCGGGTCTTGAACTCTCTCCTCTTTGGCGTTTGGAAGTCGGTTGTGATGCCATTGAATTTTGGATGTTACAACTTGCTAGCACACACCACCTTCCTCTTACACTTGGTTCAGTCAATTTATCAAACACTTTGTGTTCACAGCCCGTTCCTCCCCCAAACTTAGGTTGTTTCTATGGAATTCAGTTGAGGAAAGATGAAAACTTGACACGAACGCGACCTACTCTCAAGTGTGCTATATGTTTTCCAATTTCTTGAAGAATTCGACTTTAGTGGTGATGAATATGGGAAGTATGGGTTTATATAGAGGTGATAGGGGAGAGGAATTTGTTGGCTTGATGGTGTGGGGTAGTGGATGCAATTGATTTAGGTTTGGGAATGGGGAGAGGGTGAATCTGTTTGTAATCATTGGGTAGAGAGAGTGGGTAGAAGGAGTGGATCGAATAAATGGGGCAAATGAGTAGGGAATGAGATAGGAAGAGGCGTGTGTTTAGGGAAATAAGAAGGCAATGTGTGTGTAAGATGAACGTGTCTGCCCAGAATTAAGGACCCAGGCGGGGGGTGCACAGCCAATATAGCCCGCCCCAGCGGGCATGCCTACTGACTTGGGATTTTTGGCCCAAAATTTGGTGATGCAAAATTCTTCGATTTTCCTTTATTGCTTGCCCGTTATTGCTCTTGTTCACTTTTGACCCCTCCTACAACCATAAACTGGCAAGATGTTAGATTATTGACGACTTGGTGTAGGATTGAGAGTTTTAACAAAATTTTACGCTATACTACCTACCTAATACTTAATAAAAGCTACATTCTAACAATTAATCATGAAGTACGAAAAATAATGAAATATTGGGTTGCCTCCCAATTAGCGCTTGATTTTAAGTCGTTCAGCCTGATTACTCCCTGTTTTACTGTGTGTCGGTGAGGGTAACGTCGTCGGCGTCCCAGTTCAACTCGCCACCCCAGTAATTCTTTATCCGTTGACCATTGACTTTGAACGTCTCTAATGGATTACGACTGTAGAGTTCAACGGCGCCATGAGGAAATACTCTCTTTATAGTGAATGGTCCCGACCATCTCGACTTAAGCTTTCCTGGGAACAATCGCAACCGTGAGTTGAACAAGAGGACTGATTATCCCGGCTCGAATGTTCGTTGCATAATTTTTTGGTCGTGCCATCTTTTAACCTTTTCTTTGTATAGCTTGGCGTTCTCGTAGGCTTGGAGTCGGAATTCGTCGAGCTCATTTAGTTGGAGTAGCCTCTTTTCTCCTACAGCGGCTTGATCAAAATTCAATTTCTGTATAGCCCAGTAGGCCTTGTGTTGTAGCTCCACCGGTAAGTGACATGATTTTCCGTACATGAGTTGATATGGTGACATCCCGATTGGTGTTTTGTATGCAGTCCGGTACGCCCATAATGTGTCATCCAATCGAAGTGAACAATCTTTTCGACTCAAATTGACGACTTTCTCTAATATCTTCTTAACTCCCCTGTTTGAGACGTCAGCCTGTCCATTAGTTTGAGGATGATACGCTATAGCTACCTTGTGGTTAACCCCATACTTAGCCAAAAGAGCTGTAAACGACTTATTGCAGAAGTGACTACCTTTATCCTTGATTATTGCTCTTGGCGTCCAAACCTCGTGAAAATGTTTTCTATAGGAATTTGAGGACCACCTTGGCATCGTTAGATGGTAATGCGGCAGCTTCAACCCACTTCGAGACGTAATCCACCGCAAATAGAATATACTGATTGCTCAAAGACGAAGGGAATGGCCCCATGAAATTGATGCCCCATACATCAAAGATTTCTACTTCAAGAATTGTCTGTATGGACATCTCATTCCGTTTAGAGATGTTGCCCACCCTTTGGCAACTATCACATGTTTTCACAAATTGGTGGGCATCTTTGAACAATGTCGGCCAATAAAACCCGGCTTGAAGCACTTTTGCCGCGGTGCGCTCACTCCCATAATGTCCCCCATATGCCGATGAGTGGCATTCCTGCAGTATGTTGTGCACTTCGCTGTAGGGGATACACCTTCTAATCATCTTATCGGTGCACTGTTTGAATAAGTAAGGCTCGTCCCACATGTACCACTTGACGTCATGAAGAAACTTATTTTTCTGTTGTCTTGTAAGATCAGAGGGAAGCATGTTGCTCACCAGATAATTTGTGAAGTCAGCATACCAAGGAAATTCAGCATTTAACCCAAATAATTGCTCATCAGGGAATGACTCATTGATTGCGCATCTATCCTCATCCTTTTTCTCCGGATTTTCTAGCCTTGATAAATAGTCGGCAACTTGATTCTCCATCCCCTTTCTATCTTTAATTTCTAAGTCGAACTCTTAAAGTAGAAGAATCCATCGGATAAGGCGTGGCTTAGCATCTTTTTTCGCTATTAGGTACCGAATCGCCGAATGATCCGTGTATACTATCACCTTAGTCCCGATCAAGTAAGCCTAGAATTTGTCAAACGCATACACCACTGCAAACAATTCCTTTTCAGTGGTAGTGTAATTCATTTGAGTCTCTATGAGTGTTTTGCTTGCATAGTATATGGCGTGAAACACTTTGTCTCATCTTTGTCCCAAAATAGCCCCAACCGCATAGTCGCTCGCATCACACATAAGCTCGAATGGCATATTCCATTTCGGTGCGACTATCACAGGGGCTGTAGTTAATTTCTTCTTCAACAATTCAAACGCGAACTTGCATTTCGCAGTAAACTGAAAGTGGCATCCTTCTCTAAAAGACTGCATAGAGGTTTTGTAATCTTAGAGAAATCTTTTATGAACCTTCTGTAGAATCCCGCATGACCCAGAAAACTTCTAATACCCTTAACGAAGTTTGGTGGAGGCAATTTCTCGATCGTATCCAGCTTTGCTTTGTCCACCTCCAATCCATGAGCCGACACCTTATGGCCCAATATTATGTCCTCTTCAACCATGAAGTGGCATTTTTCCCAATTGAGTATGAGGTTTGTATCCTTACATTGCTGCAAAACCATGACCAGGTTCTCTAGGCAAGTATCAAAATTGTTTCCATAGACCGAGAAATCGTCCATGAAGACTTCTACATTTTTCTCCACCATATCTGAAAAAATGGCCATCATACACCGTTGGAAAGTTGCAAGTGCATTGCATAATCCAAATGACATCCTCCTGAATGCAAATGTGTCGTAAGGGCATGTAAATGTTTTCTTCTCTTCATCTTCAGGAGCGATGGCGATCTGGTTATAGCCCGAGTATCCATCCAATAAACTGTAGTACTCATGTCCCGCTAGTCTGTCTAACATTTGATCAATAAAGGGCAGCAGGAAATGATTTTTTCGGGTTGCCTTGTTCAATCTCCTATAATCGATGCACACCCTCCATCCTATAACTGTTCTTGTTGTAATTAACTCGTTGTCCTCATTCTGTACCACAGTCATTCCCCCCTTTTTCGGCACACAATGAATCGGACTAACCCATTTACTGTTAGAAATTGGATATATAATACCGGCATCCAATAATTTTAGAATTTCCTTCTTTACCACTTCCTTCATAATTGGGTTAAGTCGACGTTGATGCTCGGCTAACGGTCTCGCATCATCCTCCATCAGAATCTTGTGCATGCAAAATGAAGGGCTAATTCCCTTTATGTCTGCAATCGTCCATCCAATTGCTGATTTGTGATCCCTAAGCACCCGTAGCAACTTTTTCTTTCTTCCTGCAATGCGTTAAGTGCAGCAGAAATAATTACAGGTAAAGAATTTGAATTGCCTAGGTACGCATACATGAGATGTTTAGGGAGTGGTTTAAGTTCCAAAGTTGGTGGCACCTCTAAAGAAGGTTTCAGTTTTTCTGCAGCTATTTCCTCAGTGTGCAAAGGTTCAAACGGTGCTCTGAATCTGCTAACCTGTGGCAATGAGTCTAGTATCTGTAAGAGTTCCACAAATTATGGGTCATCCTTTTCTTCATCCCCCAGTAAAGTTGTTTCTAATGGATCGTTGACCAAACTCTTTCTCATGTCTTCACTGATGATTTGCTCAATTAAATCCATCTGAAAACATTCTTCTTCATCCATAGGTAATTTCATGGCCTTGAACACATTAAATTTGATTTCTTGATCTTGGACTCTCATAGTAAGTTCTCCTTTTTGCACGTCTATGAGTGTCCTTCCCGTAGCCAAGAAAGGTCTCCCTAAGATAATCGGTATGTTCTTATCCTCCTCAAAACCCAGAATGATAAAGTATGTCGGGAATATAAACTTATCTACTTTCACCAGAATATCCTCTAATGTGCCTCTCGGATATGTGACTGACCTATTCGCCAACTATAATGAAATATTTGTAGGCTTTGGCGCGGGCAAACCCAATCCTGTGTATACCGACAATGGCATGAGGTTCACACTCGCCCCCAAATCATATAGACATTTGTTGAACGACATTTTCCCAATCGTGCATGTGATAGTAAAGCTCCCCGGGTCGTTAAGTTTTGGTGGTAGCTTCTCCTGTAACACCGCACTACACTCCTCTGTTAGTGCCACTGTTTCAAATTCTTCCCATTTCTTTTTCCTTGATAGAATTCCTTTCATAAACTTCGCATAACTTGGCATTTGCTCTAGGGCCTCCATGAATGGGATGTTAATCTGTAGTTTCTTGAAAACGTCTAAAAACCTTGCGAACTACTTATCTAACTTCTGTTTTTGAACCCTCTGCTGAAATGGTGGTGGAGGATAAACAATTGGCTTATTATTTAACTTTATTTCCTCTTCCTTGTTACCTTCCACAATGTTACTGTCATCAACTTTTTCCTCCGGTGACGCTGAATTTTCTGAATTATTACCCCCGAGATGTTTTCCACTTCTCAACATAATTGCTTGACATTGCTCATGACTACCCTTCGGATTTCTCTCAGTGTCTCTAGGTAATGTTCCTTGTGGTCTATTATTCACTGCTAACGCCAGCTGTCCAATTTGATTTTCCAAATTCTTGATCGACATCTCTTGACTTTTCATCACCATTGTTTGATTTTTTATTGTTGCCTCAGTGCTAGTTATGAACTTCGACACCATTTCCTCGAAATCTGATTTCCTTTCCTGATGTTGAACAGGTTGTTGGTGACTCTGAAAACCAGGGGGATATGTTGGTCGTGGAGCTTGAGTTTGCTGGTTATTGCTCCATAAGAGGTTTGGGTGGTTGTTATTCCCCTGGTTGTAGGTGTTTTGGTATGTATTTTGCGGAATTCTGTTGTAGTTACCGATGAACTGGACGGATGCTGGATTAATTGTGCACTGATCTGTAGGATGATCACCCGCACATAATTCACATACTACCGCAACCTGCTGAACTTGAGCCCCTGTCATAGTATCGACCTTATCATTCATAGTATCAAACTTCTTAGATAATGCAGAAATCTGTGCTTATATAGCTGTCACCCCATCTAATTCCAAAATCCCAGCCGCCTTTGCCTGTGTCATTCTTGCTGTGGGCCACTGGTAGTTGTTTGCTGCCATGGTTTTGATCAAATTGTAGGTTTCCTCGTAACTCTTAGCCATGAATGCACCGACTGATGCTGCATCAATACTGGTTCTGACATTCCCATTTAGTTCATTATAAAAGGTGTTCATTTGCAGCCATTTGGGAAATCCATGATGTGGGCACTTTTTAAGTAATTCCTCGTAACGCTCTCATTCCTCATATAGTGACTCCCCATCCTGCTGCTCAAACATCGTAATGTCATTCCTCATTTTAGGAGTTTTCGCCGGTGGGAAAAATTTGGCAAGAAATTTTTGAACCAAGTCTTCCCACGTAGTAATCGACCCCGGTGGCAAAGAATGTAACCAACTCTTTGCCTTGTCCCATAAAGTGGACGGGAACAAACAAAGTCTCACTGCTTCATCCGACACCCCATTGTACTTGAACGTGTCACACATTTCCAGAAAACTGATTAAATGATCATTCGGGTCGTCATTTGCCATTCCCCCAAACTGAACTGAATTCTGCATCATCTGAATGGTCCCAGCTTGATTTCAAAAGTATTCACAGCTATTGCAGGCCTAGTGATGCTTGACTGCAGATCAGTCACCTTAGGTGTTGCAAAATCTCTCAACGCTTTCTAGGTCTTCGGCAACAATTATTTCTTCCATATCAGAATTTTTGAATTCGTTCTTTGTTTCCTCGATCCACTTACTTAACCTCTAAAATCTTCTTTCAATGTCGTCCTCAAAAGGAAGCAAGTCTGGATTTTTGGATCGTGTTTGCATAAATAAATGTCAAAAACCTGAAATAGGAAAAACAAAAACAAAAATTGTTTAAGTAAAACTGTACTAATTAAACTGATATTTTAAAAATATTTAAAATCTCGGCTAAATTGTCCCCGGCAACGGCGTTAAAAACTTGTTGGGTAAAATCAATACGCGCAAAACACGCAAGTGTACGTGGTCAACAAGTAATATAGTAGTGAATAAAGTATCGTTCCCACGAGGAAAATTTATCAAGAATTTTAACTTCACAATTATCAATTTTCTAGTAATCCTAATTCTATTAAACTATTCAATTCAATGGTTTTAAAACTATAAAAACTAAATTAATAAATAAGAAAACTATCACAAAAACAACCGCTAATATCAAAATCTGAATTTCAAACAATTAATGGAGAATTAGACTTATGATTTCACCCTGAGCTTCACTCTGATTTGCAAGCCTTTATTCCAACTCAATTTAATATCCTAGTTTATTAATCAAGAACACGAAAGTAATACAAGCCACCTCTCGATGCACTAATACCGTATCAACGTCAATCCACAATTAAGATAGAAATCCGTTAAACACCTAAATCAACCAACTCACTATATCTCTATGTGAACTGCAATTAAAGAAGGTTTAAGCTTAAGTTCTCTATTCGATTACATATGATGTTAAGCATATCTCTACCTTAACAATAATCAAAAATCTGCTATTGACAAAATTCATGACACATGCTATATTGAAGCTCCTCTCTCAATTCCATTCAAATCCACAAGGAATTGTTGATCAGGCAATTCATAAGTTCACGCTCGAATTAACATAGATAAACTGAGAATATATTATTGAATTGGAAATCAAAGTTATATAATCATCTTTTCGCCCAAAGATCCATCACAAGTCTAATAAGCGAATTAGTTCATAACGAATGAATTAAAAACTAAATAATATACTGAAAACATCCTTTCGATTACAAATAAATAACTAAATAGAAGAAGAAGAATAATGAAAACCCCTTCACGTAGCCTCGATTTGCAACCGTCGCGATAATCTCTGAAAATTACTGCTCTGAAGCTCGCACTCGAATCCTGGAATTTTTCTTGTAATATGCTCCTTGTGTTGTGTGATTCGTTGTTTTTTTTACGTAATATTCAACTCTCCTCTTTGTTCTAGCCAAAATCTGCTATTATAGAGTCCAAGCGCCTAACAAAAAACCAACAATCCAAGTCATAGCAGAGTTCGAACAGCAGCAGGTCACTTGTCGGATTCGGGACCCCCGCCTTGGCGGGCTAGGCTACTGCTAAAGGATTTTTTCGCTTTCATGAGTTTTTCCACTTTTGCTTCAAAACTCCGCGATTCTTCACCACTTGCATCCATAACCACCCTACACATAAAATAACACGAAACAAGTGAAAACGAACACAAAACACGAAGATAACTATGAATTTAAACTTGAAATGAATATCGATTCGTGTATATAAAATCCACTTATCAAGTCTCAGCGATAAAGTTGATGAAAAACTTTTTAAATCATAGAAGATAGTATATATCATGCTCTACTTGACTCTTCTAATGGAATGCTTGTTCCGCTGCAGTTAAACTTGACGTTTATTGTATTTTATCAGTTTAACATTGTTGAAGGCTAACGATAATTTATTCTGCATTATCTTAGTCATAATATTTTTTATTGGGCTAGTTGTGCTCACCCTTTGCTTTCATTGTTCTCTTCAGAAAATGAGAATATAGCTGGGACTAGTCGGGGAACGGAGTGACGATTCCGATGTTTGCATTAGTAGTACTCACTATTCTGTGAAATAGTGTGATAATAAATGAGGACTTATTTTGAGTTTGAATACTGTCTAGAAGACAATATTTGTATTAAAACTCACTGCTCATGTTGTATATTTAAGTTTGTATTTGTATTCTGTACCATGTATTTGGTGACTCAGAATAGGTCATGTATACCTATTTTGGGGGCGTTACAGTTGTCATATTGTGATTCTGTAATATTATTTATGAATAATTAATTAATAATTTATATGATAAGAAAATATTTATTTTATGTGGATATAAATGAAGGAATTAATGTTGAGGTATTTTATCAGTATTTTGTAGGAATGGAGATATTAAAAATCATCCGTATGTAGATTTCGGACATTTTCTGATTGGAATTTGGGAAAACTTTCTTCTACAAAGTTATAGAGAATTAAATTTCCTATGGAATGGACATAAAATTCATATTTTTCTGATAAAAGGGTTATTTATTATGAATTATTAAATTTTCTAAAATAAATGTTTTTATTATAAACATGGTGGGCCCCACTTTTGGTTGGTTTCGAAAATGCTAAATTTTGGTGGGCCCCACTAGTGGTGGATGATAATTTGGTCAAGAAGGTGTGCGTAGAAATTTTTAAAAAAATATTAATATTTTATTAAATAGTCTGCTTTGGCGTTCAAAGTATTTTCCTATAAATAGGTTGCTTAGTTAGAATTGAAAATCACACTAGAATCAGAAGTTCTCTCTCTCTCTATAATGTCGAGCGTATTTTGTGAGTATTTAGATACTTGAGAGTTGTTATTCAGTGAAAGTTTCCTTCAGATTTATATCCGATATTCCAGTCAGAAGTAATGTTCTTTTGAGGTAATGGATGTTATTTTCTTCGTAAATTATGTTATTTCATTTAATATCATTATGCCGAAATATTGGTATGAATTTTTACCTTTTTATGTCTAGGTTACTATTGACGTATACGTCACTATTCACGTATACGACACTATTCACGAATACAGAACTATTCATAGAAAAATGAAATTTTCTCTATTTGTCCAAAATGTCTATTATGGTTACTATCTTTGATTGTATCCATGTTTTGATCTTCATTCTTGAATTTTACTCCACTATGGTTTATTATGGAGTATTTTGGAACATGGATTATCTAAAGTACGAATCCCTAATCTTTGTCCTTTTATCTCACTGGATTCATTATTTTAAGATATTTTTCATCATCCTCAGTCCTAAATGGTGATATAACTGAATATCTTTCGCCTGTAGTGCAAAGATGAATGATTACCTGATGAATATCTTTGGCCCGTAGTGCAAAGATGGACAGGTGTTGAGATGAACATGACCAACTAGTGATACGAATGAATATCTTTGGCCCGTAGTGCAAAGATGAATATTTGATTCAAGATGTATATTGATTGATGTTACAGGGATAAAATATTGATGATGGACTTTTAAATCATAGAAGATAGTGGATTTCATTCTATATTTAACTCTTCTAATGAATTGTTATTTTCGTTGCGAATATTGATCTAAAACTTGTTGTCCATTATATTTTATCTGATTTGTTGAAGGCTAACGATTATTTGCTGTTCATTATCTTAGTCATAATGTTCTTTACTGGGCTAGTTGATCTCACCCTTTTCCTTTTTGTTCCATTTTTTTCTCAAGATGCGAGAATATAGCGGGAACTAGTCGAGGTGTGGAGTGATGTTTCAGACAGTTATTTTAGCAGTCCTCACTATTTTGTAAAATAGTGTGATAATAATTGTAATGAGGACTCCTTTTGAGTTTGAATAATGTCTATTAGACAATATTTGTATTTAAACTCACAGTATATGTTTTGTCGTATTTTGCACGACAATTATAATAATGAAGTTGTAGTTGTTTTCTGTATCATGTATTTGGCGACTCATAATGGGTGATGTATACCTATTTTAGGAGAGTCACAGTAACAGCATACCCGGGATTTATGTTGTGAACCAAATAAATCTCTGTGCATTGTTTGATTGAATTTTTACTATCTTGTATATTAATTTCTAACACTACAAATTAATTATACAAAAATTCAAAAAGGCCTTAGATAATTTTTAAATCTATAATAATCTATTCAACCCCCCTTCTAGATTATTATTGGACTTTCAAATAGTCTATCTTTGTATTACGGACCAAAGATATTTATTTGTATCATCAGCGGTCATGATTATGTCATACACATGTCCATCTTTACACTACGGGCCAAAGCTATCAATCAACAGTTCATCTTTGCACTACTACCAAAGATATTAATCAACAATTCTTCTTTGCACTACGGGCCAAAGAGAACATTCATCACAAGTCTTTATCTATAACATTAAAGGTCATGATTATACCAATACACAATTATTGGTCATAATCATACCAATCAACAGTTCATCTTTACGATACGGGTAAAAGATAACTTTCCAACACAAATTTAAGTCTGAGGATTATAACAATGATATAACGAATCAATCAAGTGAGATCAATGATAAATATTAAATATTTATAATTCAATTTATCCAGAGTTCAAGAATGTCCAAATGGTCAACATAATGATCAAAATGTGGATTCGAATTTAAGAATAAGATTCATATATCAAAGATAATTTGGTTAGAAAAGAAACCAATTTTATCGTGAATAGTACCCCATGAATAGTACCCGAATGATAAGTACCAAATGAATAGTACCCCGTCATGCAAAGTACCTCGAGTAAATAGTATCCCGAGTGAATAGTACATCATCATGCAAAGTACCTGAATGAATAGTACTCTGGTATGAATAGTTCCCATGAATGGAAAATACAAAAGAAAACGATATTCCTTGACGAGTACAAAAGAAACGATATCTAATACGAATAAAAAAGAATATACGAAAGTGAAAATGAATTTTCACGGGTCATGCGGTAATCCGTGTAGACATATTATTTCCACAATTTAATAAAGAATGAATACGAAGGGTTATTCACCATTCATGCGGTAATCCGCGTAGACAGTTTATACCCGCAGATTTATAAAGAATGAATACGAAGGGTTATTCACCATGCATGCGATAATCCGCGTAGACAGGTTACTCCTGCAGATTAATAAAGAATGAATACGAAGGGTCGTTCACCATACATGTGGTATCCCGCGTAGACAGGTTACTCCAGCAGATTAATAAAGAATAGAATGACAACCCTTACGAGTATGAAATAATATTGTAACAATCCAAGATTTTATTTGTAATTTAAAATATTTCTTAAATTAAATAAATATTTTATTGATGTAGTTGTTGTTTGTAGATATTTGTGAATTAAATTTATTAGATAATACTCTAATTTAATTTAATAGTTAGAGAGTTGTTAAAGATAACATGAATGGTTATATTGTTGTTTTAATTTAATAATAAAAGTGATATGTTAGTTTATTAAATAAAATTATAATGAGATTATAACTTTGTGATAATTGAATTAAGTGGAAAATTTATTTAGTATGTTTATTGGATATGGAAATCCAAATAAATAATATGGGATGATAAACTATAGTATAAATGATTTATTAAAATAATTGAAGTAGTTTTAAATGGATTTACCCAAACAAGGCTTAAAGACATTAAGTCTTTATTTTAAAAGTGTTTTTGCCAAACGTGGCCTTATGACTTTTGAATTTTAAAATTTGAATTAGAATAAATAATATAAATATAAATATAAATAATATATATTAAATTTTATAATTGATATGTAATTATTATAATAATAAGTATACGGCAGTTTCATACGTTGGGTGCGTCTCTTTTAGTTTTACGTAAATGGTTTGGCCAAAGGGAAAAGGGAGAGGTTACAGAGAAAACTAGAGAGGGAGTTTGAGAGAGTTTGAGAAAGCTTGAGAGAGAGAATTTCTATGATTCTAAAGCAATTCTTTGTGTTTTACCAAGGATTTCTAAGCAATTGAAGGTATTCTTCTAACACCTTAATATTATATATATGAATGTTCTATATTCATGAGTTTTACGTGTTCTGTGAATTCAAGTTGGATAAATTGTTATGGTATAAAGTGTTAATTGTATTTATATGTATTTGTGATGTTACAACTAGCATCTCGACAAGATTTTGTGTACTAATCACGTTAAAAAGAAAGAAAATTATTTACAGTGCGTGTTTATATATATGGAATGTGAAAGTACCAAATTTGGTGGATAATTTGTAAACTAATATGTAAATTGAGCTTTAAATATGTTAATTCTGTACGAAATGAAGAGAGCGTAGTTTGAATAAGTTAATTTGGTGTATTGTTGAAATCATAGTGTTAATTTTTGTCAAGAATGTCAAAAATGGGGTTTTCGGTATAAAACACAGAATTCAATGATTTAAATTTTCTGAAATTGTTGTTTAATTGTTCTAAGTTAGTATATATGTGAGGAATCATGTTTGTATGAGTCCTATATCAATTAGGTGTGCTTAATTTATAATTTTGTGGATGAAATTCGTGATAGTTGGGCTAAAACGGAGTACTGTTACAGACTACGTAGTTTTTGTATGTGCATCAGTGCAGCTGCGCTGGTGTCAAGGCCAGAAACGATGCAGCTACGCCGGTCCCAGGCTTAAGTAACTTGTTGGCTAAAATTTAATTACGCACAACACGCAAGTATATGTGGTCAACAAGTAATAAAGTGAAAGTAGAGTATCGTTCTCATAAGGAATTGTTAATATAAATCACCAAGTACTAACCCATAACCAACTCAATCTTATTTAAACGAATGAACTTCAAATTATATAAATTAAACTAATTCTAATTACCACTAGTTAAATTAAGATAACTGGAGATTTAAGATCACAACTTCACTTATTGCTTCATTTAAAGTTAACACACTTCTCATCAATTATTCTCTATCGTGAATTGTTAATCAAGAACACTAAAACAGATAAAACCACCTCTCGATGCATAATACCCATATTAACGTCAATCCACAATTAAGATAGAAATCCGTTAAACATCTTAATCAACTAACCCACTATATCTCTATGTGAATTACAATTGAAGAAGGTTGAATAATAAGTTCTCTATCCGATTACATGCGATGTTAAGCATATCTCTACCTTAACAATAATCAAAAATCTGCTATTGACAAAATTCATGATACGTGCTAGCATGATAAGATCTAAATCAATACTTCATCTCTCAAATTCATATAGATTATCACGGTAATTGATGGCCAATCAATTAAATAATTAAGTCCAAATCACAATAGACAATCCTCACAATAGAACATAATAATTGATAGTGAAACATATTAAAATAAACTACACAATAAGATCCATTGTAATCTCAAACAAAGAATTAGTTCATGATTATTGAATTAAAACTAAGAATCCACAATTGAATACACATTAAAATATAAAAATAAGAGTAGAGTAAAGAATAAATCTGTTGTCAGTAGATCTCCATCTTCCTCAAGCTCCTGCTCTTGATCTTCAATGGTCTTCAAGTTGCTTCAATCTCCAAATCTAATTAGAACTAGTGTTTTGCTCTAATTTACTTTAATCTAATCTAATTGGATCCTCTATCTAGTCTCTCATCTCCCCTAATCCTTATGATTCTCCACCTTTTATAAGTCTCTTCATATGTCTTTAAGTCCTCTTGGAAGTTCTCTTGGAAGTCCTTGTGTAAATCGGATCGAAACAATCCTTCCAGGATTCAAATTGGACCAAAATTCGCATTTTTGCACAGTTTCTGGGCTACCCCCGCCCCGGCGGGGGTTTATGCTTGTTTTGGGCCCGCCCCGGCGGGCTAGGGTTCTGACTTGTGGCTAGTATGCCCACCCCGGCGGCGGTTTTGTGAAGGAAAATTTTCTGCTCTAACGTCCCTTGGGAAAACGACCATGACTTTTGATCCAGGAAGAGTTACGAGGCCTGCCACCTATAAAATCAAAGATATCTACGACATCTACAACTTTCATTCTTTGAGATTTTAGAAATAACGAACGGATGAAGGTCGAAATTGGGCTGGAAGTGACTGCTGTGCAAATGACCATCCAAAATAGTGACGTTCGACGTCCATTGGTACACATTTCATAACTCTTGCATCTGAACTCCAATTGGAATGATTCAAGATGTTTCGAAAAGCTAAGAAGAAGCTCTACAATATAATCCAAGTTCCAAACCAAGAACATGAAATAAACATAAAATCCCAAACGATGTCCGGATTGCTTTTCTTTGCGTTTTCATACCAATTCTTGCGATTTCAACTCCCAAGTATATAATCTACAAAACGAACACAAAATGCATGAAAAGTAACTAAGACACATGAGATTAAGCAAATAATTCAAGTAACAGATACCGAATAAGTAGGTATAAAACCTACTTATCAGCGTAGCTGCGCCATACCCTGATCAAAGGTAGTGGTGCATGCTACTTCCGCAGACCTAGAACACCATTGTAACTTGGTCTAATGATATGTTAATGTGAGAAACTGTTGGGTTTCGGCACAGAAATGCACAGCGGAAATTAAAATTTTAAAGCAATTTCTGAAACCCTAAAAACATAATCCATGCGAAAAATAATTAATTCAGTGGTTTTAGATATTATATCGATTATTGAATTTTCTGAAACGCTCTGAATCTCCAACGCAATTCCTCACGGTCTACGTCTCTCTACGGTATCCACACGAATAAACGCAAATCGTCGAATGATTCTGCAATAAAATGAGTTGTGGTACTAGCCACCAAAGGAACAAGATTTTCGAACTTTTCTCTAGTCTCTCTCTAAGAGCGGCTAGGGTTTGTAAGGTTTTTATTTTTTTTCCTAAGTGGCTGCTATATATCATATATATAGTAGTTAAAAGGTATTAATCAAAACCTAATTTTATAAAATCTGAATTTATATATATATATATATATATATATCTTAATTAAGTCTTACTTAATTAATATACATATATACAAATTATCCTTTTAATTTAAATTTGTGATTTAAATACTATTAATCATATTAATATATTTAAATCCTTAAAATTTAAATTAATTCCCTTTTAAATTACGTTCTATGTGTGTGACCCTATAGGTTATTATTACGTTGGCAATAATTTTAAAATCATATTATAAAATTATAAACAGTGAACGGCATCTAGTAATGCATCACTGCTACCCAAGTAATAATAAGATCGATGATTCGATGCAACCTTTTTCGTGACCAATGTTTCAATGTAATTTAATCCTTTTTAACCTTAATATCCTAAATTAAACTCGAGTCATGGAATGTGTCATACTTTTCATAATTTAATCTGAGTTTTCTTGATCAATGAGTAGACTATATGAAATAAATCATTATTTGAGCATGGCCATGCATTTCATAATCCTACTCAATCAAGAGGCCTATGGATATCACCCATAATATATAGGATGGTTAAATTCCATCTAGATCACTCATATTTCTCACACGAGTCATGATGAACCCAATAATCACCTTTATAGTCCACCTTATTAAAGGTGACATTTGATGATATCAAAGTACATAAATTCTCGTGTAGTAATATAGCGATTTCAGGTCGGAGGACCATTACATCATTGTCACTATGAGAATTGCTAATGACACTTCGCATAATGCTCCATATAGAATTCTCATGGTGGGTCTGTCAAGTACATCGTTCTCTAACATGTACCTATGCATTGACTTAATATCTCATATATTTATGACCAATGAGATTTGGTCATCAGTCAATCCACATACTAATCTCAATGCATCATTGTTGTCCCATCAACAATGATACTCGACTAGAGACATTTAAGAGCAATGATACTAATTGTAATTATAATCTCATGTTCAAGCCACATACTTGAAACTATATAATTTATATCACTATTCTAAGAAATTTTATTATGTTAGCAATTATATTATCAGTAAATAAAACCATAATAAAATCATTTATTTATTCAATCAAATATAATATCAAAACGTTAAGCAATTATATCAAATAATTGGCCTCTATGGCATAAACTCTAACAGAAACATGTAATGAAGAGTTTAAAACAGAATCGTATCATGTGGTTAGTAATTCTAAAGTTGTAAAAGATTAGTAAATTATGAAAGAGATATGTTCTGATTTAATGTACACATGAATAGTGAATAAGTGTTTTGAAGTTAATGCTTGTGATTTCTGAAATGCATATGGTGTATAGTAAAACTTGTACTAAAATAACAAGTCTAACTAGAAGTGAGTGTTATTTTGGGGAAAATGGATGTTAGTATATCTAATAGATATTGTGATTCTAATACTGTGTGTAGGTGAACGTGAGTTATAAATTTATAGCTTACGCACGAGGCAAGTTTCTAAACCTTACCTCTTTACATTGAGCAAGTTCCTTACCCTAAACTTTAATTAAGCAAGTTCTTTTATCCTTCAACTTTATTTGAGCAAGCTCTAACCCTAACGTTATTCAAGCAAGTTTTGAATTCTAATCATTATTGAGTTATTCTAACTTGTTTATAGTTTAGCAAGTTTTCTTAGTTCTACTCCTTTAGGATAAATGTAAATTCTTGAACTCAAATCTCTAACTGAGTTGTTCTATTTCATTTACGTAACGCAAATCAAAATATTATTGTTATTTTGAGCAAGTTTCATTTTAAGCTTGTTATTCCTTAGTACATGTTCATAACTTAATTCTTTTATCTCAAGATCATAGCCTTAGCTTAATATTGTTCAAGCATGGTTTATTGTTTTATTCAATACTTATGCTTTTTAGTTATTTCTAAGCATAAGTTATAGTTGGTTCACCTATGATTCTTAATTGTTCCATATTATGTTGTTATTGATCAACCATAGTGTTATCAAACTTTGTTGATTCAACTAATCCTATAGTTGATGATCTTTAGACTCTAAATTACCCTTGAAGCTTATCCAAACCAAAATTTTTTTGGTGCGGACTTGTACTCTAAAACTGAGAAGAACAACCCTATTATAGGGGTACGCGAGGCGTTTAGATGTTTGTGCATAATACATGTTACGAAGGGTTGATCACCCTAAGTACGTGAAGTCCCTATAGTATAACTGTTTAGGTTAAAGTTGAAAGATGACTTGTAACCTTAGACATAGTTCATGGTCTTATTATCCTTAGATCCCATCTGATCAATTTGGATTTTAAGCTTATCTTGTTCTTCCATTGTTTCTATCAGTATGTGATATGCTATGTAAATTATTTTGAAATCGTTGAATGAGTATGAATCTATGTTTGACTAATGAAACAAGTTTAATATATTAAAATTATACGATAAGGTTTAGAATGTAAATTAATAAAGTATATATTATGTTTTATTTAATCAGATAATGCTGCCAAGACGTCAAACTCGAAACCAAAGGGCAGAAGAATCTGTCAACAATGTTGGAGGACAACAATCAGACCCGATGCAAAACTTTGCAAACATGGTAGTTCAAGCAATGCAACAGCGAATGCCAACCACGAGGAACCAGTCAGATAATAGATTGACAAACTTCAAAGATATTAAGGTTGTAGGACCGCAATAATTTAAGGGGACAACTGACCCTGTAGAAGCCCAAACTTGGATTAAAGAAATAGAGAAGGCGTTCGTGATTGCTAGGGTAGATGAGGGGTAAAAGACATCTTTTGCCACTTATATGATGAAGGGGGAGGCAAATTTTTGGTGGGAGGCAAATCAAGCTAGGGCAGGAGAAGGTGTAGTTACATGGGCTAGGTTTAAGACATTGATTTTCAAAAACTATCTCTCAGCTAGTATGCAGGCAAGGATGGAGGTAAAATTTCTGGAGTTAAAGCAAGACAATATGACGGTGTCAGAATACGCCACAAAGTTTAATGAATTAACTAGGTTTGCTCCACACCAAGTGGACACAGAGGCTAGGAAGACAATGAGGTTCAAGCTAGGATTAAAACCCTGACTCTACAATAAGGTGGCAGTGTTGCAGATAAACAGCTTTGCAGCACTCATGGAAAATGCTATCATAGCCGAAGAGGGGAGTGAGGCTATAAGCCTCTACAACAAGGAGAAAAAAAATAAGGGCAAAGTCGAGGGAGCTGTGAAGGTGGAAATTAATAGTGGGAGTAGGAGTGGAAATGGAAAGAGGAAAAGGAACAATTTTGGAAATATCTACGTGAAGCGGGAAGGTGTGAAGAAGCAGGTGGTTCAGTGTGGGAACTATGGAAAGAATCACTCAGGGGAGTGTTTGAAAGGAAAAATTATTTGTTATAAGTGTGGGCAAGAGAGACATATCTCTCCCAACTGCCCCAATCCAAAGATGAACGGTAGGTGTTTCATGTGTGGGTCAATGGAGCATAAGGTGAAGGATTGTCCGAAAAGGAGAATGGAGGCATAGAGTGTGACTATTGGGAAAGGTGGGGAACTCTAGAGATTACAGGACCAACTTCAACCAACAAACAGACAAAATCAACTGCAAGAGTCTTCAACATGACCGTTCAAGATAACGTGGCAGCTGGGGATGGAACTCTAGGTATTATTCCTATAACTTATATTTTCTTATACATGATTTTCCTATATATAGTAAATTATTTTATAAAGAAATTTTGAAGGAGGAATTTGAGTTCTTTTAGAAATCAAATTTCCGTTTAATCAGATAGACAAGCTTTATGTTGAATAGTTAAAGATCAGTCCGATCGAATCTAATCGAGATCTACTTGAAATGAATGTATATGCTATTTACCCTAGTATGTATAGGTTTTGAAATGGTGATTCCGGGGACGGAATCTTTATAGGGGAGGGTGAATGTAATAACCCGATATTTTCCATATAATTAAATAAAAAAAATTGCGTATAAATTTTTTTTTTTAAAAGGTAGGAATATGTATAAGGTAAAGTTTATGAATACATGTGATAAATAAAAATTTATTTAATACATAAATAATTAAAAATAAATTTATTTTGAATTATTGATCATTATATTCTAATAACAAATTAATTTGGTAGTAATAATATTTTTATTAATTAATTTCTATAAAAATATAATTGTTATATTATTTAAATAAAATATGAAATGACTATAGAATTATTAAAATAATTATTTTGTTATATGAATATATTTCAGATTAATTAAGTAAATTATTATAATTTAATTAATAATGGTATGTATATGAAAGATAAATCAGATATTGAATCCAAACCCTAATTCTGGATTTTGACTAAGGAAAGAGAATAATAATATTATATTAATTATATTTCAGTGCTATAAATATGTAATATATGTATAGACTGATAATGTTTGGTCAATTATGGTGTAACATGATAAAACCCTAACATTGCTGATAAACCCTTATTTATAAAGTCAAATATAACTTTAAGAATTTGTTAAGTCATTATGTAGTCGTGTTAATGTAAATAATGTCAGGTATTACACTTAATTAGGGAAAACCCTAATTATTAGAAACCCTAAATTCTAAAATTAAAAACCCTAATTATCAAATTGAAAGCCCTAATTACTAAATTAGTAATCTTAATTATAATTTGTGAAGCTTAAACCTAATTCTCATGTTCTATGTAATTAGGAGACCTAAATCAATTTAGAAACCCTAATTTATAATTTAGAAACTAAATTTTTTATTTTAAACCATAAATTGAAATCCTAGAAACTAAAATTCTAAAACCTTAGGTTTAAACCCTAAGGGTCAAACCCTAAGCGTTGGAATAGAATATCAAGTTTGCCATTAAAATTATGATCTAAATACCCTTGCACATTTTTTATTATGTTGCTTCCAAATTTTGCTAAGACTTTAGTTGGTGACCAACTATTGACTTTCCATATGCTAAATAATTCTAGCAATCAGTCACATTTCATCAGCCATGTATTGTATCATGTAATATATATAAAATTGGAGAAAGAAAAATCATTTTCAAGCTCATTTGTGCTCATACCCACAACCAAAGCTCTCTCTCTAAACCTACAAAAACCTTTAGCATTTCAGTCCCCAAAATAAGTCCCAAGCTAACTCATAACAAATCAGGAGCCTAGAATCAAGAATTTGTTCATAAGGGTATAAAACCCTAACTAAGAATCTGATCCTTAAGGATGTGTTAGATGTTATGATTTGGTATTGAAACATGTTGTATAAGGAAGGTGTAAATAGATGATCTGAGTTGCTAGATGTAAGATCCATAACATCTATAGGCTCGAATTTGATATTTTTCAAAAGCTGGGAATTTTTTTTTATGTTATCTGACAACGAATGTCAGACTGCATAGATCCGTGATCATTAATGATTTTTGTGTTTTGAAAGTTTGTAGTTGCAGTATGCTATGAGATCTCTGTTCTAGAACTTGAATCAAGCCCAGGGTATATACAGATTGGAAGTTATGGATGGTCAAACATAGTTGACCGACCATGACTTTCAGTTTTCTGGGTAACCCAAATTTTCCCAGAAGCATCTGACAACATATTTGTAGCCTCTGATCTTGGAGGTGTTTTGTGTTATGTGTTTGTTGTTGCAACCATGTTATAGTATGGTAGTTATACTACAGTTTAATGCTTTTAGATCACTTATATTACAAACATATTAGATTTGGGGGATGGTCAAACCAAGCAGAAAGATCACGGATTGAGTTTTTTGAGTAACCCAGAAAACTCAATATCGTGGTTTCTGACATGGTTTGACCGGACAAGATCTGACGATTTTGTTATTTTTATAGTGATTTTATGTAATGAATCTCTTCATTTACATGTTGGCTACATGCTGGAACCACTAGATCACTAAAACATTGCATAGATTTCAAGTTGTGGAAGCCCAAAGTAGGGCAGTCGAAGTGTTATTCATTTCTGGGTAACCCATAAAATGAAGAACAGCTCTGACAGCTAGTTCAATGCCTTATATCTTGCTTGTATGTTGTAATATGACCTAGATCTTACTTGATAATTGTAGTATTACACTAGTAATACAAGATCAATGTATTACCTTGTCTAGAAACATCATAGATTTGAAATTATTGTTGGTCAAACATGGTACCCAGAAAATGTCCTATGAATGTTCTTGGTGTTCAAAAACACCTAACGCGACACTTTCTGTCAGTAAAGGCTTTAGCGACAGACTTATTAAAATTAACTAATTTAATTTCCAAAAATTATTTAAAAATAGAAATTAATTTCTAAAAATTACAAAAATAATTTTAAGTTATAAAAATTAACTTTTAATAATTTGACATATTTTTCAAAAATATTAATATTTATTTTAATATTATTAATATTTAATTTATTTAATAAATGTATTAAATAAATTAATTAATAATGATTTTATTATATTAAAAATTATTTTAAATGATAATAAGGTATTTAAAAATATTTTAAGTTATAAAAGATAACTTTTAATATTTTAAAAAAAAAATTCATTAATTATTTAATGTTAATGATATTAGATTTATTTAATAATTATATTAAATAAATTAGTTTAAAAATGATTTTAATATTATAAAAATCATTTTAAATGAAAATAAAGAGTTTAAAAATATTTTAAGTTATAAAATATAACTTTTAATATTTAAAGGTAAATTTCATTATTAATTTATTTAATAATTATAATAAATAAATAGTTTAAAATGGTTTTATTGAATTAAAAATCATTTAAAAAGGATATAAATATTTTAAAAATATTTTTCAGTTATAATAAATGACTTTTAATATTTTGATAAATAATGCATTAATATATTAATATTAATGGTAATTATATAAAAATGATTTTAATTTTTTTAAAAATCATTTAAGGGTAATATTAATACTTTAAAAATATTTCAAGTTAATATAAATAACTTTAATATTTTTGCTATGGTTTTATTAATATTTTAATATTAATTAAATATTAATGACAATATAATTATTTAATATTTAAATCATTTTATAATGATTCCAGTGTTTGAAAAAATCATGATAAATTATAATAATTGTTTAAAAATTATTATAAGTTATTTAAAAATAATATGAATGATATTTAAATTATCTAAATGGATATTGAAATACAGGATAGATTTTTAGACTCGATAATTACCCGATAAAGTCGTCGGTACACCGAAATGTTTCAGAAATTGATCTGGACTTACATAGTTCGACTAGAAAAGTATTTGTTTGTGATCCAATGACTACTAAACTTATGTGACAATGTGATTAGGTTATGTGCTGACTGCAAATAGCAGTACTATGTGTTATTGAATTTTATTCTAATCGAACGAATGATCTTATTAATGATAGGTCTTAATATAAAAGATAAAACTAAGTTGTGTAAACAGCAGATCAGGCAAGTATCATACCCTTTGCATTTACTTTATGCAATAGACTTGAGTAAGAAAGTTTCAGAATTATATTATCATTGTGCCAAATTATTAACTCTATTATTATCGATTTTGTATTCATACAAGTTCTTAAATTATCCAATCAATGTTTATCAACATAGTATTATTGTATAATTCAGATATTTATTTTGTTCGTTAATTTCTAAAAATGGTTAGACAAGTGTCCTCACTTGGATAATCATTGTGACGCCCCCAAATCCGGGTTACCTGACCCCTGAGTTTGGTATTCACGATCCACAATATAATAACATCTAACTACCCATTTAAATATAAATAGGAATACATAACTCATTAATATATGTTATTAATACATAAGTCCCAGATCCACTAACCTTAACATTACAGAAATACCCCTTAGATATACAAAAAGGGTTTACAATACAATATAACATAATAATAATATTGTCCATTATACTAATTTATCACTATGCCTTTTCCTTTGTTCTTCTTCGCAGCGCCTTCTGCAACTTCGTCTCTAGCTGAAAAGTTTTATTTAGCAAGGGTGAGCAACAAGTTTACCCGCAAGTTAAGACATACGATAAAGGTATAGAAATCAATATCAAACCTTCTCACATTCTACGTAACAATAATTTAATAATGAAAGAATACGACGCTTTCAAGGTTTTATACAATATTTAAATGAATAATCAAGAATTAATTCTACGAAATAGCAAAGTGAAATATTTTCTAGATTTATGCTGAGCGATCACACAAGATCTAGAACTTCTCTTCTCGGGTATCTATCAAAGATTTACTTTGATACATACGTAGGTGTATCAGATAACCATAAAGATTAAATCATACCCCTTTGTAAGTACTTGGAGCCGGCCAACTCCTTGTATCCTATATTATGCATAATACTTAACAGTGCACAATGGCCGAATATACGACATGTTCCCTTTATATAAAATGTTATTCTTCTTAGTTTTTGAATCAAAATTTGATTTAACAACGAAATGCAATGATTTCAATATCTAATCACTTCTCTTCTCAAACCTATCAAGTTTTCTTTTTCGATCTAGCCGATACAACTGGCATTGATCTATCAATAATAATTAAATTATCTTCTCTTCTCTTCTCGAACCTATCAAGTTCTAACAAATGTTTGTCTAACCAGAATAATTAGCTAAGACATTTCTCAACATAATTCGACAATAAACATGAATTATCTGTACTGTCAATATTAGCTTCTACGAATTTAAATATCCAACAACAGTTATTCTACGAATATATTTTCAGAATCAGTAATTCAGTTTGAATTATTAAACATGCACTAACTACGAATAATCAACAATAAATCCCTAGACGTGGTATAATTAGCAATAATTAACCACTATAATAATTGAATGAATATAACTCAAGGTTGAGTTAGGAAACTTGCCCCTTCCGTTGTTAAACTGGAATATCAGATGTAAAGCCGAAAGAAACTTGCACTGAATAACAACTCTCAAAGTATCTAAATACTCACAAAATACGCTCGATAATATATATAGAGAGAAAAAACTTGTTTCTGGTGTGATTTTCAATTCTAACTAAGCACCATATTTATAGAAAAATGCTAGAACGCCAAAGGAGACTGAATTAATAAAAAAAATATTTTTTTTTCTTCCTTCCACGCCCACACCATTTGAATCAGAGCATGCCATCTTGGAAAAAAAAATCGCAGCCCACATGTTTTCAAAAAAACAAAAGTGGGTCCCACCCATAATTTAAATAAAAATATTTAATTTCTGAAACTTCAATAATTCATAATAAATATCCCTTTATCAGAAATATACGAATTTTATGTCCATTCCATAAGAAATTAAATTCTCTACAACTTTGTATCTTTAAGTTTTTCCAAATTCCAAACAAAAAATGTCTGAAATCCATATACGGATGATTTTTAATACCTTCATTCCGACAAAATACTGATAAAACACTTCAGCTATAATTCCTTCATTTATAACCACATAAAATAAATAAATCCATCATTTATATCCACATAAAATAAATATTTCCTTATCATATAAATCAATAATTAATTATTCATAAATAATATTACAGAATCCCAATTATGACAACCAGGTCGTTCCCAAGAAAGAGGGGACTTTCCGATAAGGATTTCTCCTTATTGGAGCGTAATTAGGTGACCAAACCCCTTTCCTAGACAGAACTTCCTTAGACATTGTCAATAATGCTATCTAACAATATTATTCAAATAATATGAATTATTGATCTGATAATGGGAAATACTGTGCAGTGACAATTATTGAAACAACAATAATATAAAATATCAATGCAATAATTATTGAATCAATAAAATAAAATATTGAACAGTAATTATTGTAGCAATTATTGAGTAGTGCCTTCTTACGTAAGAATCAATAATTCAAAATAATGTGTAATACTGTGTGTTATTGTGCAACCACGCGTATTATTGTATTTTAACCACCGGGTATTCCAACAGTGTTAACGGTAACAATTAAGTTGTTATTTATAAAAACTCAAACTTGTTATTTTCTTCATCCGACAGTTATTCTGTTATGGGCCCACAAATGGTTGCGCCGTCGTACGAATATTCCCCGACAACAAGAATATTCCACGACCAAACGAATATTCCCCGACAACAATGAATATTTTATAACCACTTGCTTATTTTGTAAAATTTGCACATTTCACCCATAACCAAAGTATTATATCAAATTATCACCTTATTATTTCAAGATAATAAATAGAGGAAATTCAATTTTATTTATAAAAAGTTGGGGTCTTACAAGAAACCTTGTTCCTCAGATTCTGTACTTCCATTGAGGCCTGGTCAGCTCCAACTTTAGTGTCCAAATCACTATCTGTCAGTTCTATTGTTTCTGGATCTGGTACTATATTTTCAAAAATAACCACCTCATTAATTAAGTTTGCTTTCAATGTGAGCCTCTATTTCAGCTATTAGCTTTGATATTGGCTCGGTCATGGAGATTGGCTCTTTCTTTAAAATCAGAGGGTATCCTAATCGTTTTCCACTTGACATCTACACACATAAATTATCTTGATTAGCATATAATATATACACACATCAAATAATAGTTTTATATAAGTTATCTTTTGTAAGACCGTAATTATTATAAATAAAATTAAATTTTCTCTATTCATTATTTTGAATTAATAAGGTGTTAATTTGATATAATGCTCTAGTTATGGGTGAAATGTACAAATTTTGTAAAAGAAGTAAGTGGTTATAAAATATGCATTGTGTCGGGGAATATTCGTTTAGTCGTGGAATATTTTTTATGTTAGGGAATATTTGTACGACGGTGCAGCCATTTGTGGGCCCCATAACGGAAAATGGTTGGATGAAGAAAATGACAAGTTTGAATTTTTATAAATAACGGTTTAGTTGTTACCGTTAACACTGTTGGAATACCCGGTGGTTAAAATACAGTAATACGTGTGGTTGCACAGTAGCACACAGTATTGCACAGTATTTTGAATTATTGATTCTTACGTAAGAAGGCACTACTCAATAATTGTTACATTAATTATTGTTCGATATTTTATTTTATTGATTAAATAATTACTGCGTTGATATTTTATATTATTGTTGTTTCAATAATTGTCACTGCACAGTATCTCCATTATCAGATCAATAATTTATATTATTTGAATAATATTATTATATAACATTATTGGCAATGTCTAAGGAAGTTGTGTCTAGGAAAGGTGCAAGACCCCGAAAATTTTTAAATAAAAAGGAATTTTCTTTATTTATTATTTTGAAATAGTAAGGGTGAATTTGATTAATGTGGTTAGTTATGGGTAAAATGCGCAAATATTTTAAATAAGCAGGTGGTTATAAAATATGCATTGTTGTCGGGGAATATTCGTACGACGGCGCAGTCTTTTGTGGGCCCCATAACGGAAAGCGATTGGATGAAGAAAACAACAAGTATAAGTTGTTTATAAAAAACGGCGTAGTTGTTACCGTTAATACTGTTGGAATACCCGGTGGTTAAAACACAGTAATACGCGTTGTTGCACAGTAGCACACGGTATTGCACCAATTATTGATTCTTACGTAAGAAGGCACTACTCAATAATTGTTACAGTAATTACTGTTCAGTATTTTATGTTATTGATTCAATAATTGCTGCATTGATATTTTATATTACTGTTGTTTCAATAATTGTCACTACACAGTATTTTCCATTATCGAAGCAATAATTCATATTATCTGAATAATATTATTTGATAACATTATTGGCAATGTCTAGAAAGTTCTGTCTAAGGAGAGGTTTGGTCACCTAATTGCGCGCCAGTAAGGAGAAATTCTTATTGGAAAGCCCCCTCTTTCCTGGGAACGACTTGGTTGCCAATATTGTGATTCTGTAATATTATTTGTGAATAATTAATTATTGATTCATACGATGAGGAAAATATTAATTTTATGTGGATATAGATGGAGAAAATTTTTAATGTGACAATTGTTGAAAATTAATATTTTATCTTTTTCTGATAAAATAATTCATTTAAATATATTATTATATTTTAATAATATAATAATGATGATATTTTTACAATGAATGTGGGATATATGAGTTTATGAGGAGAAAGAGTATTTTTGTTGCAATAAATATTAAAAATAGATTTTGTGTGTCGGTAGACCTATTTCTTGACCGAAAATTTGACTATAGCCTGTAAAATCACCCGTTTGTGGATTTCGGTCAATTTCTGTTTGGAATTTGGAAAAACTTCCTTCTACAAAGTTGTAGAGAATTGAATTTCCTATTAAAATTCACGAGATTCGAATTTTCTGGAAAAAGGGCTATTTATTGTGAATTATTGAAGTTCCGAAACTCCGAAATAATTGATTTTTGGAAGTTTAAAATATTTTTTTTAAGAAAAACGTTTTTTTTCATTTTTGAAAGTCATTTAACATGTGTGGCTGAAGTTTGGACCAGATTTGTGTGCGTAGAGAATTTTGATTATATATATTATTATTATATTAAATTTTCTGCTTTGGTGTTCTAAGCAATTTCCTATAAATAGGTGCTTAGGTTAGAATTGAAAATCACACCAGAAACTGAAGTTTTCTCTCTCTATATTATCGAGCGTATTCTTGTGAGTATTTTGAGTATACTTTGAGTATTGCTATACAGTGCAAGTTCAAATCATAGCCTATATCCGGTGTTTCAACTAGAAGTACTGTCTTTCGAGGTAAGGGATGTTATTTTCTTCTCAAATGATATTATTTCTTCAATATCATTATGCTGAAATATTGGTTGGAACTTTTTATCTAATTTAGAACTTTTTCATGTCGGGGTTACTATTCATGAGTTACTATTCATGAGTTACTATTCACGAGTTACTATTCACGAGTTACTATTCACGAGTTACTATTCATGGGTACTATTCACGAAGCATGATGATGTTTTTTGTGAAATTTCTATCTTTTGGTGTCGGAGTTACTATTCACGTATACGTCACTATTCACGTATACGACGCTATTCACGAATACGGCACTATTCACCAAAAAATGAAATTTCTTCTTTTTGTCCAAAATATCTATTCTGGATACTAGTTTTGATTGTATCCATGTTTTGATCATTCTTGAATTTTACTTCAGTATGATTATTTATGAAGTATTTTTGAACTCAGATTGTTTAAAGTACGAATCCTTAATACTTGTTATTTTGTTTCACTGGATTCGTTTCCTTTAAAATATTTTTCATCATCCTCAGTCCTAAATGATGGTGTTACTGAATATCTTTGGCCTGTAGTGCAAAGATGGTTTATTTTATTATGAATATCTTTGGCTCGTAGTGCAAAGATGTACAGGTGTTGAGATGAACATGAACAATTGATGAATATCTTTGGCCTGTAGTGCAAAGATGAACAGGTGTTTAGATGAACATGACCAACTGATGAATATCTTTGGCCTGTAGTGCAAAGATGAATATTTGATTTGATTTGAGATATATATTGATTGATGTTACAGGGATAAAATATTGATGATGGACTTTTAAATTCATAGATGTTAGTAGATTTTATTCTCTACTTAACTCTTCTAATGAATTGTTGTTTCCGCTGCAGTTGTTGATCTAAAACTTGTTGTCTATTGTATTCTATCATATTTTTCCGTGTTCAAGACTAAGGATAATTTGTTGTACATTATCTTAGTCATAATATTCTTTACTGGGCTAGTTGAGCTCACCCTTTTTCTTGTTGTTCTATTTTTTCTTCTCAGGAGATGAGAATGTAGCGAGTACGAGTCGGGGGATGTAATGATGGTTCTAGAGAGAGTTGTTTAGTAGTCCTCACCATTTTTGTAAAATAATGTATCAATAATTATGATGGGGATTTATTTGCATGAGGATATTGCCTAGATGACAATGTTTGTATTCAAACTCACAGCTTATGGGTTATAAAAGTTGTAGTTGTTTCTGTAGCATGTATTTGACAACTCAGAATGGGTTGGGTGGAATGGACCTATTTTGTGGCTGTCACAAAAGGGGTTTGGTCACCTAATTACGCGCCAATAAGGAGAAATCCTTATCGGAAAGCCCCCTCTTTCCTGGTAACGACCTGGTTGTCATAATTGTGATTCTGTAATATTATTTGTGAATAATTAATTATTGATTTATATGATAAGGAAATATTTACTTTATGTGGATATAAATGATGGATATATTTATTGTGGCTATAAATGATGGTATTAATGTTGAGGTATTTTATCAGTATTTTGTCGGAAGGAAGTTATTAAAAATCGTCCGTATGTAGATTTCGGGCATTTTCTGTTTGAAATTTGGGAAAACATTCTTCTACAAAGTTGTAGATAATTTGATTTCCTATGGAATGGACATAAAATTTATTTTTTCTGATAAAAGGGCTATTTATTATGAAATATTGAAGTTTTGAAAATTAAATATTTTTATTAATATTATGGGTGGGAATCACTTTTGTTTTTTAAAACATGTGGGATGCAAAAAAAAATTCCAAGATAGCATGCTGGTCTTGGATGGCTGGCATGCTTAGAAGGAAGAAAAATAATATTATTATTTTATTATTTAGTCACATTTGGCGTTCTAGCATTTTTTTATAAATAGGTGCTTAGGTTAGAATTGAAAATCACACCAGAAACAAGTTCTCTCTCCCTATATTATCGAGCGTATTTTGTGAGTATGTAGATACTTTGTGAGTTGCTATTCAGTGCAAGTTTCCTTCGGCTTTACATCCGATATTCTGATCAGAAGTACTGTTATTTTGAGGTAAGGGATGTTATTTTCTTCGTAAATGATATTATTTTCTTCAATATCATTATGCCGAAATATTGATATGAATTTATTTATGGAATTTCTACCTTTTTGTGTCGGGGTTACTATTCACGTATACGACACTATTCACGTATATGGCACTATTCATGAATACGACATTATTCATCGAAAAATAAAATTTTTTCTTTTTTGTCCAAGATGTCTATTATGGTTACTATCTTTGATTGTATCCATGTTTTGATTTTTATTTTTGAATTCTGTTTCACAATTGGTTATTATGGAGTATTATTGAACTTGGATAAACTGTAATATGAATCCCTAATAATTGTCCTTTTGTCTCACTGAATTCGTTTTCTTGAAGATATTTTTCATCATCCTCAGTCCTAAATGATGATATTACTGAATATCTTTGGCATGTAGTGCAAAGACAAATGATTAACTAATGAATATCTTTGGTCCGTAGTGCAAAGATGAACATGTGTTGAGATGAACATAACCAACGGGTGATACAAATGAATATCTTTGGCCTGTAGTGCAAAGATGAATATTTGATTCAAGATGCATATTGATTGATGTTACAGGGATAAAATATTGATGATGGACTATTAAATCTTAGAAGATAGTAGAATTCATTCTCTACTTGACACTTCTATTGGATTGTTGTTTCCGCTGCAGTTGTTGATCTAAAACTTGTTATCTATTATGTTCTATTAGATTTTTCCCTGTTGAAGACTAATGATAATTTATAGTATATATATTATCTTAGTCATAATATTCTTTACTGGGCTAGTTGAGCTCACCCTTTTCTTTTTTGTTCCATTTTTCTTCTCAGGAGGTGAGAACATAGCATGAACTAACCAGGGTATGGAGTGATGGTTCATGATAGTTGTTTTAGTAGTCCTCACTATTTTGTAAAATAGTGTATCAATAATTATAATGAGGACTCCTTTTGAGTTTGTATAATGTCTATTAGACAATATTTGTATTCAAACTCACAGTATTTGTGTTGTCGTATTTTGCACGACAATTGTATTACTGAAGTTGTATTTATTTCTGTACCATGTATTTGGCGACTCAGAATAGGTGATGTATACCTATTTTGGGGGTGTCACATCTTTATTTTGGTTGACGATGAATTTATCCAATTCATCTCCTTTTAAACTCTATATGAGTTATTTGTACTTTTAACATTTTTCTCTGTTCTAAGGTTTTAGCCTAAGGTCTATCCCGCCGAAGGTTTCTAACCCTAAGCTTTTATACCAACCTATGACGCCCCCAAATTCAGGTACTTGAAACCCGAACTCAGTGCTTCACGATACCATTTCTTTGAGCATAATAATAACAATAATATAGATATCAAACTTAATTTACATATCAAAGTTTTCTAATTCCCCAGGTTTCCAAACTTTAATACATTACATTACATAATAATAATAAATATCATTGTCTTACTAAAGTCAAATGTAAGACCCCGAAAATTTTTTAAATAAAAAGGAATTTCCTTTATTTATTATTTTCAAATAGTAAGGGTTGATTTGATTAATGTGGAAAGTTATGGGTAAAATGCGCAAATATTTCGAATAAGCAAGTGGTTATAAAATACTCATTGTTGTCGGGAAATATTCGTTTGGTCGTGGAATATTCTTGCTGTCGGGGAATATTCATACGACGGCGCAGTCTTTTATGGGCCCCATAACAGAAAGCGATTGGATGAAGAAAACGACAAATATAAGTTGTTTAAAAATAACAGCGTAGTTGTTACCGTTAATACTGTTGGAATACTCAGTGGTTAAAACACAGTAATACGCGTTGTTGCACAGTAGCACACGGTATTGCACCAATTATTGATTCTTACGTAAGAAGGCACTACTCAATAATTGTTACAGTAATTACTGTTCAGTATTTTATGTTATTGATTCAATAATTGCTGCATTGATATTTTATATTACTGTTGTTTCAATAATTGTCATTACACAATATTTTTCATTATCGAAGCAATAATTCATATTATCTGAATAATATTATTTGATAACATTATTGGCAATGTCTAGAAAGTTCTGTCTAAGGAGAGGTTTGGTCACCTAATTGCGCGCCAGTAAGAAGAAATTCTTATTGGAAAGCCCCCTCTTTCCTGGGAACGGCCTGGTTGCCAGTACTGTGATTCTGTAATATTATTTGTGAGTAATTAATTATTGATTTATATGATGAGAAAAATATTAATTTTATGTGGATATAGATGGAGAAAATTTTTAATGTGACAATTGTTGAAAATTAATATTTTATCTTTTTCTGATAAAATAATTCATTTAAATATATTATTTTAATAATATATTAACGATGATATTTTTATAATGAATGTGGGATATATGAGTATATGAGGAGGAAGAGTATTTGTGTGGCATTAATGTTTAACACATATTTTGTGTGTTGGTGGACACAATTATTGACTGAAATTTGATTATAGTCTGTAAAATCGTCCGTTTATAGATTTCGGTCAATTTCTGTTTGGAATTTGGAAAAACTTCCTTCTGCAAAGTTGTGCAGAATTGAATTTCCTATAAAAACTCGCGAGATTCGAATTTTCTGACAAAAGGGCTATTTATTATGAATTATTGAAGTTCTGAAGCTCCGAAATAATTGATTTTTGGAAGTTTTAATTATTTATTTTATAAAAAACGTTTTTTGTACTTCTTCTAGAAGGGAGCATGTGGTTTGTATTCAAATTTGCAGATTCTAAATGGGCGTAGAAAATTTTTATATATATTATTATTATAATAAATTTTCTGTTTTGGTGTTCTAAGCAATTTCCTATAAATAGGTGCTTAGGTTAGAATTGAAAATCACACCAGAAACTGAAGTTTTCTCTCTCTATATTATCGAGCGTATTCTTGTGAGTATTTTGAGTATACTTTGAGTATTGCTATACGGTAAAGTTCAAGTCATAGCCTATATCCGGTGTTTCAACTAGAAGTACTGATCTTCCGAGGTAAGGGATATTATTTTTTTTAAAATGATATTATTTCTTCTAATATCATTATGCCGAAGTATTGATATGAACTTTTTATCAAATTTGGAACTTTTTCATGTCGGGGTTACTATTCATGAGTTACTATTCACGAGTTACTATTCATGAGTTACTATTCATGAGTTACTATTCACGAGTACTATTCACGAAGCGTGAAGATGTTTTTTTTGTGAAATTACTATCTTTTGGTGTCGGAGTTATTATTCACGTATACGACACTATTCACGTATACGATACTATTCACGAATACGACACTATTCACCGAAAAAATGAAATTTCTTCTTTTTGTCCAAAATATCTATTCTGGATACTAGCTTTGATTGTATCCATGTTTTGATCATTCTTGAATTTTACTTCAGTATGATTATTTATGAAGTATTTTTGAACTCGGATTGTTTAGAGTACGAATCCTTAATACTTGTTATTTTGTTTCACTGGATTCGTTTCTTTTAAAATATTTTTCATCATCCTCAGTCCTAAATGGTGGTGTTACTGAATATCTTTGGCCTGTAGTGCAAAGATGGTTGATTTTATTATGAATATCTTTGGCCCGTAGTGCAAAGATGTACAGGTGATGAGATGAACATGAACAATTGATGAATATCTTTGGCCCGTAGTGCAAAGATGAACAGGTGTTTAGATGAACATGACCAACTGATGAATATCTTTGGCCTGTAGTGCAAAGATGAATATTTGATTTGATTTGAGATATATATTGATTGATGTTACAGGGATAAAATATTGATGATGGACTTTTAAATTCATAGATGTTAGTAGATTTTATTCTCTACTTAACTCTTCTAATGAATTGTTATTTCCGCTGCAGTTGTTGATCTAAAACTTGTTGTCTATTGTATTCTATCAGATTTTTCCCTGTTGAAGACTAACGATAATTTGTTGCATATTATCTTAGTCATAATATTCTTTACTGGGCTAGTTGAGCTCACCCTTTTTCCTTTTTGTTCCATTTTTCTTCTCAGGAGGCGAGAATATAGCGAGTACGAGTCGGGGTATGGAATGAAGGTTCTAGGGAGAGTTATTTAGTAGTCCTCACCATTTTTGTAAAATAATGTAACAATAATTATGATGGGGATTTATTTGTATGTGGATATTGTCTAGATGACAATATCTGTATTTAAACTCGTAGTTTACATGTTGTAATAATAAAGTTGTAGTTGTTTCTGTACCATGTATTGACAACTCAGAATGGGTTGGATGGAATGGACCTATTTTGGGGTTGTCACATCAAAAATATTACATAGGATAGCGTAGAACTTATTCTGCAACCTTTCCTTTTCCTTTGTTCTTGGCAGAGCCTTCTGGTTGATCACACTTAACTGAAAACATTTAAATTAATCAATAATGAGCATTTGATTGCCCAACAAGTAATAGTAAACAATAAGCGTTAGCTGAAAGAAGTAAATGTTTTCTTTGAATGATACTTCTACAACAAATCAACAGTTGTGAAGTAAGATGGACCAATAATAACGACATATCTATTCTATATCAAAATTTTGAAACTACATACTGACTATAAATGGAGAGCAGTCGACAGACTATGAACTTTGTTTTCAATTTTCGATAAGGTTTAACAGAACTTCATCTGCAAACCATCATAACTTACAGGCACGCGGGGATGATCACCTCGTTATGCCCTGTATTGATCAATACTACATACAAGAACGATATTTTCGTTCATCTTATCCGACTTAGGCGCACAAAAAGTTTTCTCATATTCGAGATGTTCATACTTAGTCAGGAATCCGAACCAAAACAATTCGGTTGGACACAATAAAGTTCTATCATGTTCAACAATATTTTTAAGTTTGTGTCTAGTCGAATCAAATAGCCTAGGTGGCTTTTAAGTCAACGTATACATACTGGAAACCAATAAGTATGTATCAACATGTGATTAAATACAATGATTATCCAAGTGAGGACACTTGGATAACCATATTTAGAAATTAACAAACAGAATAAATATCTGGATTATACAATAATACTATGTTGATAAACAATGATCGGATAATTTAAGAACTTGTATGAATACAAATGATTGAATACAAAATCGATAACAATAGAGTTAATAATTTGGCACAATGATAATATAATTCTGAAACTTTCTTACTCAATTCCATTGCATAAAGTAATTGTAAAGGGTAGGATACTTACCTGATTTGTTGCTTACACAACTTAGTTTTATCTTTTATATCAAGACCTATCATTAATAAGATCATTCGTTCGATTAGAATAAAATTCAATAACACATAGTACTGCTATTTGCAGTCAGCATATAACCTAATCACATTGTCACATAAGTTTAGCAGTCATTGGATCACAAACAAATACTTTTCTAGTCGAATTATGTAAGTCCAGATCAATTTCTGAAATATTTCGGTGTACCGACGACTTTATCAGGTAATTATCGAGTCTAAAACTCTATCCTGTATTTCAATATTCATTTAAATAATTTAAATATCAGTCGTATTATTTTTAAATGACTTATAATAATTTTTAAACAATTATTATAATTTATCATGATTTTTCAAACACCAGAATGATTATAAAATGATTTAAATATTAAATAATTCTATTACCATTAATATTTAATTAATATTAAAATACTAATGAAACCATTGCCAAAATATTAAAGTTATTTATATTAACTTAAAATATTTTTTAAGTATTAATATTACCCTTAAATGATTTTTAAAATAATTAAAATCATTTTTAAATAATTACCATTAATATTAATATATTAATGCATTATTTATCAAAATATTAAAAGTCATTTATTATAACTAAAAATATTTTTAATACATTTATATCCTTCTTAAATGTTTTTTAATTCAATAAAACCATTTTTAAATTATTTATTTAATATAATTATTAAATAAATTGATATTAAATTATTAATGAAATTTACCTTTAAATATTAAAAGTTATATTTTATAACTTAAAATATTTTTAAACTCTTTATTTTTATTTAAAATAATTTTTATAATATTAAAATCATTTTTAAACTAATTTATTTAATATAATTATTAAATAAATCTAATATCATTAACATTAAATAATTAATTAAATTTGCTTTAAAATATTAAAAGTTATATTTTATAACTTAAAATATTTTTAAATACCTTATTATCATTTAAAATGATTTTTAATATAATAAAATCATTACTAATTAATTTATTTAATAAATTTATTAAATAAATTAAATATTAATAATATTCAAATAAATATTAATATTTATGAAAAGTATGTCAAATTATTAAAAGTTAATTTTTATAACTTAAAATTATTTTTGTAATTTTCAGAAATTAATTTCTATTTTTATATGGTTTTTGAAAATTAAATTAATTAATTTTAATAAGTCTGTCGCTAAAGCCTTTAGCGACAGAAAGTGTCGCCTTCAGTGTTCTTGAACACCAAGAACATTCATAGGACAGTTTCTGGGTACCATGTTTGACTAACAATAATTTCCAATCTATGATGTTTCTGGACACAAAGTCATACATTGATCTTGTAGTACTAGTGTAATATTACAATATCAAGCAAGATTTGGGTCAGATTACAACATACAAGCAAGATATAAGGCATTGAACTAGCTGTCAGAGCTGTTCTTTATTTTCTAGGTTACCCAAAAATGAAGAATAGTTTGACTGCCCTAGTTTGGACATCCACAACTTGAAATCTATGCAATGTTTTAGTGATCTAGTGCTTCCAGTGTGTAGCCAACATGTAAATGAAGAGATCCATTACATAAAATCACTATAAAAATAACAGAATCGCCAGATCTTGTCCGGTCAAACCATGTCAGAAACCATGATCTTGAGTTTTCTGGGTTACCCAAAAAACTCAATCCGTGATCTTTTTGCTTGGTTTGACCATCCCCCAAATCTAATATGTTTGTAATATAAGTGATCTAAACGCATTAACCTATTGTATAACTACCATACTATAACATGGTTGCAACAACAAACACATAACACAAAACAAATGCAAGATCAGAGGCTACAAATATGTTGTCAGACGCTTCTGGGCAAATCTGGGTTACCTAGAAAACCGAAAGTCATGGTCGGTCAACTATGTTTGACCAGCCATAACTTTCAATATGTACATACTCTGGGCTTGATTCAAGTTCTAGAACATAGATCTCATAGCATATTATAACTACAAACTTTCAAAACACAAAAATCATTAACGATCACCGATCTATGAGGTCTGACATTCGTTGTCACACAGCATAAAAAAATTTTTTCCCGGATTTTGAAAAACATCAAATTCGAGCATATAGATGTTATGGATCTAACATCTAGCAACCCATATCATCTATTTACACCTTATACAACATGTTTCAACACCAAATCATAACATCTAACACATCCTTAAGGATCAAATTCTTATTTAGGGTTTTATTCCTTTATGAACAAATTCTTGATTTTAGGCTCCTGATTTGTTATGAGTTAACTTGGGACTTGTTTTGGGGACTGAAATGCTAAAGGTTTTCATGGGTTTAGAGAGAGCTTTGGTTGTGGGTATGAGCACAGATGATCTTGAAACATGATTTTTCTCCCTCCAATTATATATATATATATTACATGATACAATACAAGGCTGATGAAATGTGACTGTTTGCTGGAATTATTTAGCATGTGGAAAGTCAATAGTTTGTCACCAACTAAAGTCTTAGCAAAATTTGCAAGCAACATAATAAAAAAAAATGTGCAAAAGGGTATTTAGGTCATTTTGATCATAATTTTAATGGCAAACTTGACATTCTATTCCAACCCTTAGGGTTTGACCCTAAGGTTTTAGAATTTTAGTTTCTAAGATTTTAATTTATGGTTTAAAATAAAAATTTTAGTTTCTAAATTAAAAAGTAGTGTTTCTAAATTGATTTAGGTCTCCTAATTACATAGAACATGAAAATTAGGTTTAAGCTTCATAAATTATAATTAAGATTACCAATTTAGTAATTAGGGCTTACAATTTGATAATTAGGGTTTCTAAATAATAATTAGGCTTTCTAATTTTAGAATTTAGGGTTTTTAATAATTAGGGTTTTCCTTAATTAAGTGTAATACCTGACATTATTTACATTATAACACGACTACATAATGACTTAACAAATTCTTAAAGTCATATTTGACTTTTTGAATTAGGGTTTATCAGCAATGCTAGGATTTTATCATGTTACACCATAATTGACCAACCGCTATCAGTCTATAGATATATTACATATTTATAGCACTGAAATATAATTAATATAATATTATTATTCTCATTCCTTAGTCAAAATCCAGAATTAGGGATTTGATTTCATATCTGATTTATCTTTCATATACATACCAATATTAATTAAGTTATAATAATTAACTTAATTAATCTGAAATATATTAATATAACAAAATAATTATTATAATAATTCTATAATCATTTCATATTTTATTTAAATAAATATAACAATCATATTTTTATAGAAATTAATTAATAAAAATATTATTACTACCAAATTAATTTGTTATTAGAATATAATGATCAATAATTCAAAATAAATTTATTTTTAATTATTCATGTAATAAATAAATTTTTATTTATCACATATATACATATACTTTACCTTATACATATTCCTACCTTTAAAATAAAAATAAAAATTTATACGCAAAATTTCTTATTTAATTATATAGAAACTATCGGGTTATTATAGCATATTTCTCCATGGAATAATAAGTCAAACTTATAACAAACGCCTCATGACAAACTCCTCAATTTATATCAAAAATATTGAATAAATAATTAGCACAACACATTTTTAATATTTCAACAATTATTCATTATTTAATATTATAACTCTTAATATTGACAACGAGATCGTTCCTAGGAAAGAGGGGACTTTTCGATAAGGATTTCTCCTTACTGGCACGCAATTAAATAACCAAACCCCTTTCCTTGACAGAACTTTCTAGACATTGTCAATAATACAAATAATAATATGAATAATTGTGTCATCTCAATTATTGATTTAATAATATAAAATATTATGCAGATGATACTGTGATAATAATTGAATCAATAATATGAGATATTATACAGCAACTACTGTAGCAATTATTGAATGAAACTGAGTGACTTCTTACGTAAACATCAATAATCATAGATACTATGCAATACCGTGTGCTACTATGCAATAACGCGTATTACTATACTTTTATCACCGGGTATTTCAACAGTTTAACGGTAAAAGTATTGCCGTTATTTTTTTATAAAAATGTTATTAATGTCGCTTTCTATATCCGACAGTTATTCCATTTTGTGGTCCATCAATGATTGCGCCGTCGTACTGATATTCCCTGACAAAAAGAATATTTCCGAACAAACGAATATTTTATGACCACTTGCTTACTTTGCAAACTTTTCACATAACACCTTTAACTTTAACCTTTTATCAATTTAACCATTTACTAAATAGAAAAATTGAATACTTTTATTTCATAAAATTCGGAGTCTTGCAGTAACTGTAGATCTGAGTTGTTATTTTGGAGATATATGTATGAGTGTTTTTTTTTCCTGAAACGGTGAGCTTCTTCTTCCTCTATTTTTTCCCTAATCTGGATATTGCTAGCTATTAGATGACTAGGTAGATTGAGACATGATTTTTTTTCACGATTCTCTATTTTTTGGGGGTAATTTAGTACTTGAGGAACTGTAGATCTGAGTTGTTATTTTGGTAATATATGTATGAATGTTTTTTTTTTCTGAAACAGTGAGCTGGTGGGCGTTGCGGAGCAGTTGATTTTCGAGTCGGCTCCAGACTTATGGTGGTGAGTGGGATCGGAGGAGTCGGATCAATTTGAATGGTTTTCTAAATTTACCCTTGTTTAAACAATTTAAATTAATAAAATGATAAAAATATTATATTTTAAATACACATCAGCTGAACTTGGCTCTATTTAAGGGTCACGTAAGCAATTTTCGACATGTCAAGAGAAATTGGACAGAAGTGAAAAAAATTAATAGTTTACTCATCTAATTGACAAAATTAAAAGGTGAATTATTGAAGCGGAAAATGTCAAATAGTTTAGGGTAATGAAACATATTTAAGCCTAAATAAATATCTCTAAATTATTATGTAATTAGAATAACGTACAAAATTATGACAATAAAATCAGACAGTTTGTATTATGTGAGAAAGAAAATATAAAGAAATAATTACATGAGAATAATATTATAATGATGAACTATACTTAATATATATATATACTAGTTGTTTCGTGCCTCCGGCACTACATGGACGGAGATTTATCCCAAATTTTGGACGATCCAGATGATTTATTAGGGTGAGCGGAAAATTCAAATTCAGTTGTATTTTGTTAGATATATATATATATATATAATATTTTTAAAAATATAATCTAACCCAAATAATTTTTAAAAAAAATATAAAAATATGAGTTACCCTGCATAAAATTGAGAAATTAAAAATATGACATGTACGCTTATCAAAAAAATAAAAAAAAAGGAAGAAAAGAGAAGAAGGAACGCCAGTCATTTGCCTCATTGCCCAGGGAGCCGTGTTTCTTTCTTTCTTTCTTTCTCACAATATAATCATCTCAATTTACTAGCAAGTCAAACAATTGGTAACTTTCTCTTAAATCTCTTCTATAATATCAATAATTCTACTAGCATTCTATCTGTATACGTGTGTATATATTCACTAACAAGTATTCTGTGTGTAAATTTATAGCGAGTAAAGATGCATCAATCCGATTTGGCTCAGCTTCAGTCCACTATGCAAATGATCGAACTTGCTTGTAGTTCTATTCAGGTTCACTCTCTGTAGATGTGTGTGTGTGTATATGTATGTGAATTTCACATTTTCACATGTTTAATGAGTATTATATCTTTATAATGTTCTGTTTGGTTGCCATAGATTGGGATTGATTTTAATAATTTTTAAGTTGGAATTTACAATGTTGAGTTTGGTTGCTGATTGTTTTAGTACGAAAAGAAGGGATATAGGAATTCATGTATTTAGGAGTTTTCATTGCTGGGTCATTTATTTTTATTGAATCATTTTTCAAACAGATTATTGCTTTAAGCTGACAATTCTGTAATATTAATTGATAATCAGAAGAACAATCTGCTAAAAATTAGTATCAGTGGGTAACAATGTTAGCACTATACAAGTCATTATTGGCACTCACACTAAGCATTTTATGGCAAAGGCACAAAATGTCCTCCACATGTAAAACTGTTGATGGTTCAAATGTTGACATTTGAAGAAAAGAGTATCTCATGTCTCATGGAAAGGGTAACACTTGTGCCTGTGATAAAGTGTGGAGTGTCAATAATAAAATGTGGATGCTAATATCAAGTTCATCTTATATTACAACTTGTTCTCATGTATAAATGAAGCCAACTACTATAATCAATAATCATTTCTATGCTGAGTTGTTTAGTAAATTAAGAATCGAGTGTAATAGGGATCCAGTCAACATAATTTTGTTGAGTCTTGTAGTGATTGATAACAAGTTATTACCGTTTGTGATATAAAATAGAGAAAAGGTTTGTTGAAACAATTGATACCTGAATTATAAGAGAGTTAATCCCCTATTAAGAATTGAAGAGAGCAATTTTTTTGAAAAAAAATACATATGATACAAAAATGAATGGATCATATACATATATGATGTATATGTGTTATTATGCACTTTCACATATGGGAAAATGAAACAACCCGTGTCAAATCCCGAGTCCGGAACAAATCTCGGGTCAAATACCAAGTCCGAATCGAATCAAATCTATCAAAATAATGACTTAAACCACTTGCCCAATAGTATTTTCTTGGGTCATCTTAGCCCACCACAGGCTTACCCAAAAGGTCATGACTGAATGTATTATTGGTAATTACTTAATTCCTTATATATAGACAAATTTTTTCCATATCTTTCGATGTGGGACCGGGGTGTTACAAATTCCCCCACTTAAAATTTCGACGTCCCTGTCAGAACCCATCACACACACGGTCCACAGATCTTTGCCTCTCTAGCCATTGTGGGATAATACTGGTTGACTTCGTGTCCCCACCTCCGGACCTTCTTCTCTCCATTGTAGGATAATACCACCAGCCTTTGTGTCGGATAATAATGACTAATTTATTGGAATGAAGGGAGTATTATAGACTCAAAAATAAATTTTAAAGTTAAATTGTAACCAAAATACTCTAAATTGATTTATTAGATATTATTTTAGTAATCTTTATAGAGTAACAAGAGAAAATGAAAATTCAGCAAAAGAGAATAATTCAAATTAAAAGTGGAGATTTATGTATCTGCTTATGAAAAGTGACGTGAGAAAAATAGAGCGACATTTTGAATATATAAAACTCTAAAAAGTGATTAAAGGCTCATCAAGCAATATAGAATATGTTTGTGCTAAAAAAACCTCTTCATTTGAAATGGTAGAAGGTTTAAAAGTTTTGACAACTATGACAATAAGGCTATGCTGTTGCTACATAAATGGTAAACCTAGATGAGAGATAAAATCCTTGAGCTAAATTGTACAACATGTTGATTATGGTCACATTCATTATAAGGATTGAAGTGCTTAGCCTTGATCACACTTTGAAAAACGGCAAATTTGAGACATACTCTCTTGCCTATTAAGCTATGCATGGAAACATACTTACCTAAACTGCTTTTAAATCAGATGCATGTCAACCCAGCAGCTGCTGAGGCAACTATATTATCACTATGCCAGTCTCCAAGGCCATACAAGGCATGTCAGTTCATACTCGGTAAGTTTATGCATTTTTATATATGACTTAATCAAGCATATAAATAGTTTCTGCTCTAGTAGTAGTAGGATGTTGATCATATGCACACTGTCTGTATTACATTCTTAAGGTGCTGTATGGTAACCCTCCAAACTTCAATGACCTAATTCTAAATGGAGCCTTTAAAGTTTATGCTATTTGGTTCATGCTATAAAAGCTGTTCATAGACTGAATACAGCTGCTCATAGGCTGATCACAGCTGTTCATAGGCTGTTAAAAGCTCACTGGAGGACTGTTAGGGTACTGTGGGATAGAGTTCCTTCAATCCGTTTCACTAGGCCTTCTCATCCTCCTCTCGCTATGGTCTACATCTATATGTGGGTACCACCACTGTGCTCGAGTGACAGGGAGCTTTTTGAGGAAATTCTTTAGCAGATTTAGATAGGGACTGGCGAGCAGTCTGCCACTGATGCTGGAATGGTTTTTACACTTGCTTTCTTGTTTCCATTTGCACTTTCCTTTGGTAGGACTTCTAGTCCTCCATCAACAATTTAGTTTCATTTCTTCTTTTATCTACACAAAAGTAATTATTGAAGTGAACTACCCCGTATAATTTTGTGATGTAATTTTTGTTTAGCTTCTTTCCACTCGTATATGGGATTGCTCCCTTTGGCGATATTGAATAAATACTCACCAGAAAATGAGAAGAGCCAGTGTAGATGTCAATTCTTGTGTGGTGTGATGGTGCTCTGTTCTTTGTAATACTGGCATATTAGAAGGGACTTGTTTTCAACTAATGGTGCTGCTTGTACAAGGGACAACTGAAAATTTTTTGGCCATCTTCTCATCCAGTGTGAGCAGTTCCAGACATTTGGACACCATTTTCCCTCTGTTTGGGTCCTTTTGGGTCTGCTGGGTGATGTGCAGAACTGTGGGAGATTTTTTATCATGTTGGAATGCAGTCAAGGTGTGAAATGATAATGGGAAATGGTGTGAATCCGTTGTTCATTGTGTAATGTGGACAGTTTGAGAAGAGAGGAATCAAATATTCTTTTAAGGGAAGGATACTCATCTTGTGAAGTTCAATCTACCATATTGGGCCTGCTCTTTATTTGTGTCACAAATCTTTTGGGACTGGATATTCATCTCTAGAATATCTCAAGGAAGTTGCATTAGATATTTTTTATTTCTAAGTACTGGGTGAATTTTCTAGCCCTGGTTAGGAGCTTTTTCCCTAGTAGGCAAGTGTTCTATTTTGGGTAGTGAAGCACCCAGCTGGGAAATGTCTAATATGCCCCTTCCCATGAATAAGAGTTAACAGAATGTTAATTGTTTAGGTTATTCCTTCTGTTTAAGCAGTATTGGAATGAGATTGCAAGATTTTTATAATTCGTGAACCAAATAAGTTGATTTTTTTTGTTTGAAGGCAAAGCGTGGATAACTGCTAATCTGCTATTATCCCTTTAAACTAAAAGAATTGAGTTGAAATGTTATAATATTATAACATAATATTAATAATAAAAAAAGATAACTGAAAAGTAAAACAAAATATAAATATATTTATATAATGATGATGATAATAATAATAATAATAAATGGCAAAAGTTACTGCACCCTACTCGGCTTCTAATATGCAGATTATCCTCCTCCACTTTGTCCTATCATAGGCTTTATATTTCGCTCCTTCAAACTCTTTGTACAATTTTCTCCCAAGTACCTTTTGGCTTCTCTCCCTCTTCTTATATCTTCCTCCTGATACAATATTCGTCTTCGTACTATTTACAAGCCGACGTTGAATATTACCAAACCATCTCAACCAATGTTCACTCATCTTCTCCTCAATCAGTGGCACCCCAACCTTCTTTTGAATGTCCTCGTTTCTGTTTCTATCCAAACATTGTATGCCCATATATGCACTTTAACATTCTCATCTCAACAACTCCCATCTTATACATGTTGCTTCTTGGTTGCCCAACACTTAGCTTCATAGAGCATTGGTGGCCTCACTACCGTCCTATAAAACTTTCCCATCATTTTGGTCAGGTTTTACGATCACATAATAACCCCAAAACTCTATGCATCTTTTACTTTGCTATTTACAAGGGTAAATTCTTGGTGGAATTGATACTATTATGAAAATAAAGTACTATTGAATATAAATTGTTTTAATAAAGAGATTTGGTTCTTGCAATGTTTTTTGCTACGACTCGACGAATATAATCTGTTGCTACCCTTTGGTTCGACAAAATGGAACCTCTCAACAGCTCTTGTTCCTTTATAGGAATTAGTACTAATATAGTTATTAATTTAATATAAAAGATAAATATTTGGGAAAAGAAATACAAGAATTATAAATAAAGGACTCAGATCTCCAACAAAATATAAAAGATAATTCATACACAGGATAGGCCAAGCAAATCCTGACATTATGGATGACTGGTTATGGAAGGACCGTCCTTCACTTGCTTGTGCAAGCTTTTGTGACTGGTCCAGAACTGATATAAGAATACGTTAAACCAATTAGTTGATTCGAGATCTCACTATCAAGGTCCTCATTCCAATTATATAAACAACCAATGAAGACCTACAATTCCAAGTTCTTTTACCCCATTAGAAAGTCTTTTCCGCCGGATATTTGGAATTCCTCCATTTGAAATTCTTGTTGAAGTGTTGAACTAAAGGTAGAGGATTTAGAGGGTTATCTATTACAACTTATCTTTTTGTCTGTGCTTGGTGCATGTGTCCACAAATTGTTATGCCTTTGAATGATAATCTTATTATGGAGACTATAGTTCAACTTGTTTTTGATCCTTGCAGAAGAAAACTGATTTCAGACAATTTTTAATTTGGTATAATGGACAAGGGCTTAGTACTGAAATGCAGCTAATTGTTAAATCTAACATAATATTTGGACTATACTTTAATTATAAGACTTTTGAGATTTCATAGATTCTTATTTTAGTCGATTTTAGTATATGCAAGAGTTCTCATATTAACCATATCTCAACATATCCAGAAAATTCTCAGCTGGCAAATGCAAGGTTTCAGGCTGCTGCAGCAATTCGTGATGCAGCTATCAGGGAATGGGGATTCCTCACAGCTGACGAGAAAAGAAGCTTGATTAGGTAATGTTGCAAGATGGATGTCCCATAACCTTCACTGACAGTAAATAAGCCTAAGTTCAATTTTACTGCAGTAATCACATATCTTTCATAAGTATGTTGGAGAAGTTTAGTTCTTGTAACTAATGTGAATATGATATTCACTTTAAAATATTTTTTTGAATGATGGGGGAACCATTACTTTTAAGAATTACTCCCTCCATCCAATTTTACTTGTCCCCTAGTTTGAAAGTACACGCCTATTAAGAATTTTTTTATATCCAAATACCCATCTTAACTATTCTATTATCATCTTTTTTGTTTTATTTAATCTCCTTACTCTGTCCTGAAATAACAAATTATAGAAGAGAAAGAGAGAGAGGGGAAAAAAGGAGTGTGGTTGTGCTTTCAATGTCAAGTTAATAGTGTTATGTTTTTTCAATGTATGTTATGTTATTTTTAATGAATTTTTTTTAAAGTTAAATGAGGGTAGTATTGGAAAAATAAGGTCAAAAATAGTATTAAAAAGAAAAGAGCACAAATAGATTTGGATAAAGCAAAAAAGAAATTAGGACAAGTAAAAAACTTGGACGGAGGGAGTATAATATATTAATTCCAAATTTTTCTTTCAATGACTCGCACTCCATAATTTCATCTGGGGAGTGTTACAAATATTTGTTGCAGTTTTTGTCTATCCTATGTCATGCAACATGCATGTTCCCCTGAGGGCTATGTCCTAGCAAAAGTTTCTTCTGTCGCTGCTCAGTTGATGAAAAGGGGCTGGTAAGTGGCTCATACTATTAACATTTTAACCAATTAATGTAATTTGCAAGATGTAGTATTATCTTTGTGCCAATACTTATTAAGGGGGAAATAAGCACCTTGTTGCTGCCTTTTTTACTTTATTTGTAATATTGAAAGGGAAAAAGTTGGCTTTTTCATCATAAAAAAACTGTATTAAAGTATTAATCATTTAGTCTTTTGAAGAAATCCTTTTAAATATAAAGAGCAGGTCAAAGTTTTTGTTTTTATTTTTTGTCAGACTATCCTATTAAGTGATGAACTCAACTGGGATATGGCCCCACTTTTTTTCACGGGGTCTCTTTGGAGAGAATGTAATAGAAAGATGGTTCGATGGAGTTTTGACTTTAACACATATAGTGAGATCTCTTATACCGAGTACACTTTCCTTTTGGGTACATTCAAGGTTATCTGTGAGGTGTTCTTCCGCTCTTCAGATTTTTTGGAGGAGCTGGCATTTTGATAGCTTTTGTTTCAGTTGTGCCATGTGGGTTGTATAATTTGTAGGGGTTGATCCCCATTAGCCTGGGGATGAGGTTTGAGGCTGTGCAATGGATACAAATATTTGATTCTCATTGTGGAGTATTTGCATGGTTCAAAGTTGCGGTAGCGGCCTAAGTTTCAAAAGATTATTTTTACTCGATATAGGTGTCGGTGTTCGTATAAGGTGATATGCACCGTTTCGCTAGTTAGGAGCTTCAAAATTTTTAAATAAAAATATAATTTAATTTTTAAATAATAAGATCAACAAGATGGATCATTCAGATAAACACAAAAACTCCATCTAGTATACATAGCAATTAACATTGTCCAAATGATAATATAGACATCTCATATGCTTGTCTAATACTATATTGCATGATAATTGAGCAATAAATTTTTAAGTCACTCTAAAAAGTACATAAACACAATAAAAGAAGTAAAATAGTTATAAATCAGTCCTTCTCCTACTCTTGCTTTACATTTTCATGCTCTTCTTGTTCGGTTGTTCCTCATTAATAATTATTATTTTTTGATAATCTAGTATGGTTTATTGAAATTTATTATTATATTTGATAAGTTATCTATATATATACATATTTTACTTATTATTATTATTGCACCTTTTGTCCCACAAAAAGAGTCCCAATTTTTGATATGATTACTATTATTATTACTAGTGTTCTAAAAATCGTTAGGTGAACCTAGGCAGCGGAGGGGGTGCCTGGGCCGCCTAGGTGTTTTCTTATGCGGACTAGACATTTTCTTTATGCGATTTCATTTATTTATTTTTCTATTGTATATGCTTGTTATACAAAGCATATAATAGATGTAATATTTCTAAATTTTACATGAACCATTACTAGAATAAAATCTTTAAGCTTTAATAAATTCATTTTAAGTATTGTATAGCTTCAAAGTATAGTTCTAATCGACTAATTCTACTTAGGCGAGGTGCCAAGTCAAATCGAGACGGTAAAGGAATGCCTAAGCGGGGATTTTTAGAACATTGATTACTCCCTTTGATGCATCCATTATTTTGCCTTTATTTATCTGTTATGGTGTTATTTCTCACTGCTACACTGTTATTTCTCCCCGTTATGGCAATTTTTTGACTATACTCGACCTTTGCTTGAAATAACGATTCGTGTCTCATTAAACCAAACCAAACCAATACGCTGATATTTTGCCAACACAGTCAACACCGCTGCTTCTTTGAACCATGAATATTTGATTCTCATTGTGGGGTTGTTTCTTTAATCTGCCTTGGGTTTTGTTAAGTTCCCACCCCTTATTGTGTTAATAACATCACTTACAGAAATTAAACCTCAATTGGCATAGATGATTCATCAAACTCTCTATTCTCTTTACAGTTTGCAGCTTAAGAGCTTATGTGCTAATCCCAAACGTACGGAGCTTAAGTATTTCTAACCAAATAAGCTCTAAACCAACTAACAACAATGTTTAGATTCTCATGTAGTAATAAGAGTAGAAAATGAAGTTATCAAATCAAATACAGTAGCTTTAACAGAGTACCTTGAAAGGATGGAGTAGCTTTAGTGATGATGAATCAGTAAAAGTGGAGTGAATTTGAGAACTAGAAATAAGTATAGATTAACAAATATATATATATATATAATTAATATAAAAAAATGGTCTCTCAACCCTAAAATTTAGAAATCGCTCTTCAACCCGCGTAAAATTTAGGAAAAGAAACTATTTTTCATCTTTTCTTTTATTTTAAAATCTTTTTTTTCTGCATTTTTACTATCATAATTATCTACTTACTACTATCTTTTATTTGCATACATTTTTTTAATTTAGTTAGTGTTCTTTAAAATTCATATTCTTGATGACAATAATATTTAATTATATATAATATTTTATTATTAAATTACATAAGTAAAAATATTTGAGTTTAAATAAGATTTTACTATTATATAAATAGATGAATATATAAACAAATAAATCATTAATTTAAAGATGAATACTAGCTGAGATTTATATTGTATAAATAGATGAACTATTATTGTAGATTATTAAATCTGTTTAATTTTTCATCAATACTTAGTTATACATTATTAGTTAAATAATATTTTTAGAAAGAAATAATATTTCATATAAAAACATCGTACACAACATTAATCTATTATTATTATAATTAATATATTAGTATGGTATAATACTAATAAGTATAATATATTAGTATAGTATACTAAAAAGTATAAATTATACAATAATTTTATAACAAAATCCGTGCTTTGCATGGGATCATGAGCTAGTTAGAGGAATAGAGCAAAGAGAAGAAGAAAAGTTGCAAATTGTTGCATACATGCTTTAATGAAGAGAACTTGCGGAGCTATAAATTGGCCAAACAGGAAGCAAAGAAAGCAGTGAGAGAAGATAGTGGCAAGGTTTATGAGGACTTGTACCAAAAGCTTGGAACCAAGGAGTGTGAAAAAGTTTTCTACAAGCTTAATAAGGCAAGGATAGGAGAAGTAAAGATTTGAGCGATAGATACATCAAGGACGAGAATCAAAAACTCCTCGTTAGAGATGAGGTGATTAAGGAAAGGTAGAGGATTTACTTTTATAATTTTTTTAATGGAGAGAGTAATGGAAGTCGGGAAGAATTGGAGGATGTTTTAGATGATACAAATAGGAGAACTGTGCGTAAATCAGGATCCTCAAAATTAGAAAGCTTTACAGAAGAAGAAGAAGAGAGACAAGACTATGGGGCCTGGCAAAGTTTGGAGGTGCTTGGTGGGTATGGAACTAGGTAGGCTAACTATTTCTGTTTATTAAGATCTTACACACTAAAAGGATTCCTAATGAGTGAAGGAAGAGTATGTTAGTGCCAGTTTTAAAGAATAAGAGAGATTCAAAATTGTTTTAACTACTTAGTGATTAAGCTTATAAGCCTTGCAATGGAGTTGTGGGAGAGAGTAATTGAAAGACGATTAAGATTATACACTGGAGTATCAGATAATCAATTTGGGTTTATGGGGAGATCTACCGTGGAAGGTATTCCTAAATAGAAAGTTGATGTTTAGAGAAAAGAGAAAAGAGAAAAGAGGAAAGACCTACATATGGTGATTATTGATTTTAGAGAAGGCATATGATAGGGTTCCGAGGAGAATACAATGTTTCCCTTGTTTAATGAATACATTGTAGTACATTTATAAACAGTATAAGAATAATTTCAAATACAGAAGAGAGATTACAAAAAATTGGGGGCAAGGAATCCTTAAGCTAAATACATAGTGGAATCAAGAAAATCCCAAATAAGCAGGGCTCGCTAATCTCTATGCACATTATCTACTGTAACCTCTCTTCGTAAAAGTGCACAAGTTATCGAAAAGAAAGATATTTATCATCAAAACTTCTAGCATTCCTCTCTGGCCAAGTGTCCACCAAAATGGCAAAACAAGCACAACACAACAAAATTTTTGCAATCCTGATCCACTTAGAACACCTGATGTGAAGCAAACCCTCTAATGAAATTAGAAAAGGACTCTCTAAAAGTTCAAAGTAAAGAATGGCACAAACTACCCGACCAATAATAATGTAGAAACAATGGAACTCTAAACTCTATTTCCACATAGCACACTTGTCTGATAGCAACTGTTGTAGGGCATTCTCCACATCAAATTATTTGTGTTGTTACGATCAATGAAAGAGGACTAGATGAAATCTTTGTTTTTTGTAGGAACCTTTACCTTCCAAATGAAGGAGCCTACAGGAAATCTATTTTTAGGTCATGCACAAACAAGGAAGTTGAAGGAAGTGATTGTAGGACTGATTCAAGAAAAATGATTCTTTGAGCTAAATTCTTCGTGGGAGCTAGAACCTAAAAAACAGAGCTGCCAACTAATCTATATGACATATTCAATGCTGCAACTGCTCTCCATGAATGAACACAATGGCAAGTAGCTCTAAGTTATTGGAATTGAAAGATACCTATCGTAGAAAAGTATAACATTCCTCTTTGTCTGAATGTTCCACATTTTGGCAAAACGAGAACACCATTACAAAATCTTTGCATTTGTGTTTTCTCTAAATTCTTATATTTGCAAGGTCAAGGTTCGTTGAAAATTAAGGCTTTTGTTTGTTTGGCAGTTCTCAATCGTCTTAATACTAATGATTTGTTGCAAAGGAGAAGGCCATACAAAAGCTTGTGTCTATATGTGTGTCATGTGCAAGAAAAAAATTAGCATGTCATGGACGTTTTTTGCATTGTGTTAAAGGGGCATGTAGCCTTTGGAATTATCTCTTTGGAATTTTTGAGGAGGCTTAGATGTCCCATTGCTCTTTGGAGAGTTTGCTTTAGGCTAGATTTTGGAGTTTTGGATAGCTCAAGGATGCTACTATCCTTTAGAGGTGTTCTTCTTTTACCATTTTGTGGGGCATATCGACCGAAAGAAATGCTAGAATCTTCAATGATACTTGTCTTTCTATTCCTCTTCTTTGGGATAGGGTTTCATTTCTAGCAAATTCGGCTATGGAACCTTTTAGAGGAGTTTCTATTTCAGATGTCATCGAGATTGATGAATAGTGCTTCAATCGGTATTCTTTATTTTATTTCTTGTATTTCTTCAGAGGACTCCTCCTCCTTATATGCAGCTCCTCTTATTTCTAATAGAATCCTTCTTTTCTCAAAAGAGAAGAAGAAGAAAGAAATCTTGGCACTCAAAACCTTGTTTGTCATTGCTTTTACTGATTATACTTGTTTCAATTCTTTTTTCCTTTACCGGAGGGTTTATCCTTTGTTTATTATTGCTTTTGCTGTTTTTTTATTGATTTTTTTGTTAGAGTTTAGCTTAAGAACGTGATTTTTGCCGAATGACTTGGGAATGTGGGTTGTATAACTTGTATCCGTATTATATCCTTGATTGCATTTGGATTGTACCCCTTTCACGCCTCTAATAAATTTCTTACTTAGAAAAAATGAAAATACATCAACTCATACCATTTCAAGTTTTCAACTATGTGTTGCTTCAAATTTCAAGTTAGCTATTCAACAGAAATATAAAACACATATAGCCAATTCAGTATGTTTGTTTTCTGTGCAGGCTAGACTTTTCAGTTACTGAGAGGGATGCATTTTTTCATGAGGTACAGTTTAATTCTCAATGTACCTGATGCTGTTTCTATGCGAACTATATACTACCTGTACTTATCTTTCTTAGTCCAGTTTTTCCATAGTAAATGCTTCTCTTATACTCCCTCTGTTCCTAAAAGATTGTCGTTTTAGAAGAAAAAATTTGTTCCAAAAAGTTTGTCGTTTACAACTTTCAAGGATAATAAATTATTTACTTTCCTATATTACCCCTACCTTCTCTCATTGTCCCAAGAAATTCTCTCTCTTGTATTAATAGTTTTCAACTTCCCATAAAGGGGTAGTGATGGAATTTCAAACAAATTTTACTTGGTAAATGATACTTTCTTAATCCATGTGCCAAAAACTTAAACGACAATCTTTTAGGAACGAAGGTAGTATTATGTATCCACAGCAGTAATGATTTATGGGACAGTTACTGTGTACTAGATAGGAATACATGTGGAAGGTTTACTGGTTTACACTCCCTTCCAAGGCTTACCTACACAATGATTTAATTCTATTGGCCTTTCTGCGTATTCAACACCTTTAAATATTATATTGAAGGTGTTTTTCATATTTTGTTTGGAACCCTAGCTAGTACTTGAGATTTGAATGTATCATGTGATTAATCCAATTAATGATTTAAAGAGAACATCCTTTAATTTTTGAAGTAAGTTCTAGTGTTCCTTTTTAGCAATTTAATTTGTGGATGATATTTGTAATTGTTTTTTGTTACTTACTGAATGTTGACACGTGAACATTTATTGTACATTATGATACAGTTGAATTGAAGTAGTTAAAACTTTTACGTTTATGACATTCCTCCTATATGGATTTATACAAGTAATGGTGTGTTTTGGAATTTCTACATATTATCCTTTTTGTTAAGATTAGTAGGGCAATTTTTTTCTCTTTCAGATAAGCCACATTGCTGAGGCTTGATTGTGTTAATTTTGAGGGTGTTTGAACTTCACTTTGATGCATGTTGAGCTCAAACTTAATTTGTACATGGATCCCATTTTTTTAGGTGATACAGAACTCTGCTTGGTTTTTTGGTCACACATATTGATGAAGAATTTTTTTGTAAGAAATTAATAATGCTTAAGGAAAGCATATCCTGTATCAGTTATTTTACAACATGGAATGTCACTCAGAAACAAAATAAGTCAAGTCTGTGTCAAAAACATAAACTGCCAAGTGTTCCAGAAACAAAAATAAAAGTACAAGTTGGAGAATAATGTTAGTAGCAAACAGAAACCGACAAGAGAAGAAAGATCTTGAAAGAGAATCTCCTTTACAAAACCAAAAAGCAAAAAACACTAATCAGGGAAAGAAAAATGTGTAACGCTCCTGAAACCCGGTCTATCTTCAAACCTCACGGTACTACCCATTCAACATAATCTTAAAGACATGAAGGTAATTAATATATTATTACAACATATCACTGCTAATCCCAGGTTCTAAGACCTTTACATATTCAAATTATAATATTAATGAATATTACATCATACAAATATTATAATTACAACAAATTATTACATTACACAATGTAGTTCTACACAACTAAATCTTGTTCTTTAATAATTCCTTCCGCTTAATACCATCTGACTATTCAAGTCCATCCTCTCTAGCTGCAAAAGTTTTAAAGTTTTGCAAGAGTGAGCATTTAATTGCCCAACAAGTTATAGCAGTTGAATAAACAACAAAATCAAGAATCAATTCAACGTTCTTTGAAAACTTCATCAACGAAACAATAGTTGAGAAACAATTCGAATAAACAGGAATAACTTAAATCCCTATCATATTAGCAGTGTCTATATCATCGTCATAACACAATCTGTGTCTATTTCCATGTAATATCTCAACATGTGTCCAGCTGAAATAATTAGCATGGACTTAATCATAACTTAACTAATGCATCAACAGAACTGTAACAACTTAAACAATTCAATAACAGAATAATTCATTCACAAAAGCACATACGTGCATATATTGGCAAACAACACAATTCATAGCTAAACACCTTGTACAAATATAACATCTTTACACAAAGACATGAAACTTGCATTCAATTCTACAATTTGAATGAAATTAGAAAACTTGCTTAATATCAACAATTAAACAAGAGTTAGAAACTTGCTACAATTAAAACTTGTACAAGATTAGAAACTTGCCTTTCACGCGATTTTCCGGAACGCAATCCAATCTCTCTTCAAACGACCTATATATATCATTAAGGTCAATTATACCAATTAGTTACCTATATACGTCACTCATGGTTTACTTTAACTCTATTCCATGTTTTATAATATCCGTTTCATAATAATCGGAACACTATTTAAGTTCATTAAAATTCGAGTCGGCGTTTCAACGTTCGTATGTCGTACGCCCGACTTGTCTAACCTGAACGCTTAATCGACATGCCATTGCGTACGATTAACATGTCCAATACATCTACCATTCCTTGATTTACATTTCTCTAGACTATATTTCCAAAGTCCAATGTTTAGAACTCTGAAATAGTAGCCAAACCTAGCTTGGCGACACGGCGTTCCGAAAAAACTAAACCGGTTTGCCTCCAATTACACAACAGTCCTAAAAAGGCTCATTTTAGACCTTAATCCCGACCTTATCTCTCAATTCTTAAAGAATGAATGTTGCAGGTCTACTTCTTAGCTTTCCAGATCATCTTGAATCACCTTAATCAGAATTCATACGAAAGATTTATGATCAATCTAGTAAAGCATGTCCGAGTTGACTTTGGCCTAACACTTGACCAGCGCCTAGGTGCTCAAAATTTTCTTTGGTGCAGTGTCTAGGCACTCGAAGATAGGGTTTGAGCATCGAGCCAGCGCTTAGGCGCTCGACCCTTGACACTTAAGTTAGCTTTTGCAACTTTTGCAACCTTCGACACACTTCACTGCTCCATAACTTCGTCATCCGATATCGGAATGAGTCCGTTCTTGAGCCGTTTTCTTCTTTGTAACATCCTCTACACATCCCTGACGAAATAATTTGTAAGGTTCTTTAATTAGTCGAAAAATTTGCCCGAAAGTCCCCCGGAAACCCGTGTTACTCGGACTCGGGTGCGGGTGTCTAGTGCGGGTACGAATCTAAGTGTCGGACACGTGAAGTCAAAAAATAGAGGATACGCGGATATGGATCCAAATTTGGACACTGATGTGGGATACTGTATGTTATGATTTTTTAATAATAATGTTTATACTATCCAAATTCTTATAGACATGCATTTATCATGAAACTTTAGGGGTTGAAGTGCAAAAATATAAAAAAACAGGGGCAGAATTGAAACTACTGAAACTTTAGGGGCTAAAATGAAAGAAAATAAAAGTATAGGGACTGATATGTAATTTTTAAGGGCTATTTTGAACTTTTAGAAAACCTGATGGACTAAATTAAAAAATTATAAAAATTATGGGGTACCTAACTGTAATTTTTCAAATATATTTATAATCTAGACAGACCAAACCCGTTGGAGAAGAAGAAAAAGCCGACGATGGTAAGTTTTTCACTCCTTTTTATTCGGTCTTTCCTCTTTCTTCTTCCTCCTTCCTCGTCTCTTCTTCTTCTCCGATGAACAGTCGTATCCGGATTCTGTGGCCGGATCCCGTACGGATCCCGCACCCGTACCAGTGTGACATGGGTAATTCGCCAAAAATGGCGAGTCTGAGCAACACATCCGGAAACTATTTTTCGCCTAAAGATGTTTTAACGTTGAACTTTCTATACTTCACAACTTGCTTATCCAAAGTCGAATTGAGCTTGTTCTTGAGCCTATGGCTCACGTTTTTTACCCAACTACACAACCCCCCAAAAAGAATTAATTTTTCGGAAGCAGGAACTGCCGTACACTTGGCCAAAAAAGGTTACCAAGCTACGGTCTTTCATGCTCGACATCTTTTACGAAAAATTTCGCCATAACTTCGTTATGGTGTATTTTTCCTCCGTTCCACTTGGAACAACTTGACAACCCACATATCTAGGATTCCATCTTTCAGAATCCAACAACAACACATAGACAAATGATTATACTAGTCTATTTATAGTCCACTATTAACTTGTTTTTCCATCCTCATGCTTAGACATACCTTTTTAATTACTTGGTTTACTTGACATGCATAAATAAGGTGTTTTAACAAAGTGTTCTCTTTCATATACACCTTATAACTTCAAGGTCCATCATGACCTTCAATTAACCAACCATCAACAACTACTTCAAACAAGAAGAAAAACAAAAGATGAAGAGATGATGTTTTAGAAACTTACCTTTCTTGGTTCTTCTTCCTCCTTAGCCTTGATCAAGCTTGATCCTTGCTATCCTTGGTATCTGTTTCCTTCCCTTTTGGTCCGGCCACTCTATCTCTCTCTTGCTCTTGCTTCCTTTCTTAATAACACTTGGTAAATTTTGTAACAATTGAAAGAGCTAACACATGATTTGCTTATATAAAAGCTAGTTTTCACTTCTTACAAGTTGGTCACCCAACTTAGGTCACACAAGATCTCCCCCCTCATGTTTAAAAGCTTACTAATCACCCCTTGAGTTAGCCTAATCAAACCACAATTAAAACTAACTCAAGACACTTAATAGCAACTTAATGGCTAAGATCACTTAATGGGGAGACCAATCACTTGATGCTTGGTTGGGATAAGGTGAGTCATGAGGCATGACTCACTATTTGGTCCCCTCCACCTCCTTGTTCCCACCCCCCTTGGACTTCTTTGCCCCTTATCATCTCATTTGGACAAGGTGAGTCACCTCCTTGTTTATATAAACATCCAACCTTTTTACTTTGACTCCAAGTCTTAGGTTTTAACCCTAAAGCTTGAGTCATGACTCAGCCCTAAGTCAAGCCACCTTAAACCCTTACCTTTATCCTTGGCTAAACCCTAACAAATCCCTCCAAACCCTAGGCTCAACCCTATGCTTAACTTTGGCTCAACCCTAGCCAATTTTCAATTTCTTAGCCAAGCCTTAGAATTCTTAGTTAGTCAAACTAATTCCAGTTAGGCATTTTCTTATCCAATTAGGTTTCTAACTTTCTCGGTTACGTTTTCGTAATCCGCTCGGTTAACCGAAAAACCGACTTTCGAAAATCCGATTTCGCCACCTATCCCCATTTCCTAAACAATCGCTGTCATTCTTCGAAAAGACGAAAAAGCGTTTTTCCTGTGAATAATATTTTTATGGTTTTTCCCAAAAAATCTTATTAAAGATTTCATTTCTCCATCTTAAATAAACGCTACGACGTAATTCAAAATTCTCGAAAAATAACATTATTAGCGTTTATTTAATTTTATGAAGTGTGTTAACGTTTTTATCAGAAAAATTATTTTCTCCCAAAAACTCCGAACACTAATACATAATCACGTAACACGTAAACTAGGTCATTAATCGACCTAAATCATATAACACATAATAATATCAATAAAAGTTCATTTTATTAGATATTCATTTTAAAAACCTATTACAAGGTCATCCGATTTCTCGGGTCGTCACATAATGCATCGAAGACTAGAGTACATGCGTTAAGGAGGCAAAAGAAGAAATAAAGAGGACAAATCCTCCGCCTCACTATCATTCAAGTTGGAAAAAAGTGGAAATTCCAAGACATCGAATCAGATACAAGTGACAAAGCTGGTGATCAGGGAGTTATGTTGAAGTTAATAAAACATAATGGGAAAATTACTGAGAAGAGAAACATTTATCTACAAAATATCCTCCTAAGAATGAATAAGATTTCGAGCCACGATTTTATGGAAGACCAACGATCCAAAGGAATGATAGCCTTAGCATATAAATTTTGAATTGTCAGTGAGTGAAAAAGGACATGCATCCTACCTCTTCTATTGGAGGTCAAACTTAGGGTGTGTTTGATTAGGTTTGAATGCCTCTTAATAGGCGTGCCTCTGATTCGGTCAGAGGGCTGAACTTGTTTGGTAATTTTTTTCTTCTCTATTAATGCTTCTTAATCGGTAAGATTCAAATCTAATTCTAAACCATCCAGAGTTTGACCGAGTTTATATTTTTTATGGACAAAAATAACCTCTTCTCCTTCGCTGCTTTCCCTCATAAGCTCGTCAAAATCCAATCTCTCTTCTTCCGTCATGACTGCAATTTTCAAATTTCTCTCTCTATATGTACATGTACATATTTATGTATGTGATTATTATACATGAATCAGAATCGTTCGATTATGAAAGGCAATAACTACCAATAGTAGGAAGATCTTGAATCAGAATCGTTCGATTATGAAAGGAAATAGATATCAATAGTAAGAGAAAGATCTTCAAAAGTATTAGCAATGAAAATCAAGAGCAAACCACTCTTGCCAACTAAAGAGTCCCCAATCATCAACAACTTGAACAATTAATCAAAATCCAGCTGAGACTAGAGGATTCAGTGAACAATTGTCCAATTTATCAAGCTCTAAACTAACATTGAATCGTAAATTATAATCAGAAAAAAAAATCACAATATATGTAACTGACTGTGTTACTCGGACTCGGTGCGGGTACGAATCTAGTGTGGACAACGTGAAAGATCAAAAAAAACAAAGAACATAGGAGACTACGCGATAGGATCAAATTTGTGACACGGTGCGAGATACAATATGGGGGGGGGGGGGTATCAGTTTTTAACAATAATGTTTAAGTACTGTCCAATCATATAGAAATGCAGTTTAGATTCAGTGAAACTTCAGGGGTTTAAAGTGCAAAATATAAAGAAACAGGGGCAAACTGAAACCTATTGAAACTATAGGACTAAATGATGGGAAAAACAAAACTACAAGGGAATATATATTATTTTTTTCAGGGCTATTTTTTGACTGTCAAAAAAATTGGGGGACTAATTAAAAAATATAAACTAGGTACCTAACTATAATTTTTCAGGGATATTTTAAATCCCAAATCTGATCGGAGGTTTCACTTGGATACAAACTCGTTGGAGAAGAAGAAGAAAAAGGCGATAATTGTAAGTTCCTCACTCCTTTTTCTTCAGTCTTTCCTCTTTCTTCTTCCTCCTCCTTTCTCGTCTCTTCTTCTCCGATGAACCAGCTGCAAAAACAGTCGTATCCGGATTTCTGTGGCCGGATCCTGTACGGATCCCGCACCCGTACCAATGTCGTGTCGTGTCGTGTCGACACGAGTATTCCACCAAAAATGACGAATCCGAATAACATAGGTAACTGACTACAAATCTAGAAGAGAGAGAGAGAAAGTACCCATCTCAATTAATTGATTGACGAGAAATTGATGGGACAGATCTATGAAATAGAAGGGTTCAATTTTAGGGATGAACAATTTTTATATTTATGTATATATAATGTATGTATAATTGTGTTTATATGATTTTTATTTAATTTGTTAAAGGAGAAAGTAAAGTATATATAATGTATGTATAATTGTCATTATGATTGCTTAAACTGTTCAGATGGTTAAAATGGTAAAATACTGTTATTCAGACATTTTGGAAAAATTAATTATCAAACAACATTTCTTTATTTAGATACAATTCTAGACAGAGGCTTTGCATTATTCCGATGTCTAAACTGTTTTTTTTTTGATAACCGGGAGTTTCCCAACCACAGTCAGACTAATCTCCACGAACCCGGATCAGTCTTTTCATACAGACTTGCGCTAGATGTCTAAACTGTTCAGATCTTAACATTCAATTTTATCAAACACAACCTTACTGTTGATTGCCTTATGTAACAATAATAAGAATATGATAACTATGTATATATATTTTTATATATGATAGATGAGGACTCCTTGCCCTCTGTGTGTATGCTGCCCTTCTTTCTGTATACTCTGCCCTTCTTCTTATATTATATATATGTGTGTGTATGTACATGTATGAATATATATATATAAATGTTGTACCTTCCAAGGCCTGTTGGACCTCTCTTCCACCTGCTCATGGCTACATCAATAAGGTTTTAGTCACTTTGGAATTATTAGAAGACAGTATGTCAGTTTGAATGCTGGACTACAGTAAAATATCATAGAAAATCTTCCCAACTTGCGATCATTAATGTATACCACAAAAGATGTCTTAAGTACTCTTTTTCACAAAACAAATTAAGAAATTAAAGGATAGAAGACTAGAGAGTATAAAAATGGAGTTCGCATAATTCTCCCTAGGACCCTGTATAAGTATGAGTAAGGATTCTTGCTTGTTCTTAAAACATATGGACCCTACTTACTCTTTCTGTGGTTTAAAATAGTATCATATAACATTTTTGCATTTAAATTGGATACTTTGAACATCTTTTGGCTGCGATAAATCTTTTTGTATCATTAAAACCATCTTTTTATGGTACATAGGGAGTATCTTTTAGGGATGTGGGTTATTAAAATTAAGCATTATCTTAAATCTCAAAAAAGACCCTAGCTTTATCCTGCTCTAATTTGGGTTCTTAGATATATGAGCTTGATCTTAAGTCTCGTTTCGAATTGTTTGATGAATGAACATATTCATATGAACCTTTCTTGATTTGGTTCCTTTATGTACCTCTTCTGATAAGCATATCTGGACTTTAGATTCAATTGGTTCATTTTCTTGTAAGATTTACTCCTCTTTTTTGACTCGGTATATTGTTTCTCATTCATTTTCATTGGCTGAACATTTGGAAAGCCAAGGTCACTTCCAAAGTCAAGGCTTTTGTGTGGTTTGTAGTTTTACAAAGATTAAATACTAATGATCTTTATGAAGGTCGCAGGTCTTACAAAGTTCTTTTTCCGAACATTTGTTTTATGTGCAGGCAGAGTAGTGAGACACATGCTCATTTATTTCTGCATTGTCCTGTTACTTAAGGATTGTGGAGCTTTCTCTTTGGAGTGTTAGGAGAGGAGTGAGTGTGTCCTACTATGGTGGAAGATATGTTATTAATTTGTTTTAGATGATTTGGAAGTAAGAGGAATGCCAAAATTTTATGGAAGTGTGACTTCTTTTCTATCTTGTGGGGAATTTGGAATGAGCGTAATGCTAGGTAATTTAGAGAAAGTTGCTTATCCTTAAAGCTATTGAATGATAGGGTTATTTTTCTCGTGTCTCTTTGAGCTTCTGCTATTAGAAGCTTTTAGAGGTATCTCTATTACTGATTTATGTAGAGATCGGAGGGCTGAACTTTTTTATGTGCTTTCTTTTTTTTGATCTTTTAGTCTGAGGATGGACTTCTTGTCCCCTATTTATTGTATCCTTTCTTCTCTATTAATAAAATTTCTTCTTTTATCAAAAACTAAAATAAAAATATTAGCCTTGATTGAGCTGTTCATCAAGTCGTCGCCTAGGCATCCAGTCGGTGCATATTGGGAAGGCGTCTGGGCGACTTGGTGAGAGGGGAGAAAGTCGAGGGACTTGGTGGGCGACTTGGACGTCTTGGTGGACGACTTGGGTGACTTTGTGATTGAGCAAATTTTTGGGTAGTGATGATACTTCGTGAAGACAAACCTTAGTGGGCAGCAAAATTTATATATATATATATAATATATGTATATATATTTTATATTTATATACACACATCTCCATGCTCCACACACACACACACACACATCCCCTTGCTCCAGTAGCAGCTTCCTTATCACTAGCTTCCTTGAGTTTTGCTGCCCACTAAGGTTTGTCTTCACTTGGGAGAACTAAACTAAGTAAAATAATTTATAAATTGTTCTTTCACTCTTTGGCCATTACTTTATAATGCTCAAGTTCTTTTAATATTGTTAATGCAAAGTAACATCAAGCAACAAAGTTAAAGCTCTAGACGACCAGAGAACTGATAAACCTTAATATGCTAAGATAGTCAGACATCAAAACCTTTATGAACTTAAACAGGTATTCTATTTGGACATACGAATTATCTATTTTACACACCACCACACACCACACAACATATATATATATATATATATATATATATTCCCCCGAAATTACCATGTGTTTAAGAGAAAGAACTTGCTTTAATAAAGTATAGTGATTAAACTAAATATATAAAGGTATCGCCATTATATAATTTGAATTTGTAAGTTCAAAAATTATAAGTTTACAACTATAATAAAAATTATCTATTTTGACTGTTGATCTTGTTTCAATCTTTGTGATTTGATATGCACATGTATTATGAATATGTTAAATATTAGAAAAATAAATATATCAATACTCAGATAAATATTAAATATATATAAATTTTTATTCATATAAAATTTACATTGTTACGACTTTGTCGACTTGTGGGACGACTAGTCGGAGCTTTTGGTCGCCCTAGCTCTTAAGCTGCCATGCGTCGCCCTCGCCATCGACTTGGTCCGCCAATTGAGAAATTATGAGCGTTCATGAACACTTGGTGATTTGAGCTTTATGAAAACTTCTTTTGTGTCCTGGTGATATATTTATCAACAGCTTTTTCAAAATTTGTAGACTTTAAACGCCCGACTTGTGGACGACTAGTCGGGCGTTTTGTCGCCTAAGCTCTTAAGCTCCATGCCGTCGCCTCGCCTCGACTTGTCTCCTTGATAAATATGAGCTGTTCATGAACAACTTGGTGATTGAGCTGTTCATGAAAAGCTTCTTTTTGTGTACAGCTTTTTCAAAATTTGTAGACTTTAAATGTTTTGTGTTTGCTTGCTCTTCTTTTTACTATTTGTTTGAAGTCATTTATTCTCACCTTGTTAGTTATTGTGCCTATATGGATACAGGTAAGACAGGCTGTAATTGGCAGCCATGGTCTAGATGTGCAGTTCAGTGGAATCATTGTTTTAGAGTCCTTAGTAAGTTTTTTTTGCCTTCTGCAGTTTTCACTTCTATTTGGATGTAGTTTTGAATACCATCTCTGCTTAACTTTTACTGAACCAATTTTGTGACTATGACCCTTCCTTTCAGGTATCAGAATTTGGACCTTCTACTTCAACTGCTATGGGTCTTCCTAGGGAGTTTCATGAACAGTGCCGGAAATCACTAGAGCTAGACTATTTAAAGGTTTTTTAATTTTTTATTCTTATGGTTTCCAAGAATATATAATTATATATATGGGAAAAGGGAGTATCGTGGATACACACAACACAAGCTCTGTTCGTTATAATTTTTTTAAGAGAATTACATTATAGGCCTTTTAGTATTTTACCGATTTTCATTATGGCTGTTTTGACATTTCATAATTTTATCATTCAAACTGACGTCATATTAGGGCAGGACAACACGAATCATTGTACGTTTCCCTTTCTTGTCACTTGTTTTGGCCTTTTCCTTATATTATTCATTTCAACACTGCTTTTCAGACAAACTATTTTATCTGGTACTCCTTAATTTTTTAAAACAAATCGAACCTCATGTTTCAGCTTTTGGATATATGTTTTTTTATTAATTCACAGACATATACTGTTTGGGCACAAGATGCGGCTCTAAGTGTCACAGATAGTATTGTCCCAAATCTGAATTCTGCGTAGCTGAGTTAAAGTTTTGTACAGCAGCAGCTCTACTTCTCATGCTTCAACTCCTGAACTGGGAATTTCGGTATAACACATATGCAGTTGAGGGTGCAAAAAACAGCATAGATGTTTTCTCCACCGGAGCTAGATATGATAGCAACTCACCGAAGAGGTCTGATTATACCTTAGTCCAGGTAAGAAATCTGTTTTCTTTCACAACTTGTTATATATGGAATGAGGCATGTAAATGAAGAGAATGAAGTATTTGTATGTTGTTATATTTATCCTTCTCAAAATGATGACATATCTCTTATTCCATTTATTGACATTCATGAATACTAGGAAAAAAATAGAATCTTTGTTAAAATCTATGTAACATGGACTCTTCTAAATGCATAAGTATTTGTGTCGAACACTTGACACTTGGACATGCATCTAGGGGTATGGCATCCATGTCTGATACGTCACCTATAGAGAAGAATTAAAATAAGGGATAAAAAGATGAGGAAAAGAAGAATCGAATTTGATGCAAAAGACGAATAAAAAAAATTGTTTGATCTCATTTGGACTTCATATAATGGAGTTATGATAAAGGAAGACTTATGCAAGTTGTCAAACGTTTATCAAACCTGCATTTACGCACCCATAGCCAAATATATGGAAACTTTTTAGCATTGTCCATAGTTGTCTCGTGGTGCCGAAACTTTCAAGAGGCAACGTAGTTGACTGTGCGCGGTGTAAGGGCATCGTCTATGGCGTCCGTAATGGCGACAAAGAAGATCCCGTTAACAATGTGCAATTAATACATATTATGTTTTACTTTCAAAAAGTATATTAACAATAAAATTTTATATACATTATTACTTCACCAATCATTAAAGAACTAACACATGTAATACAATCATATGAATACTTCATAATCAAATTCAATATAAAACACTGTGACATAAAAACTATGTTAGAACAAGTCAATAAACACGCACATAGAAAATACAGAATGATGACATTCCATCACATTATAAGTATGATCAGTAATAACAATTACACGACATAACAAATGCCATGGTTCGAGATGATCTGGTAAAAATGACTAATCACTTACCTTTGGCCAGCTAACCAAAGCGTGACTTTGTTGGTAAAAAAGGGGTACCATTGCTCTTTGGCGCCAGAATGCACGATGCCACAGACCCCGACGCCACGCCATGTAACTATGTTGTCTGTGTATCTGAAGAAACTGATTTTAATTAACGATCAGACACCTAGACACATACCTGTAACCAGTACCACGCACAATCATTGCCATTCACGTAGATTAAAATTAACCAATTCTTGCAATGTAGTAGCCTATTCTTAGCTACTATTTGTTGCAATCAGATAATTTTTTTCCCCTTTGGCAATCTGCTTTATTCTGAACATATAACAATTATCCTATGTAATATCATTCGGATTTACTTCTCATGTTTAGTGAGTTATCCAGTAAATGTGCATAACTCTCGTTTTGATCTCTGATTGGCTGCAGTAGCCTGTCCTCTTGGGTGATGTTCTGATTTCTAGTGGTTCATGTTGGAATGGCTTCTGTAATGAGTTTGTACGTGCGACACTGAGACAGAAATTCTCATGTCAAGGTTACTGGCTTGACTGTCCTATTGCAGTCTCTGCTCGGAAGCTAATAGTACAGTTCTGCTCCCTGACAGGATCTGTATTTCCATCTGGTATTCTATTTTCTTCTAACTTCCGTCTAATGGTTAACTTACATTAGGTTTTTCCAAATGCTAGTTGTGATTGCTTTGTTAAAGTAAATAGCCTACATAATATTTTCTTCGTTCCAAAATATAGGATCATATTTACTTTTTGAAGTCAATTTGAGTTATTTTCTCCATTCTTTAGAAACCATGGACCAGATCTTAGGTTTCTCATTGATAATAATTGAAATGCAAGAAGAATAAAAAAATGCTCCCCATATTTTCTACCTACTTTCGTATCGTTCCTCCTCATCGCCTTCTCTTGTTACTTCACATCAAACTATCGTATGCATTTCGAGAATCCAAGATTGTGATAGGACCATAAATATAACGACCCCAAAATCTGAATAATTCAACTCTCGACTTTGGTTGTTAACAAAACATTTACATTCTATATTTACATCATTAATCGATGATACAATTTTTAAAAATGCGGAATAATTAAAACTTTTCTATCTTCTTTCTTTATTTCCCTGAATCACAACCGTTACGATTACATATCTTAGAATCATGTTTATTTTATGATTCACTTTGACAAACTTATTATATTAGTTACACATCTCAATACAATATCCTTTATATGTTGGATAGATCAATGATTACGACCCGACATTTCATACACGTTATAACGACAATTACATCAATTTAACCCTTAGCATGGTTCATAACTACTTCTAATTAAAGACAATTTATTTCCCTTGCATGCCTTCTGATCCTTACCATCTAAATGGTAGATAACATCTCATTGTATCCTTAACCTGCAAAAATGTTATTTTTGCAAGATTGAGCTCGAGCAAATCAAACAGTTTTCATGCTTCACATAGCACATAATATCATGCTCAGCTTATACAATAATATATCATACATGCTACATCTCATGTAACAAGTATAGAGACCAAGTTCCTTAACTCAGTTTAACATAGTCATAAATTGACTTTCACAATTCATATGCATATCATAAGTAATTCATCATACTTATAGCAGTACATGTTTCAATCAATCAGTTATCAAGTTCATATAGCAAATAGGAACTGAAAGACTTGCCTTGATCGTTGATTACCAACAATAGATTAACAGCTTATAGCTATCTGCACTTCACGTATCATACACAACATATAATTATGCATATCAACTATTAGCCATATAACAACGCTTAGTAATCGTTTAAGTAGCTCTACTTTACGATCTATGGTCACCTTCTTTAGGTTTGATACACAATGTTCAATTATGTGCTTAAGTCCAGTTAAGGATCATCATTTGTGAATAAGGTTCATTAACCTTCATTACATAAACCTTCATGTCATGATTTATAATTCTCTCTCTTAACCCACACTTAGTCCTTTAACAAGTGTTTAAGGTTTACTAACATTTCTTAAGTTGATTACATAACCTTAACATTCAATTAAATGCCTAAAACCTAGTATTATATCATATTACATGTCCAAAGCTTCATTACATTCATTAGAATAGGTTAGGTACACTTCACCCCATCTATATACTTAACAACTCAACACTGGGTCTGTTTTGCAACAGTCGCGGCCGCCCCGCATTTGCTGTTGTTCACGGCGCGGCAACGCCGCGCTGGAACTCACCTCCATCCCAAAATTCCTAATTTCTTCATCCAAACTCCAAATTAACCAATTTTAGATGCTATAAATTCATTAAACTCAACAGAATAGAACTGAGTGATTTCAACAACTCAGAAGCTTTCCACAAACCAATATAAGGATTTAAATTCCATGTTCATATTATATTTTCATGTTTTGACATATTTAACGAAACCATGGGATAATAGACTTTTGGTCACTGTACTAAGGCCCGATTTTCATTGTGGTTAACAAAACTTTTTTTGTTACAATCGCGTAACTATACTCTAAAATAATTACCAAATGGTCATTACTTATGATTTACATCCAAAAAAATGGACGAAAGTGCTGACTGTGCATATCACTTCGTTTTTTTGCTGATGTGGACGGAAGTTTTGCCATATCACTTCTCTGTTATCTTTAAACAAAGTGGAGTAGTAAATTTTTTGATCTTTAAATAATAATAATAATAATAATAATATTAATATTAATAATAATTTCAAAATAATAATAATAATAATTTCAAAATAATAATAATAGTAATAATTTTTAAATAATAAAAATAAAAATAATTTTTAAAAATTTGAAAATTTGAAAAAAATTTGTATAAATTATAAAAATATTTTTATATGAATAACCATGCTAATTGTCTCTGCATAGATTTAGTTGGTTCAAAATAATAATAATAATAATAATAATAATATTAATAATAATTTCAAAATAATAATAATAATAATATTAATTCAAATGAGTTATGATATTAGGTTTTTTTGTTATTTTCTTTATTAATTTTTTTTCACTCAAGTTTTTAAATGTCATCCTAAAACGCCAAAAGCTGAGTCACCTCTTACCTCTCTTTTGCATAGCTTGTTCCATAATCTCCTCTTTTTTCTACAGTAGGATAGTAAATAGTTGGTTCATTCGTAATAATCTTTAAATAATAATAATAATAAAAAAATAATTTTTAAATAATAATAATAATTTTTAAAATTTTATTTTTTTTTAAAAACTATTATTAATAATTTATTGGTAAAATTTATTATCTTTAAATATTCATTGGTAAAATTCATTAATAATTTATTATTAATATTCATTCATAAAATTTATTATCTTTAAATAATAGTAATTTCTAAATAATAATAATAATAATTTTAAAATAATAATAATAAGAATAATTTTTAAAAAGTTAATATAAATTATCAATTATTTTTATATGAATAACCATGCTAATTGAACTTAAAATATTTAAAATTTTAAAAAAATAATATAAATTCATTAATTTATATAAATACATTTTTAAAAAATTATTATTATTATTTTAAAATTATTATTATTACTATTATTATTATTTAGAAATTATTATTATTTAAAAATTATTATTATTATTTTGAAATTAATTATTATTATTATTTTAAAATTATTATTATTATTTTGTTATTATAATAATAATTATTATTATTTAAAAATTATAATAATTGTCATTTTGAAATTATTATTATTATTTAAAAATTATAATAATTATCATTTTGAAATTATTTTATTATTTAAAAATTATTTTTATTATTATTTTGAAATTATTATTATTATTTGTAGATGATGAGTGATTCATTTGATTTTAGTTTAGATGGATGCGAGGACTATTCACATTTCCACATCAGCAAAAAAACGGAGTGATATGCACAGTCAACACTTCCGTCCGTTTTTTGGACGGAAGTCATACGTAATGACCATTTGGTAATTATTTTAAATTATAGTTACGCGATTGTAAAAAAAAAGTTTCGGTAACCATAATGAAAATCGGGCCTTAGTACAGTGACCAAAAAGTCTATTATTCCACGAAACCATTCACTACGAATTCGTTATAGCTCCGTTTTAGTTCATTCAAATTGGGTTGTTTTCGCATTTCAGAGGAGAACAACATTCAACCATCTATTTAAGACTTAAACATTAGACCACAACCAATTTAACCCATAAAACAGACCCAAAATGTCTAAAATTAGACCACAGTCTATTTCTTCCTCTTTTGCACCCAAATTCGAATTTGATCACTCTAATTTCTCGTGTGAATGATAATATCAAATTATTAATCCACAGAAACCACATAATTTGGATTCTTTTCCAAACTATTTAATCAAACAATTTTTAACAGATTGTAATTTAGGAAATAAGAATTAGGAGTTTTGAAGTTCTTTTCTTACCTCTTAGACCTTCTTTAGCTTAGCTAGATGATGAAGAATGTTGATTAACCCTTCCTTCTCCTTCTTGACCTCCAATGCCCTCCTCCAATTTTCACAGAGAACTCATTCTCTCCCACTCTCCATATGAACTTTGACTTGTGCCAAATGAACGCATGGAAATAAACTGATGAAGAATGAGGTGAATAATATCACCTTCAGTTTATTAACGTTACATGAAAAGAAAGGTCTCAAGGCCTTGTTTGCCTGCAACCTTATCTGCCTGCTTATTATTTAGTCTCCTCATTTTTCCTATTACATACAACAATACAACCTAAATTATATTACTTCCATTTATCTACCCATTAAGCCAATTTTTATATTACAAATTGGATTTAAATTGGGTTTATTCGGAAATCAAATTGGACATTTAATTTCCACATATTCGAAATATTTAATTCATTTCCTTTTATAAATTGTCTCAAAACAATTTATTTAATCCATACATTTATTCCCAACTTAAATATTAATTTAATTTATTAATCTTGACACCAATATTTATTTATAGATATATTGGTTTTTCTCATCTCATACTCAATTTATATTCAATTGACATCATTTAAGATATTAAACCATTTCATATATTACCTTGATATGTAATATATTAAAAATACCAAATTTAATCAACACAATCATTTTCCTTATGCAAAATACATACATTAATTCACCATTTTAATTAAGTGAATTAACCCTTTCATTCAATTTACAATAACACCATTGCCAATCAAGGCTTTAATATTCAAATTATATTATTTCATAATATAAGTTTTAGTTAATATTATTCAATTAATTTCCTTTGCCACCATATTCCTTTAAATAATTAAATCCACTATTAAATCTTAATTTCCATTCTTATGTACATATTTCGTTCTTATATATACATATTAACTTTTCCACATAACTCATAAATATATACAACACATATATTTATACTTTTAAGCCCATTAAATCCCTCAATAAGAATTTTATAGCACATATATGTTTACTTGAACCCGACACATCTCATAATAAGAAATTTATTTATTAAATTTTTATTTTAATAATTTTTGAAAATCGGGGTTGTCACAATAAATACTCAGAACTTTATCCCACTAGTCTAATATTTTTATTTCATTTTAGTGAACCTATCTTCTTTCAGGATTGTGGTAATAAAAGTTGAATTGGTGCTTCTACTTAGCACTCCATTAGCATAAATCTCTTGAAACAAGCTTAACAGATTAGGATACATCTCAATATTGCTGAAAGACGTCCATATTAAAGGTGCTAGAACTAGGAAACGTTATACCCTCCATCTTGAAAATAGCAACTGCAATCTTTTCCTCCTCAAGAGGCATCTCTAGTTGTCTTCCTTTTCATTGGGTTGGAGGAGGTATTTTTTTGGATATCACTAGTTCGTACCCAGTGTACAAGGTTGCCACAAATATTGGGAGTCAAATGTAAGAAACCTTCAATCTATTTAAATAAGGCTGTTTACATGATTTGAGCCAATGACCAAATATTCAACAAGTGAACACTAGACCTGGGTGTAATTAATAACTGGAATTAGGATATTAGATAAATTTAGATATGTTCTTGACATTTATTGAAACATTTATATTTGAAATAGAATCATACAATCAATTGGCAATTTTTTGTTCAAATTCTGATTCTTTGTTCATTTTAGAAAGGTATAAGAAATATTAGATAGAAATGAGTGTAAAAAGTTCAGCCAATGCTAGTTTGAAAGAATAATATGAAACTGAAGTCTTTGTTCAGATAATATATGTATTTTCTATACAAAGTCCGAGTGTTACTGATAATATAGGCGAGTGGTCTTATTTTGCATAGAAGTATATGTGTGTAATAAATTCTTGTAGCAGTTATACTTAAAAAAATATATTCTTGGATCAATTATAGTATGAGTAAATAATACAAATTCATATATTACTAGATTTTTTCCTGTATTTTTTTTCTTGGAGTTGATTGTTTAGAAATAAGATAAAGTCCCATGTGACTACTAAAAATTGTGATTCAGGACAAGTATACAATGGCTTAGAAATGGGATAAATGGGAAGAAAGGAGGGAAATATGAACTTGTCCTCTCAGGTTGTCGGTAGAAACACACAATGGCAAAAAACCTTTCAAATCAATATATTTACTACTATACAATGATGGAGATTACATCAATTTTACAGATTATAGAAAACCCTAATTCTACTACTCCCTCCATTCCAAGGATAAATGTACTCCATTGACTTTATGGTCAAATTGATTAATTTTGAAACAAAAAATAAACTTCATAAAATTTATTACTAATCTCAGGTTTCTATTTTTAAAATCTAAATATACATGCTTCATTATTAATTTTAGAAATGGTCAATTTGACTGTAAAAGTTGATAGAGGACATTTATCCTGCACGGTAGGAAATATAAGTTAAGCAACCTAATTTAAAAAGGAAACAGCTCTTATTACTAGTCTTAAATAACATATTTACTGTAATTAAAAGATGGTTGTTCATAGGAGCTACCCAGTCTAGTATCCTAGTTAGACACCCTACTGTAGAAAAACTCTTTTATCAATACATTTTAAGAAAATCCAACCTTACGGATTGAAAGACTGCAAAAATAGAAGACTGATATTTCATGTGATTTGAGATGGTTAAACACTATTATTATAACCTTTTAAAGTTACTATGTTATCTGACAGTTTAAATTTGGTTGTTGACATGTATCACCAAATGAATTGATAATTTATTTGTTCTCATATTTGTGCACGCTCTTTTCAGGTTGAATGTTTCTTTTCTCGACTTCTTTACCCTGTAAAGTAGCTAACTTAGAATCTTAGATACCCAACTGGGTTGCTCCCTTCTCCACTTAAAAAGATATACATTATTGCAAATATTTATCTCTAAATAAGAATATAAAATAGTTAATAAATAATTTTTTGCAATCTTCATTATTTTTATGACCCGCTCTACATCATTCTCCCCTACATTGAGAAAAAATTGTCCCTGAGGTTTAGTGTGAGAGAATCCATAATTCACAATAATGACACTAGATATGCATGCAATCTTGAACCTTCTTGTAGGCACATTGATAAATATAACTTGAAAACCATAATGAGATGACTTTCTAGTCAGACACTCTATTGGGGTTCTCATTAATAAGAAAATCTACATCTTGATAAATTACCGGTTTGTCCATATTGTGCTCCTTTGCACTTGATTATCTCTACTGATATAGTGTTGTTCATGTTCCTTTGTCTTATCATTATGGTGATCAGCCAAAAGGGCTTGAAGAGCTCTTGCAGGGGCTTGAAGAGCCTCTTTAATTTTTTCTTGTAGTGGTCTTTTTTTTGCTTGCATAAGAATCTAGAACTTTGTGTTCACTTTTTTGCAATAAGTTCCAAATATAAGAAGGAAATTATTTTGGGTACTGATTATATCCTCAGGCCTCATATATATATATATACTAGATATGTCCCGTGCCTCCGGCACTGTATGGACGGTGAGATTTATCCCAAACTTTGGACGGACCAGATGATTTATTGAGTGAGCGGGAAATTCAAAATCATTTGTATTTTATTAGATATATATTCAAAGTCTAGGGACTGGGTTGTAAACTATAACAAATTGAGGAACTATGGTAAAAGTTGAGTAGAACTATGGGGGACCTAACATAATTAAGGGTTACTACTGAGAAGGGTCAGTTTAACAATTACCGAATACGCAATTGTTGAATGCATAGGACTTCTAGATGGAGGATGAATTGTGTCAAAGGTCTTGTGGTGATTGATGTGTTAAAATTATTGACTGGAAGTGCACAGTGTCGAATTGAAGAACTGACAAGTACAGGTCGAACCCACAGAGACTAAATTAATTTTAATGTTTCCTTAATATTTATTTTAGGCGAATTAGAAATAAAGATTGAGAATTGATTAACTAGAATATGAAAACAAATAATGAGGAAACAATCTAGGAATCCGAATCCATTAAATAATAAACATAACATATAATTCAATTTCTCCTATTTTTATAACTCAACTATGATTTTGATCTCCCTTCCCTTTAATTTAGTAATTTTACAATTAACGTGGGCAAGCATAGACTATGAAATTTTAAGGATTAACTATAACCCATCAAAGCTTCTTTGAGCAAGCATGGATTATGAAATACTCATATCTTAACAATAATCTATCAAAATCTCTTAATTAATTTAAAATCACATAAGAACTATAAAACGAAGGTATTTGAACATGAAGGCGAAATCAATTAAGCATAAAAGCATAAATAATAGAAGAGGTGAAAAATATTATCATGAATAATTATTTAATTTCATCTTCATCCTAGATTAAAGAAATTAACTAGACATAAGAATAAATAAACTAACTAAAATAAAGAAAAGAAGATGATTAAAAATAAATAAGAAAACTCCCTTTAATTAACGATCATCCAACGAACGTACAATGAAGAAATAATTTAATCTACTCCTACTCCTAATCTAAACTAATATAATACCTAATGCTCCTCTCTAAAACAAGAAACCTATTTATAGGAAAAATAAATTTGTGCCCTAATTTAGATACATTGGACTTGGACACTTTTGTTCCTTTTTCCTCTCTTCTTTCCTTTTTGACTTCAATCTCTATATGGTAATCCTCCAAGAGTCCTTTTCCATCTTTAAAAGTTGGATATAAATACTTTATTTGCTCCCCAAGAAAAATAAATGTTATTTCCTACAAAACAAAATAAAATATATTAGTTAAATAAAATAAGCACATAAAATAATAAATACGGGAATATTAAAATGCATTAATTATGTGTCTATCAAATATCCCCATACCTAGCTTTTGCTCGTCCTTGAGTAAAATAAAAATAAAATAAAACAAAAATTATACTACCTCATTTTCGTAGGAAACACGAGTGTACTTAGCATGTCCAACAAGCCTTTAAACCCCAAGGTTACCCCAAGCGGACGACTTGTGTCTTGTGAGGGTTTGCACTAAATATATCCACAAAATTCAAAAATATTTTTGGGTTCAACAAATTAAAAAATTGAAAGAAAACTTCTAAATATCCATGTGCATTATCCATAAGCAAGATTAAATTCAAAATCACACTTTCACCTTATAAAAAATACACAATCTTCATTTTAGACACCATCCTTCATTAAATTAATCCCATGTGATACATGCATGTGTATATGATGCAACCCTAGTAGAGATTTTTACCATGAAAATCAAGCAAACTCATTTTTCTTTTTATTTTTTTTCCATTTTTTTTCTTGACTTGTGCAATGTCTCATTTTCTTAGGCTTTTCAGAGTTACTCATGTAAGGAGCGTTGGACCAATGACTCCCAAACCAGTTGACTTTAGGGCACTAGGTCTACAAGTACCCTTAAGGGCTTACTAACTCGAGTAACAAATACCACAAAATTAGACTAGTCAAACTGCTTTTATCCATCACACTTTTCAGCTTGAATATCGATGCTTCTTGAGGCTTGGATACCCAGTTATTTCGTTCAATGGACATTGAAGCAATAATTTATTTCTTTTTTTCAACTTTTGTTTTCAATTTCTTTCTTTTTTCTTTTGTTCCTTTTTCTTTTATTTTTGAAATTACTTTAATCATAGTTTATACCTCACAACTAAGAATTAGTGCAAACGTGAAGTGCAAAATTGCTTGTGAAATCAATTTTAATCCAGATGGTGTTTCGAATTAAGATTTCGTATCTTATCAAAGATTCAAGAGTTCTAAATCTTTTAATCGTACTCATAAGTTTTGCTCCACAAACACTTATTAGAATTAATTCAATCCATAAAAAGTCGAACATTTTTTTTTTAATTTTTAATTTTTTTTTGTTTTTTACTATATTTTCCTAAAAATGAAAAAAATCTAATACAATAATACAAACAAACTCCCCCCATACCTAAATCATGCATTGTTCTCAATGTATACAAATGAAAAATAGAGAACAAAGATATGAAAGAATTATACTTTGTACGTGGGGTTTTTATTCTGCAAGAAAATGTGGTGAGAAGGAAAACAAATGTACATATCTACAAATTTCATAAATCCTAAAAATTATGTGACTATAAAATAATGATACAAATGCGTAAGTGTGAACTTTTCATAATTTTCAGGAGGTCTAGGAAATTGAAAATAGTCAGAATTTTCATCACAGTTGAGCTTAAAATTTACCTCAAGAAAACTTTCACTAACATGTTCAAAGATGGAAGAATTGGTTCAAATACATGTTCTAGTTTAATTGACTTATTTGTAGTGGATCTCAACAGTTCATTGACCTTATCTAAATATTCGGATTCATTCCAATTTTGGTCAAGGTGATTTAAGAAAAAATCAATTGGATCTTTTTCAATCAAGAATCTATTTTCAATTATTTCTTAGGTCATTGACAACTATTGGATCATGTTTACTTTAATGGGTTGTCCAAAAAATCACTAGGTGTTTTTTTAGGAATAGGTCTTTCAGAGTATGGAGCTTTAGGCTTATAGATTTTTTCAACCGACTCATTAAATGTGACATGATCAATTTTAGACAGACTCATAATTTTTAGACTCCTCAAATTCGCTCGACTCAAATTGTGTAGAGTTGAATACAATTTTTTTTATTTTCCTCATCATTTCCACAACCATCAAAATTTTCAAAGTTAACCTTAGAGTTACTAGAAAATTCACCCACCTCTTGCTCATTTATTATGGTGGCTAATCAACTCATTTGAATTTCTAGACGAGATATAATGTTAAATTGACTTTTCATTATAACTTCCGTAGTTTTCTCCAAGGTACTAAGTCTTTCCTTTTCTTCATTTGATAATTCTTGTGGATATTGACGTTCTGGATCCGAATATGGATATGGACTTGGATAAGGATTTTCATAAGTTGGAAAAAAAATTGATTTACTTGGTGTGCATAAAAATTTCCAAAAGGTTCTTGATTCCAAGCAAAATTATTATTCCAATTATAATAAGAATCCATCTTTCCACAAATCACAAAACAAATAAACAACTAACCACGATAGTCACAAAAAAATAGAAATAAAGAAATAAAAAAAATAAAATAAGAATCCTAATTCTACGGTTAACCTAAATAAAATCTAGACAGCTCCTAACTATTCCAAGTTACACCTTAAGGTCCACAAAATTCGAAATTAATCACACCACTAACCAGGTGAGTGTAAGAAAGGTGAGAGTCTCTCCGTGGGTACGGTGACTAATTGAATAACCACATATCCTTTAGGCGTTTGCCTTTTGAACCACTTGCCTAGATACCAGTAGTTTGATTATTTTAAAATTTAGCCCCCTCTTGGAATCCCTTGTCCTAATTGAGCTCGAGAGTACTAGGGGCCAATGTCTACTTGATTTTATTAAGCCAAGGTTATGCAAAATGAATGGGTGGTTTGTGGGCCAAAGAAGAGTGATGAAATCCCCACCTTATCTTGTTACAGGTTGTGCCCTTAATGTTAGAATAAATATGAAAATGCACAAACTAAAAAAAACTAAAAACAAATAAAATATCCTAAAATTATGTGAATTACGAAAGAAGGAGAAATTTTGACGTACCTCAATCCTCCAGCAATCACCACAATTTATATTTGACAAAAAATAAAAATAAAAACCTAACATGATGTGCTCTACGTGAGTGAATGCATGAATGCGACAATTAGTTTTTTAACTAACAAAAAAAACTAAGCTACTTATTTTTTAAATTTTTTTTGCTTTTTGAGTTAAGATACAAAATACCTTGAAAAGCGTAGCAATAATCTTGTCTTTCCGCACCGTTGATCCGTTTCGATAATCCTGAAAAATAAAAATATATATTAGAAGAAAAAAACTAATTCGAATAAATAAAAATTAAGGAATATAAAATTAAGTCTAGTCCTCGGCAACGACGCCAAAAACATGATGTGTTAAAATTATGTACTGCAAGTGCACAGTGTCGAATTGAAGAACTGACAAGTACAGGTCGAACCCACAAAGACTAGATTAATTTTAATGTTTCCTTAATATATATTTTAGGAAAATTAGAAATAAAGATTTAGAATTGATTAACTAGAATATGAAAACAAATAATGAGGAAATAATCTAGGAATCCGAATACATTAAATAATAAACATAACATATAATTCAATCTCTCCTATTTTTATAACTCAACTATGATTTTGATCTCCCTTCCCTTTAATTTAGTAATTTTACAATTAACGCGGGCAATCATAGACTATGAAAATTTAAGGATTAACTATAACCCATCAAAACTTCTTTGAACAAGCATGGATTATGAAAAACTCATATATTAACAATAATCTATCAAAACCTCTTAATTAATTTAAAATCACATAAGAACTATAAAACGAAGGTATTTCAATAACGAAACATGAATGCGAAATCAATTAAGAAAAAAAGCATAAATAATAGAAGAGATGAAAAATATTATCATGAATAATTATTTAATTTCATCTTCATCCTAGATTAAAGAAATTAACTAGACATGGAAATAAATAAACTAACTAAAATAAAGAAAAGAAGAAAATTAAAAATAAATAAGAAAACCCCATTTAATTAACGATCTTCCAACGAACGTACAATGAAGAAATAATTTAATCTATTCCTACTCTTAACCTAAACTAATACAATACCTAATGCTCATTCTCTCTAAAACAAGAGACCTATTTATAGGAAAAATAAATTTATGCCCTAATTTAGATTCATTGAACTTGGACACTTTTGTTCCTTTTTCCCCTATTCTTTCATTCTTGACTTCAATCTCTATATGGTAATCCTCCAAGAGTCCTTTTCCGTCTTTAAAAGTTGGATATAAATCTTTTATTTGCTCCCCAAGAAAAATAAATGTTATTTCCTACAAAACAAAATAAAATGTATTAGTTAAATAAAATAAGCATATAAAATAATAAATACGAGAATTTTAAAATGTATTAATTATGTGTGTATCAGTGATGTTTTCTGTTTTCCAAATCTGAGAAAAACAAAGAATGAATGGCTGGTGGTTTAAATTGGGGTTGAGGTTTTTGATGAATGGCTTTTCTTGTGATGGTAGTGGTGGCGGTCTAGTCCCTAGAGTTTTGTGTAGAGATAGAATAGGGTGATTGAAATCAAACAATACCAGGTTTGAGCTCTTATATCAATTTGATGTTGGACAAATCTTGGATTGTTTAGGAATGGAATGAAGGAGGGGGAAAGAAGGGTAATGAGGAACCAATCCTCACAAGTAATCCATAGAAACACATTGACGGAAGGCCTTTCATATGAATATATTAAACTCTTGTTTTTGACGATGAATTACATCACTAAATATCGCTTATAGAAAACCCTGATTCTACTATAGATTAAATAGACTAAATGAATAGAAAACAACTCCTAATACTTTCTAAAATAACCTACTAGTATAATTAAAAGATATACATTAATTAGAATAGATTTATTTCTAAATAACAATGTAAGTAACTAATAATTAAATTCCTTCATTTTCAATAACATCTTGCTACCCGTTCCTCGTCAATCTCTTCCATTTGTCTTTTGGAAGTTGCGGGTCCTTGGTTGCTCCTCCTTAATTTACTGATTGTTTGAAATATAGACAATGGTGAAACCCAAGGGAAACATCTTCTGCAAATTGTCTCTGGAATCTTACAATGGATTGATCCTCCTGACACTGTTTCGAATGCCATTAAATGTGGAAGAAGTGAAAGGTTATATTTCTTTCTTATACACCCTCTTGTCTTTATGCAATATATTTCACTATATCTCTTTAACTGGTTTTTTCAGTGAGATGCTTGATGGTTGCCGAGCACTATTATCTATGGCAACTGTTACTACATCCCATGTGTTTGATCAGCTCTTAAAATCCTTAAGGGGGTCAGTTTTTTGGTCTTAAAAAGTTTTTACTTTTTAGTTTAATAAGGATAACAGTTGACTTCTTTGGGATCTATGATGATGTATACTACATTCTATAATTCTTTACACTAGTTGCGTTTTTTTTTCCTTCTTAATTTTCAGGCTTTATGGCACTCTTAATTTGTTGTCTGCCATGATGAGTGAAGTTGTTAAAGACCTTATGGCTAATTACACAGAAGAAGAGACTTGGAGTTGGGTGGCACGTGATATCTTATTAGATACCTGGACCACACTTCTTGTGGTATGTGCTTTGCTGTGCTGTTTCTTCTATCTTTGATTTATTGTTACTGTATTTGTGAAAAACTGGGAACCGCTCGTTGTTCATTATTTAATTCTTTGCAAGTAATGGAAGAAAACATTGACAGGTTTGGTTTGAAACTCTATATGGTTAACAATACATTATTTAAATTACTGCTGATGGAGGGTGGTTGCGGGGTTAGCTGCTGAGAGAGGTTGTGGTTTCTAAAGGAATTGGTGTGTTTGAAGTGTATGTGACAAAAACCAAATTTGGTTTACCCTTGCAGATTTCTCAACTGCAGTAGTAAGAGTATAATACTACTCGAGAGCCGAAACATCTGCTAAAATGATGAGCTGAGAGTCTCAGAGGATATATACTATAGGTGGGCTCAATGTTTGGGAATACTTTCCCAGCAATAGGTTTTTTGGCAGGGAATGCAAATAGATTAGTTTTTGGTAGGGTGGGGCTTGCAACTATGGGATTGAGGGCAGAGCAATTATTTTTCATGATAGTGATGCTAGGCTGAGCAGTGCTAGATGTGGTGAATTTTTTAGGAGGAGCAACTTGGGCCCCTAGATTTAGAAAGCAATGAAGGTCTGGAAGGGGGAACCAGCTGATCATATTAGGCAAACAATATGAGTTAAGAACCTGGTTTACTGGCATGAAGCAATGAAACTTTCTTCTACTGAATTGCAAGTCTGGATATATTTAGTTAACGATATAACATTTACTAAAACTTTTGAATTCTAGTTTTATTTGAATACCATAGTATTCCACTAAACTTGCTTAGTTACAATTGATAAGTCAGGTCAATAACCGTGTTCTAAAAATATCCGCCTAAGCACTAAGCAGGTCCTCTACCGCCTAGATTTGGCAGGGCGCCTAGACCTCCACGTAGGTGGAATCCGACCTCTATCGCACATTGTTACCGGAAACGTGGTTCGTTTCAGTAAGCAGTACGATTACGAGGTATGGGACTTAGTTTAAATGCGGTACGCTAGGGTATCTTTATACAAGTTTTTATAGTTGGGAATTCTTTTAGTATCTAAGTGTAATAAACCTAAAAAGCTTACAAGATTTTTTGTTCAATCAATAAGTTGATTGTTTTATAAAAAATCTAGCATAAATTTAGCATCCAATACTAAGTTAGAATATTAATATATATGCAATTATAGGTAAAATAACAAAGATAATTTTCGATACACTAAATTTAGAGTATTGGTACTTAAAAGTACCAACATGGGTATACAATACGCGGTTCACTAGGTTAATGTGAGTATCTGGTTAACTCTGCTATCACATTGGGTTAAGAATGGCTTTGAAGCTCTACAACACTTGATAGGAATTTATTAAGCCTTAAAAAGGTTTTTTTTGGTAATTTTTCACGTAAAATTTTAAAAACTTGCATCTACTATATTTGTATAGTATAACAAGTATATACAATAGAAAAATAAACAAATGATAGTCCCTAAGAAAATGCCTAGTTTGCCTAAAAACGTGTAGGGCACCGCCTAGGCAATCTAGGTGCTCCCTCCGGCACTTATGTGCGATTTTTAGAACACTAGTCAAGAATACTTGACGAATATGAATTATCAATAACTCCTTGGCAGTTGCGTAAAGTAGAGGTGGCAGGCAGCAAGTAACATTATATTTATTGTGAAGTCTTCGCATCTCTAGGTGCAGATACAAGTTATATAGGCGGTGACTTTCTTAGTATAGTTCCAGTGCAAAGATTTTCTTACTTTGGGTTTTCTTTTTCTTTTTTTACTTTATTTTTGGTTGGTAGTGGGGCCATTTGAGACGGAGGGGTAAAATCATTTTGCACTTGCAGGATATGCATGGAGAAGAGGGATTTGTCATCCATCTGGTCCTCGGTATTTAGTTGCTAGATAACTTTGGAACAATGTAGGTTTTTGAGATCTCATTCCCAAAGAGACGGTGGTTGTAAAAAAAACGGGAAGGAGCATCCCCTTCCCCTCTTAGTTTGATGTTTAATAAATGGAGAAGATATTTGAGGCTCAAACTCCATTTTTCCTTGTGAAAAACTTGATGACATAAATTTTCTTTTGGGATTTGGTGCTTATTTCATTTTCTTAATTCACGTATAGATACCTAAGAGGCTGACTATATATATACTCCATCTGTACTTTTAATTTATTTATTCTTTGTCAAGAGTTGATCACATTTACTTAAAAAGAATGTTTTACAATTAAGAATTTCATGCAGTACTGGCGTACATTGTTAATTGAACAACACACTGCTTTAGTATGAAATCTCTCTGTAATTGCCTAATTGCAGCCATGTAACTTAGAATCTTTGTCAATCAATAACAGCCAACAGATATTAATCAGAGTGCATTGCTTCCGCCTGAAGGAAGAAATGCTGCAGCAAATCTTTTTGCCTTGATTGTGGAGTCTGAATTAAAGGGTATTCAAATTATTCTACATTCATGTTACTTTACTTTATTGAAGAATTATATTCTTCTGGGGTTTTCTGATAACTTCATTTAATGATACAGCCGCTTCTGCTTCAGCCTCCAGTGATGAGATTGAAGACTACCTTCAGGCTTCTGTAGTTGGTATACAGTTAGATTATCTAAACTTTGTATCAATTTACGTCTGTCTTCATTTTAATTTCCATAATCATCAGCCTTGTTAGCATTATTATCATCTTAGTTTTAACTTTTATCTTTGCAGCTATGGATGAAAGGTTAAGCTCTTATGGTCTTATTGCACGGGAAGCTATTGACTTCACAGTTCCTTTACTCACACATCTATTTTCTGAGCGTTTTGCGAGGGTTCATCAGGTACCCTTTTATATTTGTTTTCAGCTATATAGTTTTCTGATTTGGTATTGTGCTTTTCTGTTACGACGATTTTTATTGCTGCCGTGATTCAAAAATTTTAACTTTTAAGAATAGTGCCTTACTACTGTTTTATCCTTTAAAGATACCATGTGGTGTTGATGTGGTGTTCTCTATTAGGTTTTACCAGTTCAAGCTGCAGTTTATGTTTGCTTGATCGTAGAATAACTTATCAATGCACAGAGTTACATGTTAGATTTTGTGGATATTATTGGTGTTCTCATTCATGGTCTTATGATTGATTGAATGTTGACTAGATTTATGATGATAAAAGTTGGTTTACCAACTTTATAAGGTACCTTTGGTTTAGTCGTATCAATCTGTGGCTTCTGCTGAAAGATAGATTATCCTGTAAAATTGTGTATCATATGGGTATTAATTCCTTAATGATGTAGATTATATATCTGGATGATGCAGCATATAAGAAGCTCAAGAAAGATTAAATTAAAAATCAAAGAAGATAACTTTATAGAAGCTTGATTGGTAGAGAGTCCACTTGGAAGCTTGCCTACCTTGTATTTATTGAGTCTAAAAGAATCTTATTTTTAGGATGTTTGAGTTTATTAGCTGGTAGCTCAAAATCTATTATGTTTTTATTGTTTTATAATCAATGATATTCTAATGCGCTGATTTTGTTGCACGGCTCTTGGTAAAGATCCATTTATTTGATTTTATAAGAAGAATGGGAAATGGTTTTTATGCTAGGGAACCAAGTTAAAGATTCTCAAGTTAAAATGAGTTGGATTGTATTTGAATTCAGTTGGTGTGACTGTAATTAAGTGGTATACAGAAGATTGCCACCCTGGCCCTACGAGTAACTGCCTGTCGCCTAACTGCAGCTGCTCTTTCTCCCTTAATGTACCTGGCCAGGGTGCAAGGTAGTGGGCCAGGTCTTGGCCCTCAGTAGTGGCACCTTTTTTTTGTACTTCTACACTCTATGGTTGGTGTTTTCTCTCCAAACTTCTCATCATATTGACATGGTACCAGAGTAACATTACCAGGATTATTGGCTGCTATTCTCTCATGTCTACTATGTATAATAGTATATGCATCTTATTATTCATAGTAAAATGTATAAGTTTTTTCAAAAAATTGTTGATTAAGAAGTATAAATGTTTTTTAATTATAACACTTGGAATGAACTTGATTCCTCGATTTTTTTTAGATTATTAGAACTAAGTTTTGAAAGAGTCAGCAGTAGTTGAAAAAGTAACAAAAGATGAAAAGAACTCAGAAAACAACCTAAGGTAATAGAGATGATATTGACTTGAAGAGTATTATTGTGACATTAAATACATAAAAGTAATTCATGTAAATAGGCAATAAACTGCTTAAACAATCTTAATCTAGTAATGCAGAGGCCAACATTTATCAGTTTGAACACCTATCACTTGGATGCACATATCGTCTGATTGGGACCACCAATTATTACAATTTTTTTCTTCTTTAATTATGGAAAATAGACTAACTTTAAATTTTATAGGTCACCTCAACTGAATCACAGTAAGCTAAGGAAATTCGAAATGCGATTTTACTACATGGTAGAAAGTGTGAAATCCTTTTCTATTTCATTATTTTTTGTGACTCCTAGATTTAAGCACGGTAGTTTTCAATATTTTATTTTTAATAAAAGAAAATTTTATTAATAGAAAATACTGGACACAATAAACCGGGGGCAAGAAGTCAACCCTCACCAGACTAATGAAAATCAATACCAAAGAGCACTTTAAAAAGTAATGCCCTCCAATCTCCACACAAGTTGGTGACAGAGGTACCCTTAAGCAGAAGGCTAAGAAGGTAAGACACATTCTGTGACACCAAGTAATGGAGTGCCATTTATGTATATGTTGGGTTGAATTTTGGTACATTCTACCATATTTGGGATACTGTTAAGGGGGTTTGGCGCAGATACTATTTCATTTGCCAGGTTAATTTGCAGTCATTCTGCTCATGCTAAGTATCAATAATAGCAATGCGAGGTGTGATTGTGAATTACCTAGATAGTAGCTTATACAAAATCCTTTCCCCATCCCACCCCATCATGCAAGAAAAAAGAGATTAAGAAGTAAAGAGAAGGGATTTAAAAACAACAAATAACTTGTGGTCCTTCTTAATAGATTGAGAGGAATCTCCACTGAATTATAAATCATTTGTAAGAGTACGTTTTTCTGTCAAAATCACTGAGTGAAGCCTTTTATCACTTTTTGGGTATATCTTGCAATTTGGTTAATGTTTATTAATGAATGCCATGACATGCTGGTTTTATATTATAATCATCTTTAGACAACTTATGTGCTTCGTGATTAACTTTCTTCAAAATTAACTATGTTGGTTGACTTTATAATGACCAGTTCTACTATGTATATTTTTTTTTAGATATTTCTGCTGTCATCTATATAGTTAATGGAACATTCCATTCTTTGGTGCTACTTGTATCTTGTTCAAGTTTTTCACATGATTGTAGGGCAGAGGAACAAGTGATCCTACTGAAACTTTGGAAGAGCTTTATTCGCTATTGCTAATAACAGGGCACGTTCTAGCAGATGAAGGACAGGGTGAAACGCCCTCGGTACTTTTCTTTTCCTATGCTTCTGTATTCAGTTGGATAATAACTTTTCTAATTATTTTTAAAAACTCTTAGAGCGGTGTTGTCTTAATTTGAGAATAATGTACTATACTATCTCTGCTAATAACTTAGTCATACTAAGAATCATATTTATATTGATGGTAGGGCGACAACCTTCATATATAATTATATGTTGCTTTATTGATTACCAGAGCTTTATAACCGTTGTACAATAACAAATATTTTTTTTCAAAAATCTATTTGTTTTATTTATTTTTATAAATCAATGATCTGTAAACCATATAGGGCAACTTAAACACTTGCTAGTTCATGGACTGCTCTAATTTATCAGATTCACATGATGTATACTTTCAATATTGCAATGTGATTTAGCTTTTGATGAAAATCTAATTTTGATTGTTCATAGTGCTAAGAGTAACTCGTGGTGGATCTAGGAATATATGGCCTAGTTAGGAGCATGAATTATGTAAGTATTGAAAAAGATTGCTGCTTTTCTTGATGCAGACATCAGCCATCCAGCCTTAAGCAATTTTGTTCTGTAATTGATAAAAAAGATATCGATAATGCTAAATATAGAAGGAAAATCCTGGCGAAGCCTTCGGTCGTACCTGATAAGATACATACTTCTTTTAATTTTTTTCTCGTATTGAATCTTTTCTTTGACCTTAGTTTTGCATGTTCTTTTTTTGAGTTTTTTGAAAATGACTACTTGTTAGTGATCATTTTTCAAATTTAAATTGCTAAAAGAGATGTTCTTATTTCATCTTGAGCATTTAATAGCTTATCTTATATTGCTGTTTAAAATTTTTACTAGCCACTTTAAACTCATTACTTCATTCTTGATTGGAATCACGAGAATGAGGTAATATTTTACTTGGAAGTATTTAAGCAAAACAAACAAAGAGTTATGACATATTTACTATGTTTTTCATAAAATAAAATTTGAATACATGTATGAAATTGCTAACCAAATAGGGCCTTAGTTTCTTCTAATACTCTCTAGCCCACTCAATTTGTGAGGTATAACCATTATCTCTCATAGGGCACTGCCGACAATTGAGATATGTTTTAAGGGTAAGGATATATAAGACAAGTGCATAATCATTTTGCTAAAATATTAAAAAATTTAGCTAGATTTTTGGCTTTATTTTTCCTTTCTTTCCACTTGAGGATAGCATTACTTGTATATATGTCAAGCATTCATTGTGGTAGTCATAAACTCAATGAAGCATGTTATATATATGTCATTTCCTTTTGATTGGGCCAGGGAGGATTGAAAGGACAATTTGATCAACTAGTAGAAGGTGTGTTACATGTGCAGACCGAGGGAGGAGGGACTTTTTAGGTCATAGGAATCTGATCTTTAAGAACTTTTCCAGTCATTCTAGATACGAATTTTGGATTTTTTTCGTTATTTAAATTGTGCTTCTCCCTCACTTGTAGTGACCTTCCCTGACAACTGACAATAAAGCTATATTCCTGTCAAAAGGATTGGTCCCTATGAAGTAGTCTCCATTATGCATGCCCCCTCATTTTGATTCTCTAGCGCCAAATCAGAAATTAGTGGGCAAGTGGTTGGGTCGGTTCCTTAAGAAAATTTGGCTTAAAGTTATTAGAAGCAAGTATTGTCTTTATCAGAATCGGTGGAATCTGTAAGTGGTGTGGATGGTTCCCTCATGTCTATCTTCTGTTACTCAAGTCCTTGAAAACTTCTCTCAGGGTTGTGCATATATTCCCATCTGTTCGATATATGGTTGCAGATGACAAATTTGTTCCTTTTTGTTGGGAGGATGTTTAGCTAGGTGATTTTCCCTTTCGGTTGAGTTTCCTCGACATATTGAATTTCTTGTCTCCATAATTTGCTCAATACTAAATTTCTTTGGACCATCACGGATGAAGTTTTTTGGAACTTTTTTTTTTCTTTCAATTTGAATGATTCTGAAACTATTAATTTGGCTTCCCCCGTTCTCATATTTCTTGTTCTTTATTCATTATGTTTTATAAACTCTTTGGAATATATCATCACTTGAGGATTTTTGTTGCAAATTTTCTCTCTTACTCCCTCCATCCAAGTTTACTTGTCCTATTTTGTTTTTTGGTTTGTCCAAATCTATTTGTCTTCTTTCCTTTATAATACTATTTTTGACTTTACTTTTCCAATAATACCCTCATTTAACTTTTAAGAATATTCATTGAAAACAAAATGAAATGCATAGAAAAAAGTAGCACTATTAACTTTGACATTGAAAGCACAACCAGACTCCCTATTTTTTCTCCCTGTCTCTCTCCTCTATTTTTATTGTTTGAAGAAAAAGTTGGGAGATTAAATAAAACAAAAAAGATGATAATAGAGTAATTAAAATGGATAATTTGGAGATAAAACATTTCTTAATAGGTGTGTACTTTCAAATTAAGACAAGTAAAGTTGGACAGAGGGAGTATTTTTTTTCGTCTTGCTGACCAGAAAAACGCTTGAAATTTACACTTTTTCCAAATTAATCCATAGGCTCTCGTTTTTTTTCATATACAACGTTTATGCTTGAATAAATGGTAAAATAATGCCCTTGGAACCAACTAGAGGTGAATCGTGGTTAACCAACGATAAGCTGGCACACTGTTGCAAATGATATGTAAAAAACATGTTTATAATTTTTTCCCTGATATTTCGAATATTCTTAGAAAAGGTGATTATAAATTAAAATAAAACTAAAATTTGACAATTAAATTTTCTAAAAAAATTGCAAAGATAATTAAAATGATTGTTTTTATATTTATTTTTTAACTAGAATTGATAATTAAAAAATTAAACTACTCCTTCCGTCCCCAAAAGGATGACTAAATGTACACATTTTTTTGTCTCCAAAAGAATGAGATAAAGTGCATAAAGTGAAGGGTATATATATCATTTAGTGGGGCCCATTAGTATAAACAAATAAAAGTACTCATCACCAGTGTTCTAAAAGTCGCTAGTTGGTCCCATGTCGGTTGGCTACCGACTAGTTAATCGGGGATTAATCGGCTAGTCAGATTTTCAATTTTTTTTAAAAAAATATATATTCTCCTTCCTCCTTCATAAGTTTTGAATAAGTAGAATAACATAATAAGTAGAATAATATAAGTAACACAAATCATCAAATAAAAACATGGAAACTAAATAAAACCAAATAGTTCGACGCTCTAAGTTCAAAACATGAAAACAAATTAACCAAATGAAACTAAGTAGCAGAAAATCAATAGTAAATCAGTCCGAAGACAAAGATGGTGATTGAGCCATTGATAGTGATACTATACGTATGCATAAAAATATTAAATCAGTCATCTCTCCAAACCCCACAGTCAGATTTTAATAATTTAATTTATAACTGAAGTTGAAAAAATTTAAAATTTAAAATGAAATATTGCAATTAACTAAAAAAATTAACTAATTTAATTTATCCAACCTTTTCTTTAATGCCCACTAAGGAACTAATTAACTAAAACAAAAAAAAATATTAGTATTTGTATTTGTAAACTGTTAAGCCTTATAAGCCTTATATCAGTATGTCTTATAAGTTATAAGCCTTATATCAGTATTTGTAAACTGTTTAAAAAAAATAGAGAAACTGAGAGAGAGAGAGACGAGCCGGAAAGAACTACCTGAGTAGCAGTTGGCGTCGTCGAAGGAGAGCAGTCGGCGTCTGCGTCAGAGAGCAGTCGTCGTCGGTGAGCAGTAGTCGTTCGATCTATTGATGTTGCCGAAGAAGCAGCAGCAAAGCAGTCGGCAGAGGGAGGTAGGGTTTAAAAGTTATAAACAAAATCCATAAATTACAGTATGGCCCCAAACATTTCACATGTTCTGTTTTTTACCCTGATATGTTCTGATTTGTTCCGATTTGCCCCGACTTTTCCGACTAATCACCGACTTGATCCCGACTAAGCCGGCCAACGACTAAATCAACTGACTAGGGCCTGGTCGACTCGGTGAGCCTCCGACCCCGACCTAGTCGGCCGATTAGGCCGACTTTTAGAACACTGCTCATCACTTTATATAATCATGTGGGGCTGCTAAGGATAAATTTGGAACTTTCGTATTCTCTTTCATCTATTTTCACTTTACTTAATGTGTGCAAATTGTACTTTATTCATCCTTTTGGCGATGGAGGGAGTACTTCATAATTAAAATATATCAACCTGATGGCAACTACATATGGCTCCTTATGGCTTAGCAACTCATGAATATTTGATATGGAGATTATGAAGCAACCTCACTGCTGAACCTAGTTTTTTAGTCAAAATATAACCATTTGAAATCTATGTCCATCAACAGGAGGAGAAAACAAATTAGCCACGAACTAAACCCAGATATCACATGATTTATGCGATCACATTAGAACCACAAAAATCAGGCATCAAACTCAGAAATCACATTTCGAGTCAGACGCCGTTCATCTCCAGGATTCACGTAATCACATTACAAACCTATAATATTACAATCCAGAAAATTGCTTACAAACTTAGAAAATCCGGTTGTTACTTCCATCGGCTAGCTTCTCCGGTATCAGATTTTCACTAGAAGCGTAGATGTTACTTCAAAATTTTAAGGTTCTACCATGGAATAATGGTGAAAAGAGTGTTTCGAGAAGGGGATCTTTTCTACCGTTGAGGAATTGTAGTGCTATCAATTTCAACACTCGACACCATTTTCACCATTACAACAGTCACAAGTTCCATGCTCCTCTCCAACAGCCTTGGCATCTTGTTCCTGCAACTTAGGAAGTCCATATTCAAAATGTCGATCAACGGCAGGTCAATTACTGAATGAATGAAGTCGACCTTGTGATGCTTTTTCAGTGAGAGGTTGATTATACCAACAATCTTTTAATTTGGGAAATACATTGAACCTTATAATTTTGAATGTTATCCTGAATAAACTCGAACCCATGGGTTAATAAAGTCATTCATTTGAGGATTTTTTTTCTGTAAGTTTTCTTTCTCTTGTTATTATTATTTTTGACATAATCCAGCGAACAAATTTACTTTGGCGAATTATATTTGAAAGTAAAAAGGTCCCTCTACTTTATTTATTTTTTTGGGGCGGGGCGGGGCGGGGGATCAACTCTCATTTGTTTCTCCGCTGCCCTAGGTGTGGCAGTTGTAGTGTTCATTATTTGGGGGATTTTTTCATCTCTCATTTGTTTCCATCAATTTTTTTAAATATCATAGTGAGGGATATAGTCCTCAATCAATCTCTTAGACTTTCTGTGGAAACTATGACAATGGGTGGAGTAGCCTGTACTCATATGTTATAGCTTGAGAGCCATTACTAACATGGCTTTAAAGACTCTTGATGCGATCCCTCACCGTCTCCTTTTCCTCATTCGCTAAAGCAAGAGAAAGTCATAACATAACGAAATGCAAACTTTCAATGAGAAACAAATAAAGTTGAGTTTAGATTTAGATTGAAGAAGAGGGATAGAAGAGACTCGACGGACATTTAAGTTGGAGGATGATACGAACAGTTGGGTACTTGATTTGGTAGCCTCCCATGACTCAACTATGAAACCATTATTTACCATATTAGAGTCAAGGGAAGGCCTAAGACCAAATTTTGACCCAGTGGTTTATGCCATTTAGTCTCGTGCCCATTTACGAATATCATTTATTTCTCATTAGTCTAACGAGAAACGAAAAAAGTGGAGTTCAGATAAAAGAAGTGGGATAGAAGAGATTCGACGGAGTTTGTAACGCCCCCAAATCCGGTCATTCTTCAAACTTGGATTCGGTGCATTACTAGTGCTTACCATTCATTCCATACATCATTATGTCATTAAATATAACATATTTTTTCAATTCCCAGATTCTATTACCTTAAAATCTTTATTCATTACAAATAATGACAATTACATTATTCTTTACTTCTTTACACGTTTGGCTTTCATTCGCCACAACAGATACATACAGTTTATTAAACTATTCTATAATTTAACTAAACTATCCTACATTACAAGTCTTGATTTGATCTTCACGCTCATTCATATAATGAATGACTCTTTGTCAGGAACTCGGTCAACATGATCTTCACAGGATCCTTTAATTCCTTCTAACATCGTTTGCTGAAATATTTTTATTTTAAGCAAGTGTGAGCATTCAACTGCTCAACAAGTTCTAGCAGTTGAATAACAACAATCTCAAGAATCACGTATTTTTTTAAAACTTTAATAACCGAACAAAGGTTATGAAACAACTCGAATAATATGAATAAATTTGATTCCTATCATTTTAAAACATTCATTTTGACATAACTTCAAAGTCTTGTATTCTTTTTCTTTGCATCCTGTCTAGCTAGAATCATTAGCATAGACTTAACATTTACAGTTCATGAATAAACAGAACTCTTTCACATTGAATAGTTCAATCATAGAACAATTCATCTCATGTAAATACAAAAGTGTTAAAATTGTGGCACAAAACCTCATGCATACTAACACCTTGCACAAATATCACACATTTGCACATAGGTAAAACTTCCTCAAGTTCAACATCTGAGAAATGTTTAAGAAACTAGCATTCATTTAAAATATGAATGAAGTTAGGAAACTTACCTTAAACGCTGAATACAACTAGAGTTTACGCTGTACGGCTCTTCAAAATTCCTATATATCTAATAAGGAATAACATATACAAATTAGTCATATTTTTAACTTACACATTGGTTTAAACTTAACTTTACTTCTTATGGTTCATGTTCTATAACATAAGGCCACGAAATCAACTTTCTTAACCATTTTTCGGCGTTACGACATACAGAGATGTTTTAATTCTTATTATCATCTCTAATGATAGATTTACATTTTTCTTTCCTTCTTTCTAACTCAACTTATCCGAAGCATTACAACTGTAATGTTCGTTACGTCAATTATCATTCCTTGTGGCTTTATGACAATTAAATGCCATACCTCAGGATTATCGTTTATCGTCTAAGTCATACAGTCTTTAGTATGCTAAGAGCGATCATTTAATGCCAATGCTATATGTTCATAGCGTTCAAGCATTTTACATTACCTCATTTCATATCTTAGAATGTCCGGTTCATTTAACTCGGAACATTATTCAAGTTATTATCATTAACTCGGCTTCTTAATGTTATACGTTTTTAATTATTCAAGTTATTGTAACGCACATGGTACTTACAACTATAGCACTTACAATGATCAACTTGCTACCGACTCGCTCGTTATCCACTACTGAGAGTCTGGCTGCAGTGCATTCTTATTCCGAGACGTCACCAGCGAGAGGCTCGGGGTTCTTCACGCATTACATGTCACTCATATCTCTTCATTGCCTTACGTTCAAAACATACACAAGTGTGTATGCTTAACACGTTTAACGTACATGAACCGTCTTCGTCGGTTTATGTGTTTTAACGCTTAAGTTCTTTCTCACATTCCTTATTCGATCTAGATTCGGAACATTCGTTAACCCCATTACCGTTCGTTACACCTTTATGACATTTAAATGTCACAAGTTATCATCTTTGTTCAACGTTCAAGTCATTACATTTCATGTAATCTTAAACGTTCATTTAATACGAATACATAATACATTCTACCGTATTTCCGAATACGGGATCCTGCATTCCAATTACGCACTTTGCGTTTATATTTTATAATCTTCAAATTAATTCGTGATTATCATACTCAAGGTTTTTAATAACATTCATCAATGTCTAAGTTATAAAAGCAATGTATACTCAGAACGTTCGTTCGACGCGGCTCGTCTTTTAAACTTTCATTCAACCTTTAATTAAGGCGTAAATCACTTATTTAAGTGTTACATTACATGATTATTAATTTCATAATCATTCCGTACTCTTCCCCAATGAACTGAGCAGTTAAAAGCTCATTTCTGGGTCTTTCCTTACACCGGCGTTGCGGTGCCTCCTCCCTTTGTTAAACCGGCGCTGCAGCGCCAGGCCAAAAATCCAGTTTTCCCCAACACTTTTTCTAAGTATTGGAATGCATACGAGTCGCCTACTTTGCAATCTCGTAACTTATTTGTCATAACTCGGAACGGATTCGTTCCAAAGCTATTTTCTCCCTTTCATTACATACTTGGATTTCCCCAGACAGAATAATTTTCTGAATCCGTTAACGAGGCTTTCCGTTAGCTCAAAGTTCATCATTCGTTCGTTTTACGTTATTAACGTTCTTCGTTCGTCCGTAATTCGTACATCCGAACTCGGAATTCGTTCGTTTTTGAGTCCACGACTCACGTTTTCAATGTATTTCAACATTCTTATGAAACCTCATTAATTCGTGTTCATTAACTTACTTTCTACTTTTCGTTCGTCTTTTACGAAATTTCGTCATAACTTCGTTATAGGCTAATTTCAATCCGTTTTTCATGAACGTTTCTTCCAATTCTCTAATTCCTAACCAAACATATGTCAACAAATATATATATGATGGTTTTAAACTTGTCCATCAACAATAAGATCTAATTAGAATGGTTCTAAATTTGTTCATCAACAACGTTCTTAGCGTGTTCTTCGTGTTCTTCGTTCGTTCTTCGTTTTTAATTGATATTTTGATTACGATTTTACTTTTTTATGGAATTTAATGTTATAAATTTCCATTTCTTCCTTAATCCATTGAATGATTCATAATATTCATTTGGATCGTTCATTAACATCAAGCAATTCATACTCCATGTGAAAAGATTTTATAACTAAATTTCAATTTCTTCATACCTCATTTTTTTCAACCATATGAAAATCATTCTTGTATCTTTTACTTCCATAATCATTAAGTTATATGATTTAACATATAAAACCTTACAGAAAAATGGATTAGAGTTAAGTTTTGAATACCTTTGTTCTTAATTCTTCTTCCTCATGGACAAAGCTTGCTAATTGCTAGCTTTTCCTTCCTTTCTTTTTCCTATTGACATCCGAAATTTCCCCCTCTTATTGTTGGTTAAATTTTCATTAACCAAGCAAATGAACTAACACTTCTCTTTTATAAGCTTTTCAAGGTTAGGGGCAAAATAGTCATTTAGGCCTCAAATCACTATTCTCACCTCGTTAACCAAACATCCTTACTATTCACGAAGCTTCGTGGTTCTGTGTTTCGGAATTTGTCCGACAGTTTTTAAACACTGCATTCTTCGGAATCTAAATATTTTTAAATATTCCGTCTTTCCTCTACAGATTTTTACGTGTTCTTCGAAACATCGAAAATCTAAAAAATACTTTTGATGAAGTGTTTTCTGTCACGTTTTCCCAAAACATAGTTAAGCGATCGATAAGTACATAATAATACTTTTCGTTATTTTTATTTGGTCCGATTTTTGTACGTTTTCGAGAATTTTTTTTATCGGCTAATATGACTTTACACGACATATTACCGTTAAATCTTCAAACGGAATGTCATTCCGACATACCAAACTCTCAAAACTACTTAGGTTATTCATCAGATGAATAGTACATATTTCGTCTTTTTCTCGGAAAAATTTCTTTCCTCAGAATTTTTTTATTTCTATCTTAAAAATTCTTACGCATTTATTCTAGCTCATAGCCAGAATTCTCCCGTTTTATAGTCATCCTAGGTTATAGAACAACTAACAAACACGTAACACATAATATAATTAATAAAAGTTCATTTTATTAATTAATAATTCTTTAAACTTAATTTTCAGGACAGTCCGATTTTCCGGGTTGTCACGGAGTTTAACTTGCAGGATGATACAAACAGTTGAGACTTGATTCGGGGGGCTCCCATGAATCCATGACTCAACTATGAAACAATTATTTACCATATTTAGAATCAAGGGAAGGTTAATTTTTGACCCAGTGGTTTAAGTCGTTTAATTTTGGGCCCATCTACGAATATCAGTTAATTTTCGTTAGTAGTCTGACATGGCATTCTAATCCCACGTTTAACTTAACAATCCTGCCCTCATGTGTGACAATGTGAGTTTTTAGCGTCACTAACATCCCTATTTTCCTGTGTCCACATCTCTGCGCTTTCCCCCTTTTCACCATGAATTCCTTTTGAAACTCATAATCCAGTCTTCAAGCAACCACATTATCCATACAAAGAATTTTCCAAGAACCCACATTATGCACCCTTCTCCACTAAGATTCCACCAAAATGTTGTGTTCTCTTTCAAAAACCACTACATGAGTGGTTCTTCCCCAGCGATCCACTAAATATCGGCACTGACATTACTGCTTGAAGAGTTCTGGATTTTCTTGTCTTATATTTGATACCAAGTTAAACCAACAAATCTAAATTAATTTGTAACAAGCTGAGTATCTTATAAACCATATATACTAGTTTAGATTTTTTTTATTTGATTGTTGTGGGACAAGTTCCCTACATATGGGACATGAACTTTTTACCTGGGTCAATTGCACTGTACATGCTGGACAGTTGTCAACTAATTTAATGCATATATATGTGGGGTGTATCATCAAATTCTTTTACCATTGATTTAATTTCTACATGCTATTTAAAGTTTACATAGATATCAATCTTGATTTTAGGCTCTGTCAGTATTACTTGATTTATAATTTATATTTAGTAGCAAGAATATTATTAACTGGTGGAAAGTTATGACTTTCAGGTTCCAAAGGCTATACAAACCCATTTTATTTGCTCCACAGAGACAGAAAAACATCCAGTTGTTATACTTTCAAGGTAGAGTTCCTCTCTTTTTACCGAAAAAGTTTATTTGTTTAACTTGAGTAGGAAGGCAAAGATGAAATGTTTTTAAATTTTTTACTGAAAATTACAGCTGAAGCCTTATTTATTTCCCAGTTTAAATTTAAATGATTCTAACCATGATGACATATTTTTTATGTGTTTTTTAATGTTGTATTTGGATTAATGGATAGCAAGTCAGATGGGTATTATAAAAAATTTAAAATATGAGCTTTATGGTTAAAATTTCTTTGTGTTAATCGTACTACACCAGAAACTATGACCTGCCTTTATCATCATCTAATTGAAAGCCCGAAAGGTCACAACATGCAGATACAAAAAGTGTTTGCAGGCGAGTGAGAGCTGCTATCATTTGTTTCTTCGTTGTCCATGATGTGTCAGTTGTGGTGTTCGTTATTTGGGGTTTTTGGAAAGTGTTGGGTTGAAACACTACTGAGCAATTCACGTATCACTTGATATTTTTGTCCTTTGGGAGTAGAGTAGCTGTTTCATACTAGAATTTGAGCCTTAAGTAGAAAGAAAAATGGGAAGGTGCTTTGACATTGTGGCTGTGTTGCTATTCTTTGGGGGTTTGGACCAAGAAGAATGCTCAGATATTCCATGATAGCTCGTCTGATATAGGACGGGGTAGGAAGAAGGAATAAGAGTACCTATCTCCGTAGAGAATCGGTAAAGGAACACACACAAAAGCTCACAACTTTAATCTCAAATCAATATATTTAATAATCTCTAAAATAATGAAGTACTTCTTCCGTCCCAGGATAAAAGTTCTGGTGGACTTTTCACGCATATTAAGATGAATGAAATGACAAAATTGCCCATAATAATGTCATTAATATGGAGATGAGAATTAGAATAAGAAAAGTATGAGATATTTAATGCTACGGGTATAATAGGAAAATATGTGTAAAATTTTGGTTATTAAAGGAAAATGAACATTTAACATGAGACTACCTAAAATAGTAATAATGACTTTTATCATGGGACGGAGGGAGTATTACAATGCTTAAATACAAAACTCAATTCTTGAGGACCAAGTAAAAACCCTAATTTAGAAAGTAAACAATCTCCTAACTAAAGTCTACTACTATAAGAAACTCTCCTAATGAAAAGCTATTACTATAATATCCTACTAAATAATTTCATTAATAACACATTTATTTCTAAATAACAATACAAAATTAATAATAAACTTTTTGAATTTCTTCATTTGTACCGCATCATTCTCCTTGCCTTTGAAGAAAACTCGTCCTCGAGTTTTGAAATATCGTAGAATAATAAATCACGGTCCAAGAGATGTCTTCCAACATAACATTCACATCCGATGTTTTAATGTCATTACACAATTTTCGGGAATAACAATGACTTAATATAGAAATTTGAAGTAGCTTGGGACTCAGATGTATCAACCGGAAAGAGAAAATCAACATGGTTGACCTTAACTTTATCTTCCTTGATGTTTTTGTATTGGGGGTCAAGCTTAACTTCAATTTCCTCACTGCAAACAATCTCTGAATCTGCAAGTTGTTCAACACACTTAACTTTCGCTTCATGTTTCTCACAAACATCAATATGTGAGAGTACTTGCTCATCTTTATCCTAACCAATTTCATATTGGTTATTGAGACGTTTAAGTATTGTGAGACAGTCATCAATTGTCTTGTAAGAATTTACTTTGTAGATCTCCTCTTGTGAATACGTCGCTTTAGTAGAACAAACACGATTAGGATACAAAATATGGACGAACAAAGCATGTTGTTATGTACTCGTAATATGCCTTTAAATTTGCAAGACTTGTTTCAGAAAGTGCAAGTGCATCACATAATTTCCAATACTCGGCACTATACAGGACCCAAAGTTTGATGCTCAAGTTGCTTTATCTTAGCCCAAAAAAAGTCTGGATTGTTAAACCCGGAAGACATTGTATATATGTAGAGGGGTTGAATTGAAAATTTCAAAAACTTTGGGGGTTAAATTAAAAACTCAAAAACTATAGGGGCTAAATTGAATATTTCAGAAAGTTTAGGGGTTGAATTGAAAGTTTTAGAAACATTGGGGGCGGAATTGAAAATTTCAAAAACTTAAGAGTCTGATTTCAAAATTTCAGAAACATGGGGGCACCAAACTGTAATTTGGCAGAAGAAAAAAATCTGATAAACAGTGTCGCACAATGTATCGATGAACAGTAACACTGATTTTTTTTTTGGAATAGAGTGAGACTACGGCGACGACATTCTTGTTGCAGATCGTGCTTTTGTCTTGGAAAATTTTTGTCAATTCTCTTGCGAACTTCGACAATTTGATGTAGGCCAGAAAAATAGGTAGGAAGGAATTGGGTGAAATCAAACGATATTAGGAACCTGGCTCTGATACCATTATGATGTAGGACGGGATAGGAAGAAGAAATAAGAGTATCTATCTCCGCAGAGAATCAGGAAAGGAACACACAAAAGCATATAGTTGTAATCTCAAATCAATATATTCAATAATATCTAAAATACTAAAGTATTACGATGCTTAAATATAAAACCCAATACTTGGGGACTATGTAAAAACCCTAATTTAAAAAGTAAAGAATCTCCTAACTAAAATCTACTACTATAATAAACTCTCATAATGAAAAGCTATTACTATAATATCCTACTAAATAATTTCATTAATAACACATTTATCGCTAAATAACAATACAAAATTAATAATAAACTTATTCAATTTCTTCTTCCATACCGCATCATCGTCATGTCATCTTCTTTAGGAAAGAGTCACTTTCCTTGCATTGTTTTTGTTCCACAATTGTTGTTTTTGGGTGGAGGGGTGGCTTTTATTTCATATTTACACACAGTGATGGGCTGCCCTGCTTCTAGGGCTTTGTAGTTTTGTAATTTTATTTTGGAGGATTATAGATTGTTTGCTTATAGAAATTTAGAGTCAGATTACATATATGTTTTACAATGATCTAATAATATAGATAGCGAGTATAAGGTCGTAGATAAAATGTGTTCCTTAAAATTGGCTGAAAAACCGGATCAATTATCTCACTTTTATGGTCTTTTATATTACTTTGCAAGGTTAATCTTAAATATATATATATATAACTCCCATTAGATAATGTGCCCATCTCGATGTATATTTATGTTTTCCATCGCTTCTCTTCTCTCTCCTTGTAACTGTACAAAACAATGCAAGTAAAAGGATGTATCCAACCGTAAGGGTACCTCACCACACTTCCTGCTCCCCTTCTTCATTTACACATACCAAATGGAGTGTAAATAAGTGACCATATCATCACAAGATTCTCAATTAATATGATTTTTATTTGGCAAAACTAACTATTTCCCCATTGAAGTTGTCATCTTTTACTTAATAACCCATTAAACTTTTAAAAATTGCAATTACCCGATTGAACTAATTAAAATTGTAAAATTACACCATCCTGTTAAATTAATTGGACGGAAGTTATTTATTTTCCTACATGGCAATGTGATTTTTTTTTAAAACCAATAAAAATGACATGGTAAAAAACATAGACAAATAAGTAAAAACAAACAAGTTACTGCCACATAAGATTAAAAATAATGAAAGTCCCAATAATATTATCATCTTAAACCTCTAGCGGGTATAACCCAACCCAAATTGGGTCACACTCTAATTTGAGAGACCCATCTCATCCTCTCCCTCCTTGCAAAACTCTATCTCAGGTACCCTGTTGGCCTGTTCCCCTTCAACCTTCTCTCTACCATGCCATCCATAACCAAGGCTTCAACCAACAATATCCCTCTATCTCTCTCTAACTATATATATGAATATGTATCTATCTATTGTTTCTCTAACATTAGTACAAAATAAAAATTATGGCTCTCTCTAGTTAGTTTTAACTCGATACTCGTCCAAGTTGATAGGCCCTGCTTCTGTTGCTAGTGGCTTTTGGGAATCCTAATAGTCAAGCCCAAAAAGGGAGAAATTCCAATTGTTTACGAGAAACAGATTTGAACACCCACTATAAATGGAAGAACTAATGTAACAGGACAGATATAAATTCTCTCCAGATTTTGAATCCAATATCCATCTCTCTATATGAATCTGTATCTACTATCTATAGTTTCTTTCCGGTGGTTATGACTCCGATAGAGGAGGTGAGGAGACTGGCGTCGGTGGCGTTTGTGAGGACAAACCGTGTTGGCGGGAGCAGTACATGGCCACATCAGTACATGATTTTTTTTTCTGCCACGTGAAAATTTTGAGACCAAGTTAACAGCGTTTAATTATTTTAACGGAATGATGTAATTTCAAAATTTTAATTAGTATAATTTGTTAATCGCATTTTTTAAAAGTTTAGTGGGTTAATAAATAAAACGTGCCAACAACAATGGGGAAATAGTTAGTTTTGTCATTTTTTTCCATGTTGCTTCTTATGATTACTACCAATAAGTTTTGAGTTGTTTTGTTTATTTGTATTTCTTCCCATTGCTGTCATGAGATGATTTTTTTTCTTATAAATAAATTGTATTCTTCTTTCTTAATTTTCTGATTTAATTTATACAGTTCAATTATAAAATTTGCTGAGCAGTCTTTGAATCCAGAGTTGAGATCATCATTTTTTAGTCCGCGACTTATGGAGGTAAGTTATCAAGTTCATTCTCTCCCTCTTTTCCGTACATATGATCCCTTTCATGTGATTTCTCTTGTCAGTTTTGGAAGTTAATATCAAATGTCTGGGCAACTAATTTGCGTGAAAAATATTTTATCTATGCAACTAACTTTAATATTAATATTCGTTGTTTTTTTGTCACTTAAGATTTAAGTTTAATTATGTCAACATCAAGTTTTACCTGACATATTGAAACACGATTTTAGATTCATCACTTTTTCTTTATAAGCAATCTGTGTGGGGCTTACATGGATTGTACAGAATCAAATTTCGGAAATTGATGATAAGATTTTGATGGGATACCGTAAGATCCATATATATTGAGTAATTTTTTGGATCCTGTTTCCGTGGCGTGTACATGTTTCTGCATTTAGTTGGTATATGTTCTTACATATATCCATGTATATAATTGCAATGTAATTTTTCTTCTACCTCTACCAATTAGATTTTTCTGACTTTCTGCACTGGCTTTTATTTTATTATTTTCAATACTATGTTGGTTTACTTATTTGATTTATGCCCTGCCAGGCAGTTATATGGTTCCTTGCAAGATGGTCTTCTACTTATTTGATGCTACCTGAAGAAGGTGGGGACAAAAGCAGCAGATCACAAAATGATTGTGAACCCCAGCTCCAGTCAGAACACTCAAGAAAAACTTTCCGTGGTTTTTTTGGAGAGCATAATCAGGGAAAAGTTGTGCTTGATATTGTTGTCCGCATCTCAATGACAACTCTTGTATCCTATCCAGGAGAGAAAGATTTGCAGGTATCGAAAAGAGAAGTCATGTATAATATTATTAGTACATTTATCACTTTTTATGACATTTTCTTAAGTTTTCCTACACTCGTTTGTTATTTATATCCTTATTTAAATAACATATGTCAATTGACTTGCTATGCAATTATATTGCCAACTCAATGGGAGCAGTAAGCACTAGCAGTAAACAAGCATTGCTGACAGTACTAAACAGGCACTTGTCCCACAACCTGTAAATTATTTCCTTACACGCTCTGACCAGTACTAACTTTATCTACTATTTTAGCACCTCTTCTTGGAAAATTATAAATATTGTTTGAAATGCAGTTGAGCTTGACTTTTGAAAACAGCTGATAGTGCAAGTTTACTGAAAGTCAGGTCAATTTCCAGTTTATCACGGTAGCATCCGGTGTATGCTGGATGGTACTGATTAATGTCATTTTTTTATTAACAAAATTTTCATGTGACCCATTTTTGAAAAAATTACAGCCATCAAACCCAATAACTTCACATCCATTTTCTAATGTTTCTTTTGAGAATTACAGATTTGAGAACTTAATTTCACTTTTTATCCCTTTAAGAATGGTTATTTTTGCATATTTTCCCCTCAGGTTCCAATTGAACCCAAATGATATTTAATATTTTCTAAATTTGTCCCTTAAGTTCAGTTGTTCATGGTCGTGAGAAAGCAGACAGAAGTACACATCTCTCTTGCGTGAATACTTTTATGACTTATTTCATGCTTGAAATATACAATAGATGATTAAGGTTAAATGAAAATGTTGCGAGTGTTATATTTGTTCTTGTCGGCTGTTTGACAGGCACTTACTTGTTACCAGCTACTTCATGGACTCGTTCGGCGAAGGAATGTTTGTGCACAACTTATTTGCTTGGTTAGTACTTTCATATAACGTGCAAGATATGCATTACTAGAACCATTGCTTAGTGATGTTTCTCCTCGTTAATGTCAATTAGAATGTAATTATTTACTTGTTTTGTGCACCTTATTTGTAGTTTGTACCATAGTAAGCTGGTTGGCAGTGTTTGGTGCAACTTATAGGATTAAGTAGTTGTCAAATTGAAACATAGAGTGTGTAGAATTTAGAAGTTGCTGCAAGTTTTATTATCAGATTAGATACTATTTATTCAGTAGATAAAATTTCTGAACATTCAAGAATACCATCAATCTCATTTATAACTCATGATATCCCTAAATAATCTGATTGTGACAATCTCTAGCTGCATCAAATGGGGACTATATTTTGTTATGTTCTTGGGCAATCCAATTATATGTAATTTTATACACGCACGCACACACACACACACACCCATATAAAATTACTTCCCTGTTTTGAGTTGGATTTAATTTTACGTAGAATATTTTGCAGTAATTCAACTATTTTTAGTTAGTACCACCCACATATCTTTTTCCGTATGCTTTTGTCCTTATGTAAACTACCTGAATGCTACTTTCCTGTTTAGTACAAATAATTGAGCTTGTACATGGTATCTCTAAATCTTTATGCTGACACTATTGAGCATAAATCGTTCAACAGCCAAAAATGACTGAGCATGGAGGTTAGGCAATAAATACTAAAACTATTACCATTTTGAGTGCCTACATGCACATCACTAGAATGCAAATGCTACATTACGTCTTTGTGACAACCAAAAGTGTTATGTCAATACATTTACGAGTCAAGCACGGCTATGATGCTTATAAAGAAAAAGAAAAAGAAGCACTGCAATACTTGTCATGCAGGAAAGCACCGCAATACTTGTCATGCAGGAAAGCACAAACAACATTTTATCTTTATTTTTCTTCTTGCACTATAGTACTTGTTGTGCATGAAAGCACTAAACTGCTCCCTCTTCCTATGAATAACTATTCCTTTCTATATGAAATTGTTTCTTTCAAAAGCTCCCCTCCTACTGACTTAATGGCATCCCCGTCATGTAGGTTATACTTGTTTTTGCTTCTTTCTTACTATTTCCCTGATTACAGTTTGGTATTGGTATTTAGAGATGCTAATAGACTTCTTTAGCAGTCTTCAATATCAATCGAAGGTATGTTCAAAGATATGACATGGGAGACGTTCTACTATATTTTTGCATCCAAAGTCTGGACTCTTTGAACTTGGCATCTTTAAGTGAAATCTTTTGTTACGTGTTCTTTCTAGAATCAATACTTTCAGATATCATAATGATATTTTAATAGATAAATTGTTACTAAGCTCGGTTTGCTTTAAACTATTCTGCAGGACTCATGGCGTGACTTAGCAAACACTTTTGCCAGTGATAAAAATTTGTTCTCTTTAAATGCTGCCCACCAAGTAATTATTTGAAAGACTGGTATTTGTTTTCATCAGATGGACACTGAATTGAATAGGAAGGGAGTTGGGAGATTAATAATGCATATTGAAGTGTGTCATATGTTTGATTTATAAATTAAAGTGGTTAATTGTAATTTGTATTCATACCTTTGTATGTAAAGTCAAGAGTATTGTTTGAAGTGAGAAGTTTAAGTTTTTTTTTTCCCACATTTAAAGAAAAGGGTGGTGTTCTCCCTGTTTACTTGGTTGTATTTTTTTTGTTTTTTTGCAGCGTTCACTTGCTCAAACCCTTGTTCTTTCAGCTTCTGGCACAAAAAATTCAGAGGCATCAAACCAGTTAGTGTAATTTTGGATTCTTCTAATTACTGTATGTTTTCCCCTTTCATAATGTACATTTAATACCATTATAACGCCTGATTGCCTGTCACAATTTCTCATAGGTATGTAAGAGATCTTAGTAGTCATATGACAACCTATTTAGTGGAAATGTCTGGCAAGAATGATCTGAAAAATATATCCCAACAACCAGATGTTATCTTATTGGTAAGGATGACGTCAATATGATGGGATTTTATCATTTTATTTACATTCCAAGCAAACTAATGGTTCCACGAACATCATAGGTCACTTGCTTGTTGGAGCGGCTTCGTGGAGCTGCAAGTGCCTCAGAACCTCGAACGCAGAAGGCAATTTATGCAATGGGATTCTCTGTCATGAACCCTATCATCATATTGCTTGAAGTTTACAAGCATGAGGTATGTATTATATATTTATATACTCCCTCCGTCCCATAGTTATAGGCTGATTTCTTTTGGCACATAGTTTAAGAAAATTAGTTCAAGTGGCAATTTTAACATAATTTTCCACATATACCCCTTAATATGGAATTAATGAATAAGTTAATTACTCCTTACTTATACTCTCAACTTCATTGATTGACGTGTATTGACTATTAAAGTTCATAACCATATAACTTTAACCAAAGAGAATACAACAACATTAAATGTGGTGATAAAAATAATGACATTGAATGATGTTTTTTCAAAAAAATAGTAATGGTTGAATATTTATTATAAGGGCATAAAAGTAAAACAATGAACCAACTAAATTTTATAAATAGTAAGTAGCCTATATATTGGGACATCTCAAAATGAAAAATCAGCCTATAACTATGGGACGGAGGGAGTATCTATTTATTTCTGGCTATTATATTTTCATAGCTGGCTACCTGTAAAATCTTGATTTCAGGTTCATTGAATTTGATATTTATCAATTTTGTTCTCAAAAAATGAAACAAAGTCTAAGAATGATTGGTGCTCAGAATCTCTTTAACCTTTAATGCTTGAATTTCTCTGTATTTAAACTCTCATTTAAGTCTTACAACTTAATTCGTTTGTTGAATTTCTTTGGATTTAAAGTTATCTGTTCCTTATGTGAACTGAATGTACATGGTATCATATTAGAACATTGAGGACCAAGCTAAGTGAACAATTTGCAGGGTGAAAGTGATATGGTTGCAGGAGTGAAAACATGTTATTTATAAATATCAAAACAATTATAAGAACTACAATGGTTCTAGGTCTTAAAATCCCCACAGACGAAGGTTTAAACCCTGAAAAAGTGTAGTGCGTTCTACCTCATGGACTACTGTTGGGTAAATTCTATATACGCTCACACGCAAGTATACGTGGTCAACAAGTAATAAGTATACGGGGCCTATTACCAATTAATAAAGTGATAAGTTGAGTATCGTTCTCACAGAGAATTATTTAATAAGAATTACCAATTACTAACCTATTACCAATTTAATCTTATTTAAACAAATGATTTAATAATTTAATTTAAAGTAATTAAATAAAATATTACTAACTATCCCTATAATGAAACAAGATAATGAAGACTTGAGACTATAATTTCTCTTATTGTTTCATTTAAATGAACACACTTCCTGTTTGACAAAATTATTTATATTGGATTGTTAATCAAGAACACGAAAGTAATATATGGCCATCTCTCAACGTACCATACTCATATCAAATCAAATCCATAGATGATAGAATCAACTTGAACGCCCTAATTAACTAATCCACTATATCTCTATGTGAATTACAATTAAAAAGGGTTTAAGTACAAGTTCTTATTAGACTACATGCAATGCCTCGGTATATCTCTATCCTAAGCACAAATCATGAATTCCAACTCTATGCAGAACACATAAATACATGCTATTATGATCAGATCTAAACCCATAATCCGTCTCTCGAGTTCATATGGATTATCACAGTAATTGTTATCTAGGCAATTAAGCAATTAAGGGAAAATCATAACAGACAATCCAAATATAGCTAATAAGACTAACAAGGAAGTATATCAAAGTAAACTACACAATAAGATCCATAGTAAATCCCGCCGACCGGCGCGCCCAGCGCTGTTCCTAGGCCAATTTGGGCGCGCCCCGCGCTACTGTAGCAGAAAATCTGCTGACCCGGCGCGCCCCGCGCCGCTCTATTTTCTGCTGCGACGTCCTTTGGCAAAACATGCATAACTTTTGATTCGCTAGGAGTTACGGGGCCTATTACCAATTAATAAAGTGATAAGTTGAGTATCGTTCTCACAGAGAATTATTTAATAAGAATTACCAATTACTAACCTATTGCCAATTTAATCTTATTTAAACAAATGATTTAATAATTTAATTTAAAGTAATTAAATAAAATATTACTAACTATCCCTATAATGAAACAAGATAATGAAGACTTGAGACTATAATTTCTCTTATTGTTTCATTTAAATGAACACACTTCCTGTTTGACAAAATTATTTATATTGGATTGTTAATCAAGAACACGAAAGTAATATATGGCCATCTCTCAACGTACCATACTCATATCAAATCAAATCCACAGATGATAGAATCAACTTGAACGCCCTAATTAACTAATCCACTATATCTCTATGTGAATTACAATTAAAAAGGGTTTAAGTACAAGTTCTTATTAGACTACATGCAATGCCTCGGTATATCTCTATCCTAAGCACAAATCATGAATTCCAACTCTATGCAGAACACATAAATACATGCTATTATGATCAGATCTAAACCCATAATCCGTCTCTCGAGTTCATATGGATTATCACAGTAATTGTTATCTAGGCAATTAAGCAATTAAGGGAAAATCATAACAGACAATCCAAATATAGCTAATAAGACTAACAAGGAAGTATATCAAAGTAAACTACACAATAAGATCCATAGTAAATCCCGCCGACCGGCGCGCCCAGCGCTGTTCCTAGGCCAATTTGGGCGCGCCCCGCGCTACTGTAGCAGAAAATCTGCTGACCCGGCGCGCCCCGCGCCGCTCTATTTTCTGCTGCGACGTCCTTTGGCAAAACATGCATAACTTTTGATTCGCTAGGAGTTACGGGGCCTGCCACCTATCAAATCGAAGATATCGAAGCGATCTACAACTTTCATTCTTTGAGAATTGACAGATTCTGGTCGGATCAAGATCGAAAGCGAGCTTGAAGTAGATGCTATGTAAATTGCAAGCAGGACAACTTTGAGCTTTGATCTTTGTTGATAAAAAGGTCATAACTCTCGCATCCGAACTCCGATTGGGACGATTCAAGATGTTCCGGAAAGCTAAGAAGTAGATCTACAATAAAATCCAAGTTTCAAGCCAAGAACATGCATCCAACTTGGTGTTAAAAGCCTTACAATCTTCCCTTCTTGCATTTGCTTGCATATTTTAGTCCAAAAGATGTTTGAATTACTTTTCATTGCTTTCTCATGCCAATGCCGTGTCATAGCCTACAAAATAACATAACATGTATGAAATGAACACCCAATGCATGCAAAGTAACTACGAAACATAGGTTTAAGCAACTAATTCAAGTAATAAATACCGGATAAATAGTTATAAAACCTACTTATCAACTACACATGGGCAATAGCTGAGAATTCTCAAGTTTGACTATCGGATGTAAATGTTTGACTTTTCAAATTCATGGATTAATCGTGAATTTATGTTGAAGTCTGTGAATCACCCCATATGAACAAGTTAGGCCAATAAAGGACAAAGTGATATATCTAAACAGTGTTCTGGTCTCTTTGAACATGGAATTTTATTGTCCTTGGAATTCAGACACTTGTAGGAATTTAGAATGATGTAACTGGAGGACCAAAAATGAAATTCAGAAGGGTAGGAATTGTAGTACTTTTGGGAATTAGAACAAAAGGAATAAAGACTTCTTTTCATTCAAACAGAATATATTTATAGGAATTTAATGTAGACTCTCTTTGTTATCCACTTGCATTAGTTTTGCATTGCACAATCAATCCTAAATCTGCAAAGCTGCTTGGAATATCTGATTTGAAGTCCATTAAATTAAATTAAGTTATGTTTTTATCCGCCTTTTGCTGTATCTTTCTAGACGAGGACGTACTTAAACCTTAGCTTAAATCCATCCGCATACATACTAAAACTAATGAACTTATAGTACATAAAGCCATAAATCACTTTGACTTCAATATGTAATGTGGGCATAACTAAAACTCTCATTAAGAACAACCTAAAAATGCAATAGAATTCAAAATAACTCAATCTTTAAAACAATCCCTTGATATGCTTCGGTGTGATGTTTTACAGACCACAGTTGCCTGTTTCTGAGGTAACATTCTCTGCATCTTATCTATGTACTGACTGTATTATTATCGTTGTTGTTTTTTTGCAATGCTGCTAAATGTCTGTTCAAAAACTTTCCTGACCTCTAATTTCTACGATTTTAAAATTACCTGACAGTAAGTAACTGACAATTCAAGCTGAACTTCTTGAAATCAGTTTAATCTTTCATTCAATATTGTTAATATCTTATTGTTTCCTTTATAAGTGCTGATACAAAGAAAATCTGTAGTCTGCAGTTGTCTATCTATTACTTAAATTTGTTGTTGACTGGGTGGACGGACAAATTATCTACTTAGAGGCTCAAGAAACTGCAGTAGTTGTTAACTTCTGCATGCGCTTGCTTCAGCTTTACTCTTCTCACAATATCGGCAAGGTAATTTTTTCTTCGTATCTAGTAGTGCCCTCCTCATTTGTAATAATGTGTAATCTTTTTGGTCAAAGAAGAATGTTTTAAAAAAGTTCATTTTGCTCTGTAATGTTTTTAAAAAGTTCATTTTCCTCAGTTTTTGCTTTGTGTACTATCTTGAAGTTGCACCTGCTAATTAGAAAAATACTTGTCATTGTACTTAACTCGATGAATTTGTAAATTTTTTAGCCTAATTGTTACCCACAAAGTGCCGAGTAAACTCTTAAATTTCCATGAGATATTATCTTTGTTAGAAGGTTTGTCATAAAGTCATTTAATCCAAAATCAAGATATTTATTTGGTATCCGACTTTACAAAGGCTGAATACTGGTGATCTTTATCAGTTGACAGGTCTCACAAGGCTTTACGTCTAGATATCTGTCTTATTTTTAGGCAGAATGATGAGTTACATTCTCATTTATTTTTTGCATTCTCCTGTTGCTTGAAGTCATGGAATTCTATTTTAAAGTGTTGGGGGAGGAGTGGGTATGTCGTGCCGGCATAATGATGAGTTACATTCTCATTTATTTTTTGCATCTCCTGTTGCTTTAAACTCATGGAATTCTATTTAAAGTGTTGGGGGGAGGAGTGGGTATGTCCTGCCTCGGTGGTGGTTCATTTACTTCATATTCGATTCAAAGGTTTTGGAGAGAGACTGAGTTATAGAAAGAGAAAGATAGTAATGGAATTCAAAATAGAAATTATGTTATTGTAACCAACATGAACATTACAAAACAACCAACCAATATTTATAACCAAACTACTTATGCTGAAAATTCTAACAATTACAAAATTACCCTTCCTTGCTTACTGCTATCAACTAACTAATAAAGCTGAAGTACTAAGACTAACAATGGGTTTCGAAAATGTGAAAGTTGTTATAATTCAAGTAACTATAAACTAAGTATGTTTGGAGCCCTCAGCCTCTGTAACAGATGAATTATGGGAAATGGGGAAGGGGAAATCCTTTTAGAAGTAACCCTATTCATAGTCAGAACACTTAAAAAGTCTAACAAAAACTAAACATAAAAAATATAAGGGTTTACTTACTACAATAATACATTTAAAAGTTGAGATATCTAAAAAGAAAGCATCATACTTTAAACATGTAATTCAATTATAAATACACAAAAATATGTTCAAGGATTCATTGTCACACTTAGCACATATATTGTCAAGTTATCTTATACTTTCTCTCGTGCCTTCCTTTTCAAAGGATTCCCTAAAAATATATATAGGGGTGATCTTCACAATTTCAATACAGAATACTAAGACAACCTTAAATTAAGGTATAATGGAACCACAAACAAATTCAGGCAACTAAAACTTCAATGCAACGTTCTTTCCGTATTTTTTCTTCTTTCTTTCTCATAATCCTTCGACAAGGATGTAACCTTTGTTATGTAACCAATATCGTAATTTTAGCTAGGGACCAACTATAGTCACATCCTATTTTTTGTTAGAAACAACGATTATTAACCTCCTAATCTCAAGGAACTAAACATTAGTAACATCTTAACTTCGGCTAGGAACCAACATTTGTCCCGAGCAAGCTTTGAGGGAATCTATATCTTAAACGAATTTCAAATGCAGGATGAGCACGTGAAACTTGGTTGGAGCAATATAAAAGGCTTTGAAAGTCCATGAAAGTAAAAATAAAATTCTAGAGGGGTCGTATTTAAGTTTTTTAACTTTATTTTATAGTTTAGTAGCCTTCTTTTATGAAAAAAATGTATATAATTTAAGTAGTTATTTAATTAGGATCCAACTTGGGTTAGGAAAGTGGTTTGTGTATTACTAATAGGGATGTATTTTATTATTTTTGATACATTGAATTATAAATATTGAGATTGAGAAAAATTAAGTTTTGTGTGAGAAATATCTTTGTCCAAAAACTTCAATGCTTATTATTTGGTATTAGAGCCAAGTTCGTTCTCAACATACCTATCCCCATTATTTGTCTATAAGAACCGCTAAACTTTCACTTTTCCTAGGCATCGCCTATGACCTAAGGCATCGACTTCTCTGCCAAGGCGATTGGATTTGAAACTTCGACCAAAGCGTCTGTTCATCTTGCATATGAACAACCGTTTGGACACCTAACTGTTGCCTAGGCAACGCCTTAGCAACTATGTAACATACAAAATTTCAAGGGAAACTATTGGTTAGATCTTCTGAAATAACCCTTCGAACTTGTACTAAAAACTATGACTGACCACAAATTCAACACATATTTATGTTTATACACATCAATTATAATCATTCTTTTTTGCTTATATATGTTATATAAATGCGCAAAATCACTAGTACAACTACAAACTCTAATAAACACATAAGATTATAAGAATGAATAAATTTATAAACATCATATATAAGTGAAAACATGCATGATTTATAGTATAATTTCATTACATAAGTAATATAAGAAAATGTTAGTTAATTATGGGAGAACTAAACAAACCATCAAAGCAAGTAATTATACAGATAAATAAATATATTAGTCCCTACCTATAATATGTTTAAGTATAGAATCCCTGTTAGATTTTCCTATTTAATTTTCTCTTTGTGAAACCTTTCTTCTTGTTTTGTTTTCCTTTTGATTGGTTGACTTGCTTGCGTAGAGACAAGCTCATCCAAGCATATAAAATTTAATATCTCCTTTATCATTTAAGCCAAAGTAGGTGCTAGGTGTCAAAAATGTAATGTGTGTCGTGTTTCTAATGAGCCTAGTCAGCATTGCTCAATCAAATATTACCACTAATTAACCTTAATTAGCTTAGCTCTAATATCACACTAATCCCTTTAATTTGATTAATCAAACTCTCATTACAATTACGATAATTAATCAAGATTAGATCTTCTAGGAGATTATGCTAGAATCATGATTATAGGAGTCATCCATGGAAGCATGATTATAGGACTCGATCAATGACAGCGTCATAATAGGAGTGATTAATGGTAATCACTAATTGATTTGTTTTCTATGTATAGCTTAGAGATTTAGCCTATATAAAGGCTCTCATTGTACATTACGATATGGAATAATATTGTCTTTTAGCTTTCACATGATATTAGAGCTAGTTTGATCTTGAGAGGCCAACTAAAAGTCTTGCTTTCGCCAGCGACGGGTATTTTTTCTTCTTGCAATTTTTTTTCTTATTTTCTTATAGAGAGAACAAAATAAAAAAATTCATGGACATTGTTTTGTTTTTGTTGTGAAAAAAAAATGGTTTGCCCTTGGCAGTTATTTCTATGGTTGAATATATAAATGAATGGTTGATTGGAAAGTAACGATTGCATGGGGCTGAAATTTCAGGAAGGTGTGTGTCCTTCTATTTTTTGGGAGGCTAGAGAGTCCTCCGTTGTTGAGGAAGGTAAGAAGTCCTTCGTGGTTGTTTTTGAAGGATAGAGAGTCATTCACATTTGTTATAGTAGACTAAGTGTTCTCCGTTATTTCCGGCAATGATGTCTTCGCAAAGTGAATATGTGAAGTTATTTATTGAGGATGAGAAATCTAACTTTGGACTTATATTTTTTTTCCCGTGCAAATTGAAGATGGCCTTAGTTGTGCAAATTGAAGATGGCCTTAGTTTAAGGGGGAGTGTTGAAGATATAATAATTTGGTGTTGTGGTTGGTTTGAGTCCTTTATTTTTAGGATTATGTTATTTAACAAGTAGTAAGTTGTGATAACTTTCAACTTGAGGGGGAGTGTTGGAGGATTATGCTAGAATCATGATTATATGATTATAGGAGTCATCGATGGAAGCATGATTATAGGAGTGATCAAGGATAGCGTGCTTCTAGAGGTGATTAATGGTAATTACTAATTGATTTGCTTTCCAGAATCAGACCGCATTGATTTATTAAAGGCTTTGAAGGTCAAATAAATTTGTTAAACCTTAAAAGATTGTTTTTTTAGTAATTTTTCATGTAAAATTTTTAAAAAAGGACATTTACTTTATTTTCTGTATAATATAACAACTATGTATACATATAAAATAAAAAAGTTAAATAAATGAGACCGCCTAAGAAAACGCCTAGCCCGCCTAAGAAAATGTCTTGGCACCACCTAGGTAGCCTAGGCGCTAGGTGTCCCCTCCATCACCTAAGTCCGCCTAGCAATTTCTAGAACACTGATTTAGTTTTATCTCTTGATTTCGAAAATGTGATGCTTAGCTTGATTTCATTAAGCAAGTTTAATTAGATATTGTGATTTGTGAAAGCTAAAAGACAATATTATTCTATATCATATTTTACAATGATAGCCTTTATATAATGGATTAGGTGGGTATTAAGCGGACTTAGGCAAGCATTTTATAATACTGAACTTAATGACTAATACACAACGTAGTTTAGTAAAAAACAAAATTATCATCTCCATAGTTAAATTTAGGGCTATCAAAGTATGCCTTACAATAACCAAGAATTGAATTTTTTGAGGCATTTTCTGTGAAGAAACTTAGGTGGACTGTGGTTGGCTTGATAATTATCCTTCATAGTGCCAAACATCTGGCAAGCTTCTATTGAGTCGTGAATAATTAACTGTTAGATTTTCTCTTAAACAGTTAAACTTGAAAACATAATCAACTATTAGTATGTCTGAATTTTATGAATATGAAGTATAGAGATCATAATCATTTTTTTTGTGTGTGTTATATGGTATATGGTTATTAAAACTTAAAAACTTCAGTCAAAAAGTCTGAGCATAAAGCTACTAATCTTGCTCATCTTCAACCAAAACTAGCTCTCTGTGGCTACTACCGGGGGGGGGGGGGGGGGAAGTAGGGGGGGGTGAAAGTTTGAACCCTCCATCTATGTTTTGTATTTGTTGTGCTATAGAAACTAAAAATGCCTTGTTATATACTTGAACATGGAAATCATAATGATGTGACATTGTGAAGAAGATAAAGAAGAATAAAAAAACAAATTCACACATCAGTGTCTTCTTGTTCATCATCTCACTCTTCAACTTTTGATACCTTGAACCCAGTTACTTGACTTAACCATGCATTGCTCATATGTAAGGCAGAAAAGGAACACTTGTTAAAGGACTCTCATTTGGTGTTGTAGTTTTTGTTAATAAGGTTTATATATTGAGTTATATTTAATATAGGTAGATGTCCACACAACAAGGGTAAATGAGTGAATTTTCTTCTATGTTAACTGTTTCCAAAAACATCAAGTTCAGGGAAGGTCGTTGTAAGCTTCTGAAGAAGGTTCGTATATATAATTTCTCAGCACCTACAGGAAGATCATGCTAATTACTATTTTATTTATTTTTAAGAGGGGTGGGAGGGGGGGAGATGGAAGAGGAGAGGGAAAAATAATAATATCAAAGGAGTGACCTCGTGTCTATAGATCTGAAAGGGAGTCGGTGCAATTTGCGAGATCTGTCAGCAAGAACTTATTAACTACTTGGAGTTATCCCCTTGACCCTGGTTGATGTTGTTATCAATTATTGTCAGCATTTCTTGTTTTAATTCTGAGCTTTAATTTACATTAGCTTTTTTACAATAGATGGGTGAATATCTTCTTGCGTTGGTAATATTTCTTTATGACTTGAATGATTACCATCTTTCTAGATATCACTTAGCCTTTCAAGCAGCTTACTAAGTGAAGCAAATGCTGAGAAATATAAAGATTTACGTGCTCTTTTGCAACTCCTTTCAAATCTATGCTCAAAGGATCTGGTATGTTGTTTCCCTTTATTTTGACAATTAAGAGCTGAATTTATTTATTTCCCCCCTTTTATTTACAAGAATGAGCAGATTTTTCTACCCCGTTTTTCATTTATAATTAATTTTTAAAGTTTTCCTACATATGAGGTTTGCAGGTTGACTTTTCATCAGATTCCATTGAGGTTCATGGCATAAGCATTTCTCAGGTATATATATTCATGTCAAGTTTTCTGTCCAAACTCCAACATAATATCTAATTCATTCCAACTTGTACATTTTGCAGGTTTTATATTTGGGTCTTCACATAGTTAACCCTCTGATAACTTTGGACTTGCTGAAATACCCTAAGCTTTGTCATGATGTAAGTTTTCTTATTTTTAATAAGAAAGTAAGCCCAGTGCTTTTGTTGTAGACTTAATATTTGCTGGTATTTGGGACAGTACTTTTCTTTGCTATCACATATGCTGGAGGTTTATCCTGAGATGGTACCACAACTAAGCGCTGAATCTTTTGCTCATATACGTGGGACTCTTAACTTCGGTCTTCACCATCAGGTAAAGTCTTCAAATAGTGGATTTGTAAATAAATTTGTTTTCCTTGCAAGTATATGTGCTTTGAGGTTTCTGAACCAATGCTCGTCTTTGGTGGTCCACTTTTTTTTGCATAACAAGTAAATTATTTTAAATGTAGTTTTAGCCTTTTCTTATTGTTCTTATGTTTTTCTTTCTTCTGTTGGCTGATAATGTAGGAGGCGGAAGTTGTTGACATGTGTCTGAGATCTTTGAAAGCACTTGCTTCCTACCATTTAAAGGAAACAGGTGCTGGTAAAGTTGGGTTGGGCTCACATGCTTCAGATTACAACGACCCCAATGGAAATTTGCAGGAAGGCATTCTGAGTCAATTCCTTCGTTTGTTACTTCAGTTCCTCCTCTTTGAGGATTACAGGTGAGGCTCAATAGCAATATGGAAGTTGAACTACTGTAAATTAAGTTCATTGCACTGTTCTGAAGAACAGAGGTAAATGAATGAAAGCAATCATAATTCATAATTAGACCACTAGCCTAAGCTGATTTGCAGATCTAACATTGTGAAGAGTCATCTAATATCTATTTAGCTAAGATGGTTTAGACAAATGGTTAAAGCACCATTGCCAAACCATACTAATAATAATCATCTCTGCTCCCAGCACTGATCTTGTCAGCTCTGCAGCAGATGCTCTGCTTCCACTGATCCTTTGTGAACATGGACTTTATCAGGTATTCTTGTGTTATGTGTATGTGAAGGGGTGTGTGTGTGTGTGTGTGTGTGTGTGTGTGTGTGTGTGTAATTTTGAAGTTTGAAACTTGCCGACTCCTGCAAACTTAATTATTTATGGACTAAGCAATTCAAAACTATAATATCTTTACCTTGTGGTTTATGGTGAAAGTGCACTCTTGCTGATAAAATCTGCCTTTTCTCTAATAAGTTTACATCAATTTTTTTGCAAAAGTTGCAAAAAGGAAAATGAAAGGAAAATACATTGGCCAACCTATCATCTTATTGCGGAACCCTATTCAGAGATTCATCTAGAAATAGATTTTTGTAACTTTTTTTTATTTTTTATTCTCCTTATTTTTTTCTTCCTTCCAGCAGCCAATTTATTGCTTCAGCTAATAATTACAAATTTACAATAGCACAAAACCATCTTTGACTATGACACTTAAAGGTCTTGGGTGGGATCATATGATACTCTAACAAATGATCAAGTCAAAGTTTGTATAGCTTGCTCTTAATGACTTGGCGCTTGATGCTACGTACTAAAAAAGAAATTGCCTTGGGGCAAAGTTTAAGATCATCTACTCACTTCACAGTCATGCATACACGTCTTCTATTTACTGTGCATAATCCTTTCTATAATTTCTTTTTCATATCTAACTCCTGGGTGATGTTTCATGTAGAGACTAGGCAACGAGTTGATAGAAAGACAGGCAAATCCAATACTGAAATCAAGGTTGGCAAATGCATTGCAGTCTCTTACAAGCTCAAATAACCTCTCTTCTTCCCTGGATCGCCCAAATTTTCAGAAATTTAGGAAGAATCTACACAATTTTCTTATTGAAGTTCGTGGATTTCTTCGGACAATATGATAGGAACTTTCTGTAAAAGATAGCAGGCAACTTCCTTCTTATATATACATCCGTTTAGGGTCTCTGGCTTGTATATTTGCTGCTGGAGATCTTGGAGTCGGGGCTAGTCTCCACACCTGGCTCGGGGATAAATCCTTTTTCACTATGCTGTTGGCATGAGATTCTGGGTTGGGGATGAAGCCTTCCTCGCTTTGCTGTTGGCCGTGATCCTTTTACTTTTGTTGGTTATTCTTTGTGAATGTATAATACAATTTGGAAATATCTGCTGAATGTATAACGATCGTAGTTTTGTTGAGGCCCTTTGGGGTAAGGCGGACAAGGAAATGTATGTCATTTTTGCATTTTGGATCGTTTGGTCCTTCAAGAGGAATGATTTTGTGACCTCATTGTTGCATATGGTAGCAGTCGAATGGTTTTGCCGGTCCTTGTATGGGATCTTCTAAAATTTTAACAAGAATATTTTTTTGGTGTTGTCCGCATGTCAATTTTGGTTATACATAGATTTAGGAATAAAATGCAATAATATATCTTGTGTTTATCACTTTATGGAGTCATGATGCACTTTACAATATGGTAAACTGCTACATTGCAGTGTAAGTGCAAAATTATACTTTTGGCTCATTTTTGCACAGCTAATCAACTATCAATACCAAAATATAAAAATATTCAGTCGTTTAATTTAGTGTCGAGTCAATTCGTCAGCCCAACTCGATCGTCCAAAAAGGCTTTTTATTTTTTTATTTTTTTAATGAAAAAGAGGAAAATTTTCACAATAGTTAGTACATATTATCTACTAAAGATGCAATGTATTTAATTAATAATTCATATAATTCTGATGACTCTTAATATTTATATTTCAAGATTCATGGATCTAATTAGTACAATATATTCGATTCAATTCACTTTAAATAGCATTCTACCTACACATTCAATTACACAAAAAAATTCCATAAGTTCACTATGTATCAATAAGTTACTTGAATCAATTATTTTATGGAAAAGATCTATCAAAATGAGTCGCTTGAATTTGGAATGGAGTAAATACAAACACAAACAAGATTGTCAACACCAATGTTATCCTATGTGAAGAGGTATGTATTTTTTTTTCTCAATCTAATAATTAATTTCTCAAGTTGTAAATATCTTTTTTCATGCTAACTGTAGACACTAGAAATTTTGTTTTCCTGTTACTAACGATACATGAGGGCAAAAGCCTCTTTTTTCACAATTTAGAGGTAACCCTAAAGGACTACAAAATCAAATCAAACCACGGAGACATCCCCGTGGAACATTAAATCAATCTTGGATACAACCATGAGGAAGAACAGAATAGGTTGCAATCAAACCCCGAAAGACAACCCCGAGGTACAACCAAAAGATCATCAACCTTGGAGACAATCTCGGGAGGGCAAAAAGGTCATTTTAACAAGGCAACGTCAACAACCATAGTACAACTGCAGATAAGATCACAAAGAGCCATTTCAACACTTCCGAGCGCAAACTATGCAAAAATAGCTCAACAGACTTCTTACGAAGACTCGAAGATGCCAGTTTGGTCATGGACCCATCTTTCGGTATTCAAAAAAGGGCAAGCCCTATATCATTGCGTAGCTCTAGGAAAGAGCTTTCCGGAATGGTATGACAAATCTCCATAGGATTCCCTGATTGCAAGTTAGGTATGTTTCAACAAATAATGCGTCGATTGAGGTGGGACCTACAGGGCATTTCCACAGGTCTACCTCCGGAAGCCGCAGGTCTACCTGCGGAATCCCAGGCCTATCTGCGGAATCCCAGGCCTATATATATCAGCCCCCACCAGCCATTTTGAGGGAGAGAAGAGAGAGAAGGGCCCAAGAGAGATAATTTTGACCCTTACTGTGTAAAACAACTCAAATCTTGCTTCTAAACCTGTAAATCTCACCCGTAAACCCTCATATACATATAAACTTTGTTATATCAAGTTTTAACCAGTGGAAATCGAGTTTAAAGGCGCCAAAAGCTATTTGATATCCCATCTCGTGCAAGGCTGTAAAATCTCTTCAAATCTGTGTCTTTTTCTTGCTTTAATATATATATATATATATATATATATATACATCTTAGTTGTGCCTGGATAGCGATTTTAACCGTTCATTTTGTGTAATAGTCGATATTTAAAGTGTGCTGACTAGATTTATCTAAATCTAGCCAGCTTTAGCTTTTAACCGGTTCTGAAGTTGGGAATCTGGAATCGTTGAGCTTGAATGGCTAAGATTTAGTTAAATCTAGTTTACTTTCTAGTTTGTAAATATTGGTAACCACGTGACCCTAGATCTGTATCTAGAGGAAACGAGAAGCATATTTGCTCGCATACAAGGATTTGATAAATAAATGTATATATTATATTTAAATATATGTTTGTCAAGCTTTCAAATCACGTTATGTTAGCCTAGGAATCGCAGTGTTGATGATTCAATCAATGAATCTAAATTCGGTTCCTATGATGGACATGTTTAAGTTGTAAAATTAGCTTGTTATCGTCTTGTATATGTAACATCGGGCCTTAAAACGGGGATACAAATTTAAGGCCCGGGAATAGTGAACATTGTTATTTGGGGTGGTCGGACTTACTTCGATGCCTCTCATGCCCATAAGAAGTCCGATATTGATATTTATTTTTATATATACTGTCAAAGATGTTTTGCATCTTAAATAAAATCAAATCAAGCCGAATACGAAATAAAAGGAAGTATCAAAAGCCTCAATTTCTATGCGAGCAAAAGGGTTTGAAAACAGCTTTTCAAAACTTCACTTTCATATGCCTGTTTAAAAATAAACTTTTCAATAAGTCAAACCCCTTCGTATATAGGTTCAAAAAGGTATAAAACTACTTTCAAAGCACTTTGAGCACATTTATCTGCATCACACAAACACACACACACACACATACACTTCACATGCTTAGGGAATGAAAAAGTAGCGGTAACCGTTTTTCACGGAAGTCGGGGGGGGGGGGTGCCTAACACCTTCCCCATCACACACACACACACACACTTCACATGCTTAGGGAATGAAAAAGTAGCAGAAACCGTGTTTCACAGAAGTCGGAGGGTGCCTAACACCTTCCCCTCGCTTAAGAAAGCCCCCGAACTCTATGAATATCGGTTTCCAGACCAATTAAATAGAGTCACATATTGTGCCATGTTGCGAAAACCTTTCAAAATTCGGTTGAGTTGGTACAACCATTTAAACTCATATCAACTGGCAACTCTATCTAATTCGGCCCAATAATTAAAATTAAACTTTTTAAATCGTCGACATTGTATGTCGATCTTTCCAAAAAATCTCACCCTTTAAACAAAAAAATAAAATCAACATAGAACATCTAAAGGGTAGAGAATACGATAGGAAAAATTCCTAGCGTCAACAGGTGACGACTCTGCTGGGGATAGTAGAGGGCTTAAGTTGCATTTCAATCTTTTCAATTCCTTTTTTCTGCATGTGTGTGAATGCTGTCTTTACATTGAATGGATGTGAATGAATGCGTCTTTACAAAGCTTTATATTAGTGCTTCACACAATGTCATCATATTGCATGCGGTGAGACGCGATGAATGTATGTTGTGTGATTCCTCCAAAAGGAGGCGACTATTGGAGGCAAACCCGTCAGTGGCTGATTGCTGGACTCAAGAAGAGTTTAATCCCGCGAGGCTCAAGAAAGGCACCACTCAGATCCGCTCCAATTGAAAGTTCGGATTAACTTCTCATCTAGTAGATTACGATGATCTGGGAACCTTCATGTCGAAAATCTCGTGAGAGTAACCCTAAGATAGGTCAGCCTCTAATGAACTAAACGTGAAGTAAAGTCTCTTCATGCCTTTCCCTTTCAATTCAATGTAAATTTTAATTTCATGTAAATGTTAATTAAATTTAAATATCCATTCCATTCCTTGTCAATTTCATTATTGTACAGATATCAAATCATGTAATGATATCCTGTCATCAAAACAACTAACATTTCATTATTGTACAGATATCAAATCATGTAATGATATCCTGTCATCAAAACAACTGACATTTGTTTTGCAGGAAAATATTAAAAAACCATAAAAAAAACAAAGACATTGCATCAATGCATGTTGTTAATTCTTATCAAGACTAAACTACCTACTCTTCTTATAGGTAAGATACTTTCCATTACTAGATCTAAATATAAGAAGGCATAAAGCATATCCACCGACATGGCTGAAAGTGCCCAACACGAATCAGGTTCAATATCTCGAAAGGAGTTTGAGGGACTTAAGAATCAAATAGCAGAGTTGGCTATCCTTCCGAAAAGAACAAAGTAAAAGCACTCAGGGCGAGACAACTCCCGCTCAACCAGAGTCCTCCTCATAGGGTGGTAATCAAAGTGCTGACAAAAAGGAGGAAGTAGAGATACCTAAACCTCGTTCCTGTGAAAGAACTAACAAAACCCCTGAAACCATAAATTTCAGGGAAGACCGGAAAACTGGGGATATAAGAAAGAAAGTCCAGCGAATGGAAGAAACCATCTGGTCAATCAAAGGAACTGAAACATATGGGAGTGTCCACTACTCATATCTCTGCATAGTCCTAAGGGCCTATTATCTGGAAAAATTCTAAGTCCCGAATTTTGAAAAGTACAACGGGTTAGGAGATCCGTATACCCATATGAAAGTGTATATCAGAGAACTCAGATCCTATTTGTGAAAGACCCCAACTTTTATGAATAAAGAATAATTTTCTCGAATTATATTTTTGAATATTCCGGTGTTGATTTGATATAATGTTATAGTTGTGGGTAATATTTACAAATTTTGCAAAGTAAGCAAATGGTTATATAATTTTCTATTGGTCGGGGAATATTCATTTTTACAGGGAATATTCGTACGACGGCACAATCATTGGTGGACCTATAAGACCCCGAATTTTATGAAATAAAAATATTTAATTTTTCTATTTTGGTAAATAGTTAAATTGATAAAAGTTTAAAGTTAAGGGTGATATGTGAATATTTTTCAAAGTAGACAAGTTGTCATAAAATAGCCGGTTCCTATTTACTCTAGTATTGTTCACTCGAGTATTTGAGACACTTTTTGTGTCGGAGTACTATTCACGGGTTACTATTCACGGGTTATTATTCACCTAAATTACTATTTACCGAATATTATTCACTCGGGTATTTGGAGTATTTTTTGTGTCGGAGTACTATTCACGAGTTACTATTCACGGGTTACTATTCACCCGATTACTATTCACTCTAGTATTATTCACTCGGATATTTGGGACACTTTTTGTGTCGGGGTACTATTCACATGATACTATTCCTCAAGTACTATTCACGGGGTACTATTCACCCGAAAAATATATTTCTTTTCGGTCCAAATCATTTTTGAGTACAATATTATTCCATGAGGAGATGTGCTAATTTTTTAGACCGTTGGTTGAAATTATAATAGTAAATCAATATGGATCGTTGGTTTAAAGTTTTAATAGTAAAATCTTTTTATATAAAACAGAATACTTTTATAAAGTTATTCTATAAATAGAATATATTATATTCTATTATGCATAGTGTTGCATAGTGTCTGTATAGTGCTTTGCATAGTAAAATCTTTTTATATAAAACATAATACTTTTATAAAGTTATTCGTTTTATTAGATTTTAAATATAATATATTTTATTTTATTTAAAAGATTTTGCTTTAAATATGGACCGTCCGATTAAAAGTAAATCAATCTGGACCGTTCATGAATTAGTTACTATGCAGTCCATTCTTCTATAAATAGAAGCTCACTCCTTCATTATTTCTTACGAATTCACTGAAACTCTAGAGAGAGAAACTATAGAGAGAGTTCTTCTTCTATAATCTTGAGCGTATATCTTTAGAGTTTAAGAAAGCTTTGAGCGTAGTGCAAGTTTTCTTCGAGTATATCCTCGCCCGACCAGTCGGAATACTCTTCTTTCAAAGGTAAGAGATATTATATGTTGTACTCGTAAGAGATATTATTGGTTGTACTCGTAAGGGATATTATTTGTTGTACTCGTAAGGGATATTATTTGTTGTACTCGTAAGGGATATTATTCTTTCGTATTCATGAAGAGAGTTATTTTCTTTCAATACTCGTAAGGGATATTAGTTTTTATACTCGTAGGGAATATTATTTGTTGTATTCATAAGGGGTATTCTTTCTTTCTTATTCATAAAGATAACTTCTGTTATTCCATTATTTATTATTCTGTTGGAATAACTTGTATACGCGGGATAACCTATACTTGGTGAAATTATTCTATTATTCCATTCTTTATTATTCTGTTGGAATATCCTGTCTGTACATTTTACGCCGGACCTGGTTCCGTCTTTATTATTATTCTGTTGGAATATCCTATCTGTGCGTTTTACGCCGGACCTGGTTCCGTCTTTATTAGTATTCTGTTGGAATAACCTGTCTATGGGAAGTACCGCATGCATGGTGATTTCTGTTGTTATTCCATTCTTTATTATTCTGTTGGAATATCATGTCGGTGCGAATTTTGCCTGACCTGGTTCCGTTATTTAGTATTCTATAGGAATAACCTGTGTATGCTAAGTACCACATGCATGGTGATTTCTTTTATTATTCCATTATTTATCATACTCAGTTGGTTAAAGTTTTGAATTCTATACTCCATGAAATTAGTGGAATATCCTTGATATTTGCACTTCATCCTATCTTTTCATGGAAATATTGTTCTGAGCATTCTTGAATTTTACTCTACAAAGAAGTATAATGTTGAAAATTTGGACGTTGTTGGTTCCTGGATAAATTAATTCTTGAACTTGTTTTATTGAATTCTTATATCATTGTCATCATCCTCATGTTTATATTATGTTCAAAGTCATCTGTGGCCTGTAGTGCATAGATGGACTTGGTATGATTATGACCAGGGATTATTCGGTATAATCATGACCGTAATGTTACAAATGATATAGAAAAAGTCCTCATTGGCCCGTAGTGCATTGATGGACAGTTTTTGGTATGATTATGGCTATGGATTCTCTTCGTCCAAGGGTGCAAAGATGAATTGTTTTATGGCATGATCAGGACCGTTGATGAAAGCATGATTATCTTTAGTTATAGTGCATGGATAATTTGTGGTCGTGATACTAAATAATATCCTTGGTCTGTAGTGCAGGGATGATTTGATGATGTGGATTATTTATTAAGCTGAGTCTCAGCGATAAAAGTGATGAAAAACATTTTAAATCATAAAAGATAGTAGATTTTATTCTCTACTTGAATCTTTTAATGGATTGCTTGTTCCGCTGCAGCTAAACTTGATGTTTGTTATATTGTATCAGTTTAACACTGTTTAAGGCTAATGATAATTTATTCTGCATTATCTTAGTCATAATATTTTTTACTGGGCTAGTTGAGCTCACCCATTCTTTAACTGTTCTCTACAGGAAATGAGAATATAGTTGGGACGAGTCGGGGAACAGAGTGATGGTCCTAGATGGTGCATTAGTAGTCCTCACTATTCTGTGAAATAGTGTGATAATAATTGTAATGAGGACTCCTTTTGAGTTTGTATACTCTCTAGTAGACAATATTTGTATTCAAACTCACAGTTTATGTTTTGTCGTATTGTACACGACAGTTGTATTATTAAGTTGTATTTGAATTCTGTATCATGTATCTGGTGACTAAAGATGGGTGATGTATACCTAATTTTGAGGGCTTCACAGTTGGTATCAAAGCTTAGGGATATGATCCCTGGCTGAGATGTGAGACAAGAACTAGGAGGGGAGAGACGGGGAATTCCTTCGCTAGTATGACCTACCTAAGTTTATTTGTTATTTATTTGGTCGGTCAGAATATAGGGGTATTATTTGGTATGCCAATTAACCATTATTTTGAAACTATATTCTAGAATGATATTTGAAATACAGGAGATGAGAAATGGAAAATCATGATAGAGAGAAAATAACCGGGAAGGTACAATCTGAAAAAAGAAAGTAAGGTATTTTCATCTCTTCGAATATCAGGTACGTATACAAATTTCGAGGGCAAAATTTCATAAGGAGGGAAGATTGTGAGACCCCGAATTTTATGAAATAAAAGTACTCAATTTTTCTATTTTGGTAAATAGTTAAATTGATAAAAGTTTAAAGTTAAGGGTGATATTTGAAATTTTTTCAAAGTAGACAAGTTGTCATAAAATACCTGGTTACTATTTACTCTAGTATTGTTCACTCGAGTATTTGGGGCACTTTTTGTGTCGGAGTACTATTCATGAGTTACTATTCACGAGTTACTATTCACCTAAATACTATTCATCCAAATATTATTCACTTGGGTATTTGGGGTATTTTTCGTGTCGGAGTACTATTCATGAGTTACTATTCACGGGTTACTATTCACTCAATTATTATTCACTCTAGTATTGTTCACTCGGGTATTTAGAACATTTTTGTGTTGGGGTACTATTCACAGGGTACTATTCCTGAAGTACTATTCACGGGGTACTATTCACCCAAAAAATATATTTCTTTTCGGTCCAAATCATTTTTGAGTACAATATTATTCCATGAGGAGATATGCTGATTTTTTAGACCGTTGGTTGAAATTATAATAGTAAATCAATATGGATCGTTGGTTTAAAGTTTTAATAGTAAAATCTTTTTATATAAAACATAATACTTTTATAAAGTTATTCTATAAATAGAATATATTATATTCTATTATGCATAGTGTTTTGCATAGTAAAATCTTTTTATATAAAACAGAATACTTTTATAAAGTTATTCTATAAATAGAATATATTTATTTTATTATGCATAGTGTTGCATAGTGTCTGCATAGTGTTATGTATAGTCAAATCTTTTTATATAAAATATAATAATTTTATAAAGTTATTCATTTTATTAGATTATAAATAGAATATATTTTATTTTATTTAAAAGATTTTGCTTTAAATATGGACCGTCCGATTAAAAGCAAATCAATCTGGACCGTTCATGAATTAGTTACTATGCAGTCCATTCTTCTATAAATAGAAGCTCATTCCTTCATTATTTCTTACGAATTCACTGAAACTCTAGAGAGAGAAACTATAGAGAGAGTTCTTCTTCTATAATCTTGAGCGTATATCTTTAGAGTTTAAGAAAGCTTTGAGCGTAGTGCAAGTTTTCTTCGAGTATATCCTCGCCCGACCAGTCGGAATACTCTTCTTTCAAAGGTAAGAGATATTATATGTTGTACTCGTAAGAGATATTATTGGTTGTACTCGTAAGGGATATTATTTGTTGTACTCGTAAGGGATATTATTTTTTGTACTTGTAGGGAATATTATTTGTTGTACTCGTAAGGGGTATTCTTTCTTTCTTATTCATGAAGAGAACTTCTGTTATTCCATTATTTATTATTCTGTTGGAATAACCTGTATACGCGGGATACCCTATACTTGGTGAAATTCTTTTGTTATTCCATTCTTTATTATTCTGTTGGAATATCCTGTCTGTGCATTTTACGCCGGACCTGGTTCCGTCTTTATTATTATTCTGTTAGAATATCCTGTCTGTGCGTTTTACGCCGGACCTGGTTCCGTCTTTATTAGTATTCTGTTGGAATAACCTGTCTATGGGAAGTACCGCATGCATGGTGATTTTTGTTGTTATTCCATTCTTTATTATTCTGTTGGAACATCATGTCGGTGCGAATTTTGCCTGACCTGGTTCCGTTATTTCGTATTCTGTAGGAATAACCTGTGTATGCTAAGTACCGCATGCATGGTGATTTCTTTTATTATTCCATTATTTATCATACTCAGTTGGTTAAAGTTTTGAATTCTCTACTCTATGAAATTAGTGGAATATCCATGATATTTGCACTTCATCCAGTATCTTTTCATGGAAATATTCTTCTAAGCATTCTTGAATTTTACTCTACAAAGCAGTATCATGTTGACAATTTGGACGTTGTTGGTTCCTTGATAAATTAATTCTTGAACTTGTTATACTGAATTCTTATATCATTCTCATCATCCTCATGTTTATATTATGTTCAAAGTCATTTGTGACCTGTAGTGCATAGATGGACTTGGTATGATTATGACCAAGGATTATTCGGTATAATCATGACCTTAATGTTACAAATGATGTGGAAAAAGTCCTCATTGGCCCGTAGTGCATTGATGGACAGTTGTTGGCATGATTATGACCATTAATGAATACACGAATGTCCTTGGCCCGTAGTGCATGGATAATTTGTGGTCGTGATACTAAAGAATATCATTGGCCGTAGTGCAGGGGTGATTCGATGTGGATTATTTATTAAGCTGAGTCCCAACGATAAAAGTGATGAAAAACCCTTTTAAATCATAGAAGATAGTAGATTTTAATCTCTACTTGACTCTTCTAATGGATTGCTTGTTCCGCTGCAGTTAAACTTGATATTTATTATATTTTATCAGTTTAACATTCTTGAAGGTTAACGATAAATTATTCTGCATTATCTTAGTCATAATATTTCTTACTGGGCTAGTTGAGCTCACCCTTTTGGTTTCATTGTTCTCTTTAGGAAATGAGAACGTAGCAGGGATTAGTCAGGGAACAGAGTGATGGTCCTAGATGGTGCATTAGTAGTCCTCACTATTCTGTGAAATAGTGTGATAATAATTGTAATAAGGACTCCTTTTGAGTTTTTATACTCTCTAGTAGATAATATTTGTATTCAAACTCACAGGTTATGTTTTATCGTATTGTACATGACGGTTGTATAATTAAGTTGTATTGGAATTCAGTACCTTGTATCTGGCGAACCAAGATGGGTGATGTATACCTGTTTTGGGGGCGTCACACTATGCAGAGGACGAGAAGATCAAAATACAACTGTTCCAGAATAGTCTAACTGGAGAAGCAAGAACTTCGTACGCTCGACTGGACAATTCCAAAATCCATAACTGGGACGAACTAGCCCACACTTTCCTCAATCAGTACAATTTTCAATCTCAGATGGATCCAAATAGATATCAGGTGACTAAAGTTAAAAAACAAAGTAATGAGTCATTCCGAGAATACGCTCAAAGGTGGAGACATTTGGTAGCACAGGTCATCCCACCTATGTCAGAAATTGAAATGGTGATGACTTTCATACACATCCAAGAGGAACCTTACTATGAGAGGATCCTAGCAGGAATAGGAAAACCATTCTCGGAGATGATCAAACATGGTGAAATGACAGAGATGTGCCTGAAAGCAGGAAAGATTAAAGACATCACAGTTTTGGAAGCAGTCGTCGAGCATATAAAATATGGCAACTATACGAGGGCTCCCAATAGGGTACCCATGAAAGGTGATGAAGATGTATCCCTTGTTTTATAGTGGCAAGCTAGGAGACCCAACCATAATTCCCCCATTTAGAAGAAGCAAGGTAATCTGCCATTTCAACAACAGGCCACATTCAACCAAAACCAAGATAGAAAGAGAAAATTTGAAAGAACATAAAATCGGGTGTTCACTCCACTAGGTGATTCCTTGGAAATATTGGAGTTATTAATTAGCCACAAGAAGATTACCGAGTTGGCTCCACCTCTAGATCCACATAGTAAAAGATACAATTCAAGCCTAAGATGTGCTTACCATTCAAGGTCTCCAGGACACGATACACAAGATTGTTGGTCTTTAAAGCATAAAATCCAAATCTGATCGAAAGTGGTGATGTTGTAGTCCAATGACCTGACCAGCCAAATGTCAATACCAACCTTCTGCTACAGCATGATACAGAGGGAGTGAACATGATCGGGTCAGGAAGTGCTGAAATGCATCCAAATCATAAGTACATCCAAAGGATGGAGGAATACCCCCAAAGGAAAAGAATAAATGTCTTAGAATGGGAGAATTTGGAGGAATATATAACAATAAGTCAAAAATTTGAGATAATCCAACATCAAGTAACTCTGTTGGCTAATCTGATAGTGCTCTAACATCAGGTTACAAGGCATCATTTCACTCAACTATCAAAAAGCCAATAGAAAAAAGAGGTTAACCCTAATTCAAGCTTATATCCCTCCAGGATGAGCCAACTAAATGAAGAGGATCAAAGCAGGCTGAAAGGATAAGAAAAGTGTAAAGATAAAATTCCTAGAAGATCTCGCTCCTAGAAAAATCGATCAGAGGAATGTGAATTATCAAAGAAGAAAGATCGATTAAGAGATCGAGAATTCACCCCTCTAAACAAATCAAATGAAGAGATGCTGCACTTTCTGATAAGCGAAGGAAAGATTACCGAGTTGTTGCATCTGTAAATCTCAGGATAGAGAGTTATGATTCCACCAAGATATGTAAATCTAACTCACTTGGACATGCGACTGAGGGATGTTGGTCTTTGCGCCATAAAAATCAGAATCTCATTGAAAATGGAGAACTGAAGATAGAAATCCACATGACCAGAAAAGGCGGAAGGGAAATGAAGAGCTTAAGATTTCCACTTGAGATAGATAGTTCAAAGGAATTGACAGCTATGAGCATTAATCCTGGCCGAACACAAGGTGGACTCGTCGTAATGCGGGAAGTGGCAGGGGAAACAAGACAGTCCCCTAAGGAAATTCCTCCACAACTGTCAAACATTCTATTATCCAATGTCAGCAACCACATTCCTGATTTTACCCTCTTGGATGATGAGGAGGAAATATGGATCCTTCCTAGTGTAGAAAAAGCCAAAAAGAAAAGTTCCTTGCGAGAAATATAACAACAGTTCAAGAGAGATTTCATAGTTAAATCCTCTCAAGTCCATGAAAAAGATGAAGGAACAGATGAAAAAAAGGTGGTGAGGTTGTCAGGGTAACCAACCCATCGAGGAATCAAAAGCTCATCCCTTTTTGCGATGGGTCTAGTTTAAGCATCCTTAAGGGATGTACTGAATCAGGAGGCGATCAAGTTATAGAAGTGATTGAAGATATTCATGACCAGGAGGTAACCTTTATCGCGAGCCTCAAAGGCAACATAACCACTGTCAATGGGACTATCAGGCCTCAGCTAGCCAGGAAGACGTAAATTTAGAGGATACAATTGTGAGGTCCAGGAGATGTTGGAATGGTGTCACTCTATTAGCGTTATGTATTTTACTTTCCATGCATAAAAACTCAAAAAATTAAAAAATCAAATAAAAAAAAATTAAAAAAGCCAATCAGGCCAAGCCCGAACTATAAAAGACATGATCTCCTTCCATCAATGGGAGTACATAGGCAATCATCTATAATGCGGTCAAACCAAACAAAAAATCCAAAAACCCACTCAAACCAAACAAAACCCAAAAAATCCATTCAAACCAATAAAAAAAACACCTTGAAAATCCCCAAAATATTATACTCCTTATAAATAATACCAGTTTTAAACCGTTCAGGCCAAGCCTGAGCTATGAATGACCTGATTTCCCTCTAGCCACGGGAGTACGTTGGTTAGGATTGGTGTTTGGTTTGGTATGTTGGTCTACCCATCAAAAGAAATAAACAAACACTCTACCTCACAACCAACATACCAAACCAAACACCAATCCCAAGACACTAAAGTCCACACCCAAGAAAAACTCTCAAAGTTAATGACCAAGGTTGAGAAGATCCAACGACACCTCAATGTTGTTTCATCAAATCTGGCACAAGTCACGGAAAGAAAGAGATAGTAATACATTAAGATAGCTAGTCACAGGGATGAAATATCAATCATCCTAAGATGCAATCCCTCAAAAAATCATCACTCCCAAAGTGGGAGAATATATGATCTCTTTTGACCTACAGAAGTGTACATTAATGTCCATCGTGGAAAAGTCTATCTCATACCCGATGACCTGTTCCCCAAGATAAAGGTCATAAATAAAGTCTTACAGATCAAACCAAACTCAGTTGAAGCCATCACATCATAAACCAGGATGAGCTCTTAAGTCCAATTTAGTGGAATCCGAAGGCATCTAGACATCAATCATCAATTATCAAAGCTGAAGCAATGTCATAACGATATATCAATCATAATTATTAGTAAGGACCTTTAATGAGCTGACACCCTCAATCTGAAACCTTCATCAAATTATAATAAAAAGGTTATCAAACCCAAGTGCATATATAAGTTAGAATCAAGGTTTGGGCACCTAGATGTCAAAGCTCACATCTACCCAATCACCCTATGGATCAGGAGGTAAAAGACTCTTGCAAACTTGACATTTTATCAGTCCATCTGCCAAACATACAATAAAGTTTCTACCCCAGACAACAAGTAAGGATGGTGTATTTTCAGAATGGGTGACAACTCGATATTGGGACCCTTACATCAAATAAGACTTAGGCAATTTCGAAAACAACAACAACTCAACAATGGGGCATTCATCAACCATCCCAAAAAGGAAAATGCACCAGTTAGCACCATCAGCGCATGATCCATCATCATCAGAGCTTCACTCGTTTCACTAGCGATCCAGTACGATCATTTGGATTTTTCCAATCATAATTTTTTAGAATACAACAATCTATGAGGTAGGAATCTTTCATCACTTTAAGCGCTTTCAGTCTCCATTTACATGCATTAGCGATAATATACATATTATGTAGATAAATCTTACATTAGAATCTTTGAAAAAGGTTTTGACAAAGATATTTTTATTTAACTTGTTGCGAATTGGATAAATTCTAACAAGTGTTCGTCGAGCAAGAATCACGAGAACGATGAGAGAATTAAGACTATTCAACCTTTTGATTAGGCATGACATCCTAGTTCAAAGCGCTTTTTGGAACAGACTTTACCTCATATGCATGTCTGCACTTTCCAGTTGCCTTGAATCTTAGTTGTAAGGTATGAAACTATGGCAACAACAATGACAATTAATGAGAAGATAGGTAGCCAGCCTAATGTCTTGAATCGTGGCCTGGGTTAATTGAGTTATTAAGCCTGAGGAGTGTCTTTACACCTGGTACCCTAAAGCCATCTGGTTTGAGAGTCACCGGCCCAACGCTCGTTATATGGGTAACTTAGTGCCTAAGAAAATGAGCATTATAAGAAGAAGTCGAGACCTGAGCATATCCGAATTGTGGAATGGGTTACTCGAGTAATTAAGCCCAAGTGGTATCTTCACACCTGGTGCCCTAAAGCCGCTTGGTTTGGGAGTCACCGACCCAATGCTCACTACATGGGTAATTTAAGCCTAAGAAAATGGACCTTGCACAAGCTCAGGCAAGGAGAAAATAGAGTAGACTACCTAACTTTTCTCGAAGTGTGGCCTTTGTTACTCAAGAAAGTAAACCCGAAAGGGTGTCTTTACACCTAGTGTCCTAAAGCCGTTCGGTTTGGGAGTCATTGGTCCAAAACTCATTAAATGGGTAACTCTGAATAACCTATGAAAACGAGACAAGTTAGGCGAGAGAAAAAGAAAAAAAAGAAAATTGGCAAGATGGAAATAAGATCATCTAGAAGTCATGGAAATGAAACCCCTACTAAGAGTTGTGCCACTCATAGTGCACGTGTCATATGAAATCAATTCTGCGAAGAATAACGTCTAGAGCGAAGATGAAGTATCTCTGATAAAGGGAGATAAGTCTTTTGAATCTGATCCTACCCATAAATAATAACCATGTATGTTTAAAAATTTCCTTGTGATTCCATAACTCATTCAATTTTATAAACTTTAACTTTAAATGCCTCATTCACAAGAGTATACTAATCCTGACGGCCCAAACCGTCAAGCTTTTGTGCATTATGTTAATCGTTTGATGTGAAGGATATTGTTCACTCTCGACTTAGTCAACAAAGAGAGTTTCTTATATGAATCCCTGGTAACAACATGCGAAAGGGCTGGGACATTTTTCAATTCGAAGAAATGGAAAGAATCTAAGGTGGGATCAAGCTTCTCATCAAAAGAAAGAGGAGAACTGTAGCGCCCCCAAATTCGGGTCCTAAATCACCAAGGATCTGGTGCACTATATCTATAACTATTGCGAAAGATATAAACATAAATTATTTATACATTAACATTATACACTATCCCCAAGGTCGAGTAACAATAACTTATACACAATTCATTATCCTATCTGACATACAAAGATATTATCATACATTATTATTACAAATCTAATCACACACAATAACTTTAAACTTGAACTATCTTTAACCTTTCTTTGTATCCGACGCATTCGCCATAATCTGTAATGTTTTATCATGATATAGCAAGGGTGAGCATGAAAGTTTCCCATCAAGTTTAAATTTTATTTAAGGATATATCATGATTGAAAGAGTCTGAAAAATAAGCAGGCTATAATTCAACAATGTAGTTGTGAATTAACACTAACAAACTTTTGACTGAATAAGTATTAAACATGAACAAATATATCTGAACCGAATAGTAATGAAGGTGATCAGCCTTTCATACCTGACTTATATATACAATATGTATAGAGTACAATTCTACATGGAAATCAGCAATGATTACCCATAAGCATATCTGAATGAAACAACTCTTAGTAGAGTTAAGAAAACTCTTGTCTGCACCGTTGATTACGTTACAAAATATAACTTAGCTTTATCCGAAGACCTAATATAGATAATACTGATCTCCAAATATTAGAATAATATCGTCATAGTATAAAATAACCGAAACACATTACCACATAATCCTATCAGTATATACAGCACATAAGACTCGGTATCAAGTCAAACTATTGCAGTCTGAGTTGAACCCGACATAAATCTGACATCCCGACGGTCTAGTCGGACAAAATTTTGAGTTTAAGTTCAATTAAACTATGACTTAAAACCTAACAATTATCTCAAATAATTTTAATATCAGTCAAAATAATTTTCCAAGTCTCATAAAAATTTTCAAATAATTATTATTATTTATCTTGATTTTCAATCTTTAATAACGTATTTTAATGAATTAAATATCACTTAATTCCTTTATCATTAATATTTATTTAATACCAAATACAAATAAAAATCATAACATAATATTATAATATATTTATAATATATCAAAGTATTTTTAATACCTTTTTAAACACTTAAATCCATATCCGATAATTGCTTTTAATATTAAAATATTAATATTTTCATGACAAAATATCAAAAGTTAAATCTTATAACTTATGTAATAACACTTCATGAATAATAAGCTACTTATGTATTTCATAATTCAATCCATAAACAATTATGTTATTTACATGTTAAGTATCTATTTTAATATCTCATTATACTTCTAACATATTTTTTATGTTCATTACATTAAGTTACTAACACATTGCTAGGCTTAACATTTAAAAATAATTCATTCCTGAACTTTCTGGAGAGTGGCGCTGCGGCGCCACTGATACACTTGTACTCGGCGCTGTAGCGCGATGGTGCTGCGGCCAAACTCTTGGCGCTGCGGCTCGAGACATGGCGCTGCGGCGCGGCGTACCAGTTGCAGAAATGACAGTTCGCAAAAAATCGCAGAACATGTCAATTTCTATCAATTTCTTAATTTCTACACGAATTTAGACATACTCACATGATATAATTCACACATAATCATTACCCAACATTTATATAGTGACTGTAACTGATTTAAACACTTAATTACATAATTAAAGCATGCAATTTTTTATTGTTCTTGATGTTCTTGAAGGTTTTGAAAACAAAACATGAAAATTAACACTACGGATTCGTTATAACATCTAATCCGTTCGTTTAAGGTTTGTTCTCTTCGTATTAACATGCATAATAAAATAAGGGTGTAAATTTTACGAAAACATTTATGTTTGACATACTAAAATAAAATATAAGGCCATATGGCCATAACCCAAACTCTATAAATTTTGAAATAACAAGTCATCGTATAACGACATGTTTTATGATACTGATGATATGGTCTACATAATAAATATATAATCAAATACGATTTGATATGACATAACACATATACAACCCATAATCATTACTCCTACCCCAATTACAGAGGTTTAAATCAAAAACTATGAAACTCATATTCATGAAACTTAACAACGAAAAATAGAAATTGGGAAGGAGGAGATTACCCACAGTATAAAGTGTATATTTGTAGGGGATGAATTCTTTCTCAACTCTTCTTCAAACACACACTCACAATCTCTTAAACAGATATAAATTTCTCTCTGAATTCCTCAAATACTCTCTGACTATATTTTAGACTTAGAAAAATGCAATAAAGAAGGCGTATGATATTTTAAAGGAACTGACGCACTGAGTGGTCAGTTAACCCAATAATGGGTAACTGCTTCCAACTCCCCATAGGGCCTTGTTTGGCTAGCAAAAATAGATTTAAAAACCATTTAATTTAATAAAGCTTTATCATATAGTATAATTAATGTCACACTCCTTCATAAAATAAATCAATATTTTATTTAATTTATTTTAAATAAAATATAATAAATTCTCATAAATTCACATAGTCACATAATTAAATTTCTCATTAATAAATAATGTCAAATTATTAACTCTCTAATTAATAATTAAATTAATTAAAATATATTAGGCTTATTTAGTATTTCTTTTAATACAATAAGGTCACATAATTACATATATCGAATAATAAAATTTTCAACATTAATTTAATATATGTAACACATATAATTAAATTAATCTACCATAATTTCATCAATTAATTATTTAATCTAATAATTAAATCATCAAAAATATTTATTTACTTCAATAAATATTAAAATTAAATTACAAAAATCTCATTCGTCACATCTTTCCCCCCTAAAAAGGATTCTGTCCCCAGAATCATGACTCAATAAATTCGACCCATTACATTCTCTCCCCTTACAAAGATTTTGTCCCCAGAATCGCTTACACATAATTAAGTAAATAAATGAGGGTAATTCTTCATCATATTCTTTTCGAGTTCTCACGTAGCTTCTTCAACGTTGTGGTTCCTCCAAATTACATTAACAGAAGGTATTACTTTATTTCTGAGAACTTGTTCTTTTCGGTCAACAATTTGAACAGGAATTTCTTCGTAAGATAAGTCTTTTTCAAAATGTAGGGGTTCGTATTCAATGACATTTTTGTAATCGGGTTTGTAGGGTCGTAAAACAAAAACATGGAAGACGTTATGGACATTCTCGAGTCCTGGAGGTATGGCTACCTCGTACACAACTTCTTCGATTCTTCTCAGTACTTCAAATGGTCCAATGAATCTTGGGCTCAATTTCCCTTTCTTTCTGAACCTGATCTTTTCCTTCCAGGGAGAGACCTTTAAGAAAAAATAACTACCTGATTCAAATTTTATATTTTTACGATGTGGATCAGCGTATTTTTTTTGTCTATCTTAAGCTGCTACCAGTCGTGCTCGGATAACTTTGACTATTTCTGCTGTCTGCTGTACCAATTCTGGCCCTAGCAATTGCCTTTCACCAACTTCATCCCAGTAAAGCAGAGTTCTGCACTTTCTACCGTATAACGCTTCATAAGGCGGCATGTCAATACTAGCATGGTAACTGTTGTTGTAGCCGAACTCTACTAACGGTAGGTGATCATCCCAATTTCCTTTAAAGTCCATCACACAGGCTCTTAGTATATCTTCTAATGTTTGAATCGTTCTTTCGCTCTGTCCGTCTGTTTGAAGGTGGTATACTGTACTCATTCGCAATTACGTACCCATGCATTCCTGAAGACATTTCCAGAAATTCGATGTGAAGCGCGGATCTCTATCAGAAACAATTGACACCGGAACTCCGTGCCTCGAAACAATCTCATTTACGTATAACCTCGCCAACTGATCTAAGTTGAATCTGATTTTAATCGGAAGAAAGTGTGCGGATTTCGTCAGTCGGTCAACGATAACTCATACTGCGTCGTAGCCTTTCTGAGTCGTCGGAAGGCCAACCACGAAGTCCATTGTAATATGTTCCCATTTCCATTCTGGGATCTCTAATGGTTGTAGCAATCCACTCGGTCTCTAATGTTCTGCCTTCACTTTTTGACAGGTCAGACACTTGGCAACACATTCTGCAACATCACGTTTTAAATTCAGCCACCAAAAATGTTGTCGAAGATCTTGGTACATTTTGGTACTACCAGGGTGAATCGAATATCGTGAACTATGAGCCTCGCTCAAAATATCTTCCTTAATCTCTTGTACTGGCGGTACCCAAATTCTACTCTCAAATCTCAGTATTCCTTCCTTATCCATCTTAAATCTCGGTTCAGTTCAGTTCCATCAGATATCTTCTTTGTCACCTTTTTACATTCTTCGTCCTGAAGCTGAGTCTCCTTTACTTTATCTAGTAGAGTTGTACCAGATTGCATCTGAAATAGATTCTCATCAATCTCCATAGGATACTTCACTTCCAACTCTAGTTTCTCCATTTCTGCAATTAGCTCCTCCTGAGCAGTCAACATCATCAATTTCGTACGACCCTTTCTACTTAAGGCGTCGGCAACCACATTTGCTTTACCCGGATGGTTTAAAATCTCACAGTCGTAATCCTTAATTAATTCCAACCATCTTCTTTGACGCATATTCAAATCATTTTGTGTAAAAATATATTTCAGACTCTTGTGGTCCGTATATATTTCACATTTCTCCCCGTAGAGATAGTGCCTCCAAATTTTCAAAGCAAAAATAACTGCAGCTAACTCCAAGTCGTGGGTCAGATATCCCTTCTCGTAATCCTTCAATTATCGTGATGCATACGCAATGACTTTGCCATTTTGCACCAGCACACAGCCAAGTCCTTTATGCGACACATCACTATAAACAACAAAATTACCTGTATCATCCGGAAGAGATAACACAGGGGCCGTACTCAACCTCTTCTTTAATTCTTGAAAAATTTCCTCACACTTCTCCGTCCAAACAAATTTCATAGCTTTTTGTGTTAAATTAATCTACCACAATTTCATCAATTAATTATTTAATCTAATAATTAAATCATCAAAAATATTTATTTACTTCAATAAATATTAAAATTAAATTACAAAAATCTCATTCGTCACAAGTTCTCTTCACGAATAAGAAAGAAAGAATACCCCTTACGAGTACAATAAATAATATCCCTTACCGTAAAAGAATACTATTCCGACTGGTAGGGCGAGGATATTCTTGAAGAAAACTTATACTACGCTCAAAGCTTCTTAAAACTCTAAAGAAATACGCTCAAGATTATAGAAGAAGAAATCTCTCTATAGTTTCTCTCTCTATAGTTTCAATGAATTCGTAAAAAATAATGAAGGAATGAGATTCTATTTATAGAAGAATGGACTGCATATAAACTAATTCATGAACGGTCCAGATTGATTTACTTTTAATCGGACGGTCCATATTTAAAGCAAAATCTTTTAAATAAAATATAATATATTCTATTTATAATCTAATAAAACGAATAACTTTATAAAAGTATTATGTTTTATATAAAAATATTTTACTATGCAAAACACTATGCAGACACTATGCATAATAAAATATAATATATTCTAATTATTGTCTAATAAAACGAATAACTTTATAAAAGTATTATATTTTATATAAAAAGATTTTACTATTCAAAACACTATGCAGGCACTATACAACACTATGCATAATAAAATATAATATATTCTAATTATTGTCTAATAAAACGAATAACTTTATAAAAGTATTCTGTTTTATATAAAAATATTTTCTATTTTATTACATTAATAATACTAATAAAACAAAACTCATCATCATTATTATAATTCACAATATTAATCTACCAGGTCGTTCCTAAGAAAGAGGGGATTTCCAATAAGGATTTCTCCCCATTGGCGCGCAATTAGGTGACTAAACCTCTCCTTGACAGAACTTCTAGACATCGTTAATATTGCAAATAATAATATTATTAACTTTGTCATCTCAATTATTGATTATAAAATATTGACAATAATTGAATCAAATAACGTGAGATACTATGCATCAATTACTGTAACAATAATTGAACAAAACAGAGTGACTTCTCACGTAAGCATCAATAATCAATACCGTGTGCTACTGTGCAACTATGCGTATTACTGTAGTTTTAACACCGGGTGTTTCAACAGTTAACGGTAAAACTTCCGCCGTTATTTTCATAAAGTATTTTTGTCGTTTTCTCAATCCGACAATAATTCTGTTGTGGGGTCCACCAATGATTGTGCGGTTGTACGAATATTCCCTGTTAAAACGAATATTCCTCGACCAATTGAATATTATTTAACAATTTACGTACTTTGCAAAATTTATAAATATTACCCACAACTATAACATTATATCAAATTAATTCCATAATATTCAAAAATGATATTTATAGAAAATTCATCTTTATTCTTAAAAGTTGGGGTCTTACAAACATGATACTGCTTTGTGGAGTAAAATTCAAAAATAATATTCATCTATCAAAAATAATTTGAACAGAAAAGAAATATATCTTCTGGGTGAATAGTATCCCGTAAATAGTACCCTGTGAATAGTACTTTGGGAATAGTATCTCATGAATAGTATCCCGACATGAAAAGTGCCCCAAATACCTGAGTGAATAATATGCGTGTGAATAGTAAATGGGCAAATTGTAACTCGTGAATAGTACCCCAGCATGAAAAGTACCCCGAATACCCGAGTGAATATTATTTGAGTGAATAGTAACCGGGTGAATAGTAACCTATAAATAGTAACTCATGTATAGTAACTAGTGAATAGTATTTCGACATGAAAAGATCAATAATTATCAAGAAAGCTCAGAATAATATTTCCATTAAAAGATACTGGATGAAGCGCAAATATCAAGGATATTCTAATAATTTCACATAGTATAGAAGCAATACTTCAACAAAATGAGCGTAGAAGTAGGAATTGTGATAACCCAGGATTTCGAATAATCCAAAATTTGCGAATAATTTTTTTTTTAATTAATATTATTATTAATTATCAATTTTGTGACAAGTTTCTGTGATACGTATATCGAGAAGGTCAATTTATGTATTGACTAATAAAATTAGAGTAGAGTTGTGCTTAACAGAGAATAGAAACCCTAACCTTAAGTTTTGGAGCGGGATTCGATAGAAAATATAATTAAAATAATTATATTAATATGTATGTGTTTGAACGGTATAGAATTTTTGATCAATGATTGATCGGATAAAGTTTTATATTAATAAAACCCTAATAAGAGATTAGAAACCCTAATCTCAAGATTAGAAACCCTAACGTACCGTTAGAAACCCTAATCAAAAGCCTAAAAACCCTAATTTCAAAACTGGGGATTATAAACCCTAAATTAGGAAACCCTAATCCTAATGGGTAAGACTATTGTGTCATTAAACCTAAATATGATTAGAAAACTCTAATTATATTCTTGTATGTTAAATTCTATTTTAGAAACCCTAATTATATTTTAAAAAATTTATTTTTCTAATTAAACCCTAAATTTGAAAATTGTGGGAACTAGAAATTTTTAAAACCTAAAAGGGTTCAAGCCCTAAACCTTAATGTCCAAACCCTAAACCCTAAGGGTTTCATTAAATCCAAATTCTAGAAAAAATTGGAAATGATCATAATGCCCTTATGTGGAGATTTTATTAGATTTCTTGTAAATCTTGCCAAATCAAGAGTTGGTGGACAACTCTCTTGACTTTGTTTAGCCTACTAACCAGCACATCAGCCTATATAGCCAGCCAAATCATCCAATACATTGTACTTGTATAATATATAAGTATTAAAGAGAGAGAAAATACATAGAAATTGCTATTTTTGCATTTTGCTCTCACCAACTCTCTCTATCTAAAAGCTCCGAAAATCTCTAGTAAATCAGTCCCTAATACCAGCCCTAGATCAATCAAAAACATCTTGGAGAGCTTAGATCAAAAATCGGAATCAAAAAGGTATAACCAAATTTCTTAATTTTGATCTTTGATGCTTAAGAAAATTTGGTGTTTTTGTGTTTATTATTATGTAATAGGATGTTTTTAGTTGTTATATAATGATCCATGATGGATCCATAACATCAAAGTGGGTGAAAAACGATTTTTTAAAAATCTGTTCTTAAGAAAAAAATTTGGTTTGACAAGGAATGTCAGACGTTCTAGATCTTTACGTGTTCATGATTTGTGTTGTTTTAAGCTTGTTAATTGTAGCTTGATATGCTGTCTTTCATCTCCAAGTGGTAGAATAGCAATTGAATAGCTAGATCATGAGATATTAACAGTCAAAACCCGTTGACCGGATTGACCGAGCCAAAATCTGGGCAAGCCCAGAAACTGAAGTGGCGTCTGACAGAACTTTAAGCTTCCAGATTTGTTCGGTTTGTGTGTTTTTTTGTTGCTGTTGTTGTGTTAAATGTGTAGCTAGTAGTATGGACTACGGATCTGGGTTATTAGGACTCTTATAACTTCTTAGGATTGCTCAGAAAATTTGGTCAAAGTAGGCGTCTCAAGCACATTTTGAAAATCTGGGTAAAACCCAGAATTCTGGGCAGCGAGTTTTCTGACGACGTTTGACCAAAGATTAGCTACTGATTTAGTTGTTGTTGGACCTAGATATTGTTATTTTGTTATTCCTTGACATAAGAACTACAATTATGAACCAACAAACGACTTAAACTAAGATCAGAACATAGCTTAAATCGAGTTTGAATATGGCAACTCGAACTGCTCATGCCTAGAAAATTCCCAGGTCACGTTGTCAGTGACTTTAGGGGCTTGGATCTTGATAGTGTTGTGTGATATTACTTATATTGTTATTGATTCTTATAGTGTTACATAAACTCTACAAGATCGTGCTTAAAGATTTCCCAGAAACTGTTTAGATCGAAAATGGCATGTGGTCAAACCTTGACCCTCGAGAACTGGCCTGACAAGGCCAAGAACACCAAAGGTGACAGCAAGTGTCGCTAAAGACCATTAGCGACGGTTTAATTAAATAATTTTCTGATTTTTCCGGAAAATGATTAAATATAGAAAATAAATTATAAAAATTACAAAAAAATGGTTTTAAAAATTATTTTAAATTACGGAAAATAATTTCTGACTTTTGAGAATATTTTTCATTAATATTTATATTTATTTGAATATTAATGATATTTAATTTATTTAATTAGTGTATTAAATAAATTAGAGAAAAATGATTTAATATTATGAAAAATCATTTTAAATAAGATTATTGTATTTAAAAATATTTTGAGTTATAAAATATAACTTTTAATATTTTTGGAGAATTTTCATTAATAAATTAATATTAATGATATTAGATTTATTTGATTATTAAATTAAATAGATAAGATAAAAATGATTTAAAAATCATTTTAATTTAGAATAAAGTGTTAAAAAAATATTTTAAATTATAAAAAATAATTTTCAATATTTTTGGAGAATTTTCATTAATAAAGTAATATTAATGATATTTGATTTATTTTATTAAATAAATGAATTAAAAATGATTTTATTGATTTAAGAATCATTTAAAAATTAGAAAAATGATTTAAAAGTATTTTAAGTTATATTTAATGACTTTTAATATTTAGATAATAATTTCATTAATATTTATATATTAATGGTGATGATTTAAAAATGATTTTAAATATTTTAAAAATCATTTAAGTAGAATATTGATGATTTAAAAATATTTTAAAGTTATTGATAATAACTTTAATATTTTGACAAGTATGTTATTAATATTTTTATATTATTAAATATTAATAACGATAAGATTATTTGATAATTAAATCATTTAAAAATGATTTAAGTGTTTGAAAAATTATTATAAATTATAATAAGTGTTTATAAATTATTAAAAGCTTCCGGAAAATATTATAAACAATATTTGACTTATCTAAAATAATATTGAAGCTTAGAGACCAAGTTTAATTGACAATCAATGTGTTAATTGTCGGATAGGGTGACCAGAACACCGAGAATGGACCGAAATCCAACCAGACCGAAATAGTTAGACTTGATAAGTGTTTATATAGGTTATAAACACTAATGTGGCTATGTGGTAATGTGCCTAGGAGAAGTTTGACTATAAAATACAGTGTTATGTGTTATAAATGTTTGTACTAATTATGGGACCGACATTGTTGAATATAGGTCTTACGAACGAAGTTAATTATATTGTGTAGCTGTAATCAACGTGGAAGGCAAGTTTCCTAACTCAACCTTGAGTTATATTTCATTCAATTATTATAGTGGTTAATTATTGCTAATTACACCACATCCAGGGAAGTTATTGTTGATTATTCGCAGTTAGTGCATGCTTAATAATTCAAATTGAATTACTGATTCAGAAATATATATTTGTAGAATTACTGTTATTGAATATTCAAAACTGTAGAAGTTAGAATTGACAATACAGATAATTCCTGTTCATTGTCAAATTGTGTTGAGAAATGTCTTAGCTAATTATTCTGGCTAGACAAATATTTGTTAGAACTTGATAAATTCAAGAAAATAATTCAATTGTTATTGGTAGAATCGATGCCAATTATTTTGGCAAGATCGATAAATAAGTAGAATTTGAAATCACAGTATTTCGTTGTAAAATCAAAATATTGATTCTAAAACTAAGAAGAACAACCTTTTATACAAAGGGAACATTTTGGGTTGTGAATTCGACCTTTGCGCGCGTTTTGAGTATTATGCATAATATAGGGTACAAGGAGTTGGCAGCTCTAAGTACTTGCAGAGGGGTATGATTTAATCTTTATAGTTATCTGATACTCCTGGTATGTATCAAAGTAAATCTTTGATAGATGCCCGAGAAAATAAGTTCAAAGATCTTGTGTGATCACTCAGTATAAATCTGGAAATTATTCCACTTTGTTATTGTGTAGAATTGATTCTTGTAGAATTTTGAAAGCGTTGTACTCTTTCATTATCAAATTATGGTGTTGCATAGAAAAGGAGAAGCCTTGTTATTGAATAACAATTTGTTCAGCTATTTCAAAGTTCCCCGAACTTTGGTTTCATTCTATCAAAATAGATAGGATATTATTGTTGAATCATATACATTTATTGTATAATCTTAACTTGCGGGGCAAATTTGTTGCTCACCCTTGCTATAAATAAAACATTTCAGCTAGGAACGAAGAGGCCAGCGGGTCAAAGAAGAACAAAGGCAAAGGCAAGATGCTGGAGTAGTTAATAAGAACATTATTATTATTATGTTGTATTGTAAACCCTTTTTGTTTATCTAAGGGGTATGTTTGTAATTTAAGGTTAGAAACCTTGGACTTATGTATTAACAACTTATGTTAATGATGTATATATTCCTATTTATATATAAATGGGTAGTTAAATGATATTATAGTGTGGATTGTGAACACCAAACTCGGGAGTCAGGTAACCTGGATTTGGGGGTGTCACAGGTTGGTATCAGAGCTGTAGGTTATAAACCTTAAGTGGGGTGGGAAAATACCTAGGATTATAACCATAAGCGAGATAGAGAATACTCATTTAGAGTACTAAGTGAGAGATTGCCGAAGTGCAACGATAGTGAGAAATGGGGACACATAGTATGAGGAGTTTGTACTAATGAAGTACTAATCGAATTATTTAAATTGATTGTAGGATGTCTGGAGAAGACCAAATGAATACGGAGATGCTAGCGGCTGTTGCACCAATGCCACAAGCCGAGGTGCCAGCGCAAAGTGAATCGGTTGATAAGGTGGAAGAAGATGAACCTATGGTTAATCTGGGGAGCGATCATGACGATTATCCCGAGATGTATCTGAGTGGAGATGAGGAGGTAGAGTCTGAGCCAGCTATGGTAGAGATAAAGAATAAGACTACAGTTGAAGAACAAGATCAACTAGTTGCAGAAGTTCAAGAACTCCGGAGTAAGGCGTTTCTCTTGGAGCAGCTATGGAAGACAGAACGAGCGCTAAGCGAAATGACTGAAGAAAGGAACAAACTCAAGGCGCAGGTAGACAGAATAAAGGCGGAAGGTGGTGGATCGTCTGAAAGGACGATCAGGCAGCAGAAAGACAAGAAGAAAAGGAAGAGGGACGACGATAGCCCTAATTTAGAAAAGTCAAGCTCGAAGAAGAAGCAAGCATGTGACAAGTGTGGAAAGAGCCATTTGGGAGAATGTATGTGGGGTCAGAATGTGTGTTATAATTGTGGTCTGAAAGGACATCTATCCCCAAATTGTCCTAAACCAAAGAAAGGAGGATGTTTTGCATGTGGTGGAACGAGTCATAAGGTTAAGAATTGTCCTAAAAAGAAGAAGGATTAAGTGTGTGGAGAATAATATTTTCTTTGGTAGGAATAGGAGATAACTTTTGTATGCCTCCACTTTTTGTGTAAAGTTGTAGTAATGAATCCCGACTTTTGTCACAAAGGGATAGTACCTGTTTGTAGTTGTATGGGTAATGTACTGAAAAGTACTATGTAATATTTGCATGAATATAAATGCAATGTATGTTTGTATGAATGAAATCTTTATTTTCTATATGAATATAAGATTAAAATAAATTTGTGTGTTCTTTAAACTCATACTTATGGCATGTTAATGACTCATAGTTATATGAAATGTTTTGAACCCCTCAGCTAATGGACGCCAAAGGTCTGACTAGGATAAGTTCATACACTCGTATAATTGTGGCAAGTTACTGAACTCCTAAGTGTGGTAAGTTTGATGAACTGGATATAGTAATGTGAAAATGGAGAATAACAACTTTTTGTGTAAAGTTGTGTTGTTAATCCTGATATGATTTAAAAAGGGATAGAAATATGTGAAGTACTAAATGTACTATGTGCTATTTGAATAAATATGTAATTACTTGAGAATTATGTGTTAAATTCTTATTGTGTTAAGAATTTGTATAGAGAAAGAGTATTAATATAAGATTTTTATTTAAATCGGATCATGCCGCCTAGACGACAGAATCGAAACCAACGAGAAGAACAATCAGTGAATAACGAAGGAGGTCAAGTTGACCCGATGCAGAATTTTGCAAATATGATAGCCGAAGCTATGGAGAATAGAGCTCCCGCAGGAAGAGGAAGAGTGAGGGAACAACCAGCTGATAGATTAACTAACTTCAAGGATTTTAAAGCGGTAGGACCGCCGAAATTTAAAGGAACCACCGATCCGATTGAAGCCCAAACTTGGGTAAAGGAGATGGAGAAAGCATTCATCATTGCATGTGTGGCAGAAGAGCAAAAGACGGCTTTTGCAACTTATCTGATGAAGGGAGAAGCCAATTACTGGTGGGAGACGAACCAAGCAAGAGCTGGTACAGAGGTGGTGTTGTGGACAAGATTCAAGGAGTTGTTCTTTGAGAACTACTTCTCACCAAGTATGCAATCCAGAATGGAAGTCAAATTCTTAGAACTAAAGCAGGAGAACATGTCGGTATCTGAATATGCTGCCAAATTCAACGAGCTGGCAAGATTTGTACCTCATCAAGTGGACACAGAAGCAAGAAAGGCAGGAAGATTCGAGAATGGGCTGAAGCTGGGGATATTCAACAAAGTAGCTGTGCTGTAGATCAACACTTTTGCGGCTCTATTGGAGAAAGCGCTAATTGCTGAAGGAGGGAGCGAAGCAGCGTCTCGATTTCATCAGGAAAAGAAGAAGAAGATAAATGACGGAGGAAGCAGTGGAGGAAGTAATCCGAATAAGAGAAAGTGGAATGAGAATACCCAGTCGGGTAATAAGACAGAAGATAATAGGAAGGGAAGGGAGCCATGTTCGAATTGTGGGAAGCACCATGCTGGAGTTTGCTTGAAGAAGAAGGGAGTTTGTTATAACTACGGACAAGAGGGGCATATGTCACCTAATTGTCCCAGTCCGAAGAAAATTCAAGGTTGCTTTGGATGCGGATCGACCGACCATATTGTACGAAACTGTCCGAAAAGAAATGCTGAGAAGGAAAGCGCCAACAAGGGACTCGGTGGCGGAAGCTTGACGATTCGAGGACCTGCACAGCCAGGAAGACCAACGACCCGTACATTCAACATGACGGCGCAAGATGTGGTGGAAACTCAGGACGTGGCAACAGGTAAGGATTTCATTACGCGAATAATAGGAGTTAGATAATACTGTGAACTATTTTCTTTTATAGACTCAGGTCACGGGTTAGAATTTGAAACCCAAAATTAATATTGTGTTGATTAAAATAGATTGATGATACAACTTTAAAAGATTATAGAATATAAGAAAGCGGTGATTCCGAGGACGGAATCCTTTTAAGGAGGGGTGAATGTGATAACCCAAGATTTTAAATAATCCAAAATTTGCGAATAATTTTTTTTAATTAATATTATTATTAATTATCAATTTTGTGACAAGTTTCTGTGATACGTATATCGAGAAGGTCAATTTATGTATTGACTAATAAAATTAGAGTAGAGTTGTGCTTAACGGAGAATAGAAACCCTAACCCTAAGTTTTGGAGCGGGATTCGATAGAAAATATAATTAAAATAATTATATTAATATGTATGTGTTTGAACGGTATAGAATTTTTGATCAATGATTGATCGGATAAAGTTTTATATTAATAAAACCCTAATAAGAGATTAGAAACCCTAATCTTAAGATTAGAAACCCTAACATACCGTTAGAAACCCTAATCAAAAGCCTAAAAACCCTAATTTCAAAATTGGGGATTATAAACCCTAAATTAGGAAACCCTAATCCTAATGGGTAAGACTATTGTGTCATTAAACCTAAATATGATTAAAAAACTCTAATTATATTCTTGTATGTTAAATTCTATTTTAGAAAATTTATTTTTCTAATTAAACCCTAAATTTGAAAATTGTGGAAACTAGAAATTTTTAAAACCTAAAATGGTTCAAGGCCTAAACCTTAATGTCCAAATCCTAAACCCTAAGGGTTTCATCAAATCCAAATTCTAGAAAAAATTGGAAATGACCATAATGCCCTTATGTGGAGATTTTATTAGATTTCTTGTAAATCTTGCCAAATCAAGAGTTGGTGGACAACTCTCTTGACTTTGTTTAACCTACTAACCAGCACATCAGCCTATATAGCCAGCCAAATCATCCAATACATTGTACTTGTATAATATATAAGTATTAAAGAGAGAGAAAATACATAGAAATTGCTATTTTTGCATTTTGCTCTCACCAACTCTCTCTCTATCTAAAAGCTCCGAAAATCTCTAGTAAATCAGTCCCTAATACCAGCCCTAGATCAATCAAAAACATCTGGGAGAGCTTAGATCAAAAATCGAAATCAAAAAGGTATAACCAAATTTCTTAATTTTGATCTTTGATGCTTAAGAAAATTTGGTGTTTTTGTGTTTATTATTATGTAATAGGATGTTTTTAGTTGTTGTATAATGATCCATGATGGATCCATAACATCAAAGTGGGTGAAAAACAATTTTTTAAAAATCTGTTCTTAAGAAAAAAAAATTGGTCTGACAAGGAATGTCAGACGTTCTAGATCTTTACGTGTTCATGATTTGTGTTGTTTTAAGCTTGTTAATTGTAGCTTGATATGCTGTCTTTCATCTCCAAGTGGTAGAATATCAATTGAATAGCTAGATCATGAGATATTAACGGTCAAAACCTGTTGACCGGATTGACCGAGCCAAAATCTGGGCAAGCCCAGAAACTGAAGTGGCGTCTGACAGAACTTTAAGCTTCCAGATCTGTTCGGTTTGTGTGTTTTTTTGTTGCTGTTGTTGTGTTAAATGTGTAGCTAGTAGTATGGACTACGGATCTGGGTTATTAGGACTCTTATAACTTCTTTTGATTGCTCAGAAAATTTGGTTAAAGTAGGCGTCTCAAGCAGATTTTGAAAATCTGGGTAAAACCCAGAATTCTGGGCAGCGAGTTTTCTGACGACGTTTGACCAAAGATTAGCTACTGATTTAGTTGTTGTTGGACCTAGATATTGTTATTTTGTTATTCCTTGACATAAGAACTACAATTATGAACCAACAAACGACTTAAACTAAGATCAGAACATAGCTTAAATCGAGCTTGAATATGGCAACTCGAACTGCTTATGCCCAGAAAATTCCCAGGTCACGTTGTCAGTGACTTTAGGGGCTTGGATCTTGATAGTGTTGTGTGATATTACTTATATTGTTATTGATTCTTGTAGTGTTACATAAACTCTACAAGATCGTGCTTAAAGATTTCCCAGAAACTGTTTAGATCGAAAATGGCAAGTGGTCAAACCATGACCCTCGAGAACGGCTTGACAAGGCCAAGAACACCATAGGCGACAGCAAGTGTCGCTAAAGACCATTAGCAACGGTTTAATTAATTTATTTTCTGATTTTTCCGAAAAATGATTAAAAATAGAAAATAAATTATAAAAATTATAAAAAAATGGTTTTAAAAATTATTTTAAATTATGGAAAATAATTTCTGACTTTTGAGAATATTTTTCATTAATATTTATATTTATTTGAATATTAATGATATTTAATTTATTTAATTAGTGTATTAAATAAATTAGAGAAAAATGATTTAATATTATGAAAAATCATTTTAAATAAGATTATTGTATTTAAAAATATTTTGAGTTGTAAAATATAACTTTTAATATTTTTGGAGAATTTTTATTAATAAATTAATATTAATGATATTATATTTATTTGATTATTAAATTAAATAGATAAGATAAAAATGATTTAAATGATTTAAAAATCATTTTAATTTAGAATAAAGTGTTAAAAAAATATTTTAAATTATAAAATATAATTTTCAATATTTTTGGAGAATTTTCATTAATAAAGTAATATTAATGATATTTGATTTATTTTATTAAATAAATGAATTAAAAATGATTTTATTGATTTAAAAATTATTTAAAAATGAGAAAAATGATTTAAAAGTATTTTAAGTTATATTTAATGACTTTTAATATTTAGATAATAATTTCATTAATATTTATATATTAATGGTGATGATTTAAAAATGATTTTAAATATTTAAAAATCATTTAAGTAGAATATTGATGATTTAAAAATGATTTTAAATATTTAAAAATCATTTTAGTAGAATATTGATGATTTAAAAATATTTTTAAGTTATTGATAATAACTTTAATATTTTGACAAGTATGTTATTAATATTTTTATATTATTAAATATTAATAACAATAAGATTATTTGATAATTAAATCATTTAAAAATGATTTAAGTGTTTGAAAAATTATTATAAATTATAATAAGTGTTTATAAATTATTAAAAGCTTCCGGAAAATATTATAAACGATATTTGACTTATCTAAAATAATATTGAAGCTTAGAGACCAAGTTTAATTGACAATCAATGTGTTAATTGTCGGATAGGGTGACCAGAACACCGAGAATGGACCGAAATCCAACCAGACCGAAATAGTTAGACTTGATAAGTGTTTATATAGGTTATAAACACTAATGTGGCTATGTGGTAATGTGCCTAGGAGAAGTTTGACTGTAAAATACAGTGTTATGTGTTATAAATGTTTGTACTAATTGTGAGACCGACATTATTGAATATAGGTCTTACGAACGCTGTTAATTATATTGTGTAGCTGTAATCAACGTGGAAGGCAAGTTTCCGAACTCAACCTTGAGTTATATTTCATTCAATTATTATAGTGGTTAATTATTGCTAATTACACCACATCCAGGGAAGTTATTGTTGATTATTCGCAGTTAGTGCATGCTTAATAATTCAAATTGAATTACTGATTCAGAAATATATATTTATAGAATTACTGTTATTGAATATTCAAAACTGTAGAAGTTAGAATTGACAGTATAGATAATTCCTGTTCATTGTCAAATTGTGTTGAGAAATGTCTTAGCTAATTATTCTGGCTAGACAAACATTTGTTAGAACTTGATAAATTTAAGAAAATAATTCAATTGTTATTGGTAGAATCGATGCCAATTATTTCGGCAAGATCGATAAGTAAGTAGAATTTGAAATCACAGTATTTCGTTGTAAAATCAAAATATTGATTCTAAAACTGAGAAGAACAACCTTTTATACAAAGGGAACATTTTGGGTCGTGAATTCGACCTTTGCGCGCGTTTTGAGTATTATGCATAATATAGGGTACAAGGAGTTGGCCGACTCTAAGTACTTGCGGAGGGGTATGATTTAATCTTTATGGTTATCTGATACTCCTGGTATGTATCAAAGTGAATCTTTGATAGATGCCCGAGAAAATAAGTTCAAAGATCTTGTGTGATCACTCAGTATAAATCTAGAAATTATTCCACTTTGTTATTGTGTAGAATTGATTCTTGTAGAATTTTGAAAGCGTTGTACTCTTTCATTATCAAATTATGGTGTTGCATAGAAAAGGAGAAGCCTTGTTATTGAATAACAATTTGTTCAGCTATTTCAAAGTTCCCCAAACTTTGGTTTCATTCTATCAAAATAGATAGGATATTATTGTTGAATCATATACATTTATTGTATAATCTTAACTTGCGGGGCAAATTTGTTGCTCACCCTTGCTATAAATAAAACATTTCAGCTAGGAACGAAGAGGCCAGCGGGTCAAAGAAGAACAAAGGCAAAGGCAAGATGCTGGAGTAGTTAATAAGAACATTATTATTATTATGTTGTATTATAAACCCTTTTTGTTTATCTAAGGGGTATGTTTGTAATTTAAGGTTAGAAACCCGGGACTTATGTATTAACAACTTATGTTAATGATGTATATATTCCTATTTATATATAAATGGGTAGTTAAATGATATTATAGTGTGGATCGTGAACACCAAACTCGGGAGTCAGGTAACCCGGATTTGGGGGTGTCACAGGAATACGAAACGAAATAATATTACTTAAATACTACAGAGTATGGAAGAAAATATTATTTCATACGAATATTGAACAAAGATAATATCCATACGAATACGAAAAATAATATCTCTTCAAAATATGAAATAAATAATACCCCTTACCTCAGAAGAAGACTGGATACTAGAATAAAGAAGTAGCAAACTACTCTTCTTCTTCTTTCTATCTAGCTTCTCTCTCTATAGATGCTCTTGTGAGTCTTAGTGAATTAGTGATAATGAAGGAAGAATGAGCTTCTATTTATAGGAAAACATAGTTTTGATAATTGCACATTTTGGGGCTCGAAATATTACAGAATAATACCTTCATTTATACCTCCATTTTTAATTTAGTCATGCAAGTATTATCAATCTTGCACCACCTCCCCTAATAATACATGCATGTGAATCAATAGTACACACATGTGAACAAATAGTTATAAGCATGTGAATTAATAGCAATTAATTGCTCATTTATCTGATTAATTACCCGATTGGTCAATATAACCTTAAGACATCAATTATTATCGGAATAGATGTCGATTTCCACTAACACTAATAATTCCAACACAATGGAAATATCAATTTCATCTTTAATCAACACAAACTTATTCATCATTAATGTTATAACTCACAATATTTAACAACCAGATCATTCCCAAGAAAGAGGGGGCTTTCCGATAAGGATTTCTCCCTATTGGCTCGCAATTAGGTGACCAAACCTCTCATCGACAGAACTTTCTAGAAATTGTCAATATTGCAAATAATAATATAAATAACCGTGTCATCTCAATTATTGATTTAATAATATAAAATATTATGCAGACGATACTGTGACACTAATTGAATTAATAATATGAGAGATATGATCCAGCAATTACTGTAGTAATAATTGAGTATAACTGAATGACTTCTCACATAAGCATCAATAATCAATACCGTGTGCTACTATGCAACCACGCGTATTACTGTACTTTTACTATCGGGTAGTTCAACAGTTTAACGGTAAAACTTTCGCCGTTATTTTTATAAAAAGATAATTCTATCGTTTTCTAACTACGACAATACTTCAGTTGTGAGGTCCACCAATGATTGTGTCATCGTATGAATATTCCCTATTAAAATGAATATTCCCCAACCAATCGAATATTCCCCGACACAACACATATTTTATAGCAACTTGCTTACTTTGCAAAATTTTCAAATATCATCCTTAACTTCAAACTTTTATCAATTTAACTATTTACCAAAACAGAAAATTTGAATACTTTTATTTTATAAAATTCGGGGTCTTACAGTATATGTGTTATCGTATTTTGCATGACAATTGTAATAATAAAGTTGTTGTAACACCCCAAAATCTGGTCTATCTTCACACCCGAATTCCGTACGTCACGATCCCACTTCTTTTCGAACATAAATCATTATATAGCAAAATATAACAACATACATTCACAAATCACAGGTTCTATTACCTTATAACCTCGTTCTTTACAAATAATGATAATTACATTATTCTTTTCATCTTACACGAGTGACTTTTATCTGCCACCAAGGAAATATAACTATTCATTAAACTAGCCTATAGTTTAAGTCTATCATTCTATATTACAAGTCTTCACTTGATCTTCACGCTCATTCATTTAATGAATAACACTTCGTCTTGATACCAATCAGCTTGATCTTTACGCGATCCTTAAGTTCTTTCTAACATCGTACGCTGAAAATTTTTCATTTAAAACAAGTGTGGGCATTCAATTTCCCATCAAGTCATAGCAGTTGAACAAACAACTTCAAGAATTTAAACATTCTTTTAAAACTCCCATAACCGAACAAAGGTTATGAAACAACTTGAACAATAGTAATAATCTCGATTCCTATCATTTTCAAAACATTCATCACATACTCTTTGAAGTAATTTCATTCTTCTACCTTTTCCATACATATCTTGTCTGGCTAGAATCATTGGCACGGGCTTAACAATAACGGTTCAGGTATAAACAGAACATACTCGTATTGAACAGTTCAATCACATAATAGTTCATCTCAAATAAACACCAAAGTGTTCAAATTATGGGACAAGGCCTCATACATATTTCCACCTTGCACATATCTCGCACATATGCACTTAGGCAAGACTTTTCAAGTTCAACATCTGAGAAGTTTAAGAAACTAGCATTCATGTAATATCAATGAAGTCAGGAAACTTGCCTAACGTACAGCTACAGCTTACGCTAAACTGCTCATTCCAATTCCTATGTAGCGCATAAGGAAATAATACATACACTAATTAGTCATGTATATTTGACTTACGCATTGGTTTACTTAACTTTACTTCTTATGGTTCGCGTTCTTTCAACCTAAGTTTACGCGACCAACTTTCATTACTGGTTTACGGCTTCATGACATACAGAGATGTCTTACTCAACACGTTCATCATCTTTGATGATTTTCATTGTTATCTTCTTCTTATAACTTCTATAGGACTCAGCAAACATCGCCTCTCTACTAGTAGTCCATATGGTACTCTGAGTGGTTTCCTACAAATAACCAACAAACAAGTTCTCGTCTCATCTACACTGCCATCACAGTGAATTAGATCGGTTGCCAGTTTTGTATATACCTTCGCTCTCTAAAGGAATTGTTTAGCCCAGCTCCCATATGTCAACCATCAAAAGTTATGATTGTACCACAACCTAACTTATCGTAACTTATTCGAACAATTAACTATAACGTTCGTTAAGTCAACTTCTTATTCCTTATGGCTTTCTGGCAACTAAATGCCACACCTCAGGATTCATTCTTTATCGTCTAAGTCATACAATCTTTTGTATACTCAGAGCGATCATTCCATATTAATTCTACGCATTTACAGCATTAAGTAGTTTAGATTACCTTATTCTTATCTTACAACGTCCGGTTCACTCGACTCAGAACGTTATCCAAGTTATAAACATTAACTCGGGTTCTTTAAGTTATTCGTACTTGTCTTTAATTCAACTTCTTCATCGTTCACATGTTTAATCATTGATCTTCATTACCTTACAGTCAAACCATACACGGGGTGTAGATTTTACCCATTTAATATTCGCATACACCCAACCCTTACGTCAGTTAAAGTGTTTAACGCTTACCTTTCATTCTAACATTCTCTATTTGACTTAAATTCGGCTTTCATTACTCTTATTACCATTCGGTATGGCTTTCTTGAAAAATCATATCTTACTTACTACCTTCGTCAACGTTTAAGTCATACAATCATTGTACACTTAGAACGTTCATCCGACGCGAATCTGATTCACGAGAATCGTTTACGTATTAAAAGTTTACGTTGTTCATCTCTAAATCTCTCATTCAACCTTTACTAAAGGTTTTAATCACTTTCCATCGTTATCCACCCCATGAACCCCATGTTCAATATTCTTTCTTAAAGTCAAAGCCATACTGTTCGTTGTATACTAAGACCGATCATTTATTGCAATTGTATTGCGTTCACAGCGTCTATACGCTTTACACATTACTCTGATTATGACGTCATAATATCAAAATGTTATACATCATCCTCGACACTCAACGTCTAAGGAATTACCATCATAGCAATCCCACACGTTCGATTCATCGCGACTACGGTCCTTGGACATCGGTTCCATAACCCGCATTTATATTCTTTGTCTTTTAATCTCGTTTAATCTTTCCATTCAACCTTTACTAAAAATTTAAATCACTTGCTTAAGTGTTATTTTAGGTGAACTACATGTTCATATTTCTTTCTTGCACATCCCCTAGTAATTGAGCACTAAAAATCTCATTTCTGGGCATTTCCCTACACCAGCGCTGCGGCGCCGGGTCCTTCCCTTTCCTTCACGTTGCGGCGCAACTCAGCAGTAGCTGATGGCCCGAGCTCGCACTGCAGTGCCGTCTCTCAAGGCTCAGCTGGCGTTGCGGTACCTAGCACAAAACCTAGAAATTTTTCTAAGTCTTGAATCAAGTTGGAGATGCTTACTTTGAAATCCCATAACTTCTTCATTATAACTCGGAACGAGGTTGTTCTAAAGTCATTCTCTTCATTATCTTACGTAATTCAATACCCCTCGGACAGAACTTCATTCTAAATATGTTAGCGTGCCATTCGATTGGCTTGATCTTCACCCTTCGTTCATTTTTACATTTTTAACGTTCTTCGTTCGTCCATAATTCGTTCATCTGAACTCAGAACTCATTCGTTCTTGAGTCCACGAATCATGTTTTATACGTTCTCTTACTTTATTATGAAACCCTACACGTTCGGGTTCATTTACTAACTTTCTAATTCTTGTTCGTCTTTATAAAATTTTCGCCATAACTTCGTTATAGGTAAGTTTAATCCATTCTTCATGAACGTTTCTACTATTCCTAACCAAGAAATATGCATCTAACTTATACGCGATGGTTTTAAACTTGTCCATGAAAAAAATTATCCTACGATGGTTTGAAATTTGTCCATCAACAACGTTCTTTGTGTTATTCGCCTGTTCTTCGTTCTTCATTTTTAATCAATATTTTGGATTACGATTTCACTTTTTCCTTGGAATTTGATGTTATAGAACGCCATTCCTTACTTATTTCACCTACTCATTCATATAATCCTCTCAGATCGTTCTAATTCGTTATGAATCTTACACTTCCTTAAGAAATTTATAAAATAACTTCAAATTCGTATTTTCTTCTTTTCTCAATGATTTCAACCATATGAAATCATTCCTAACATCATCTACTTCTTATTCTCATTAAGTTATGTTTTAAACATATAGTACTTAAAGAGAAATTAAATTCGACTAGGTTTTAGGTTACCTCTCTTCTTTACTTTTATTCCGCTAGACAAAGCCGGTGATTTGCAAGCTTTTCTATTTCACGATCACCTTCGATCCGAGTATTCATACTCATTCTCTTCCTTCTTCGTCTTTTCCAAGCTCTCACGCTCTCTTTTTCTCTCTCTCATGTTATAGGATTTTCAAAATCCCATTTTATTGAAATAAGCTTCCTATTTATAGAAAACCAAGGTTAGGGGAAATTTGGTCATCTCCCCCCCCACCTCCTTACTATTCATGGCTTAGCCACCAAGTAACCACTTTACTTGGTGGCCAAGTGGCTGGCCCACAAGCTCCGTGGGTCTCCCCATGGGTTATTACCCATCCGGTGACCCATCGGTTCGATCCGCGGTTTATTTTCTTGGTTTGGGCCTTAACCTTAATTCTTATTGGGCCTATCTTGGGCTGAATTTCACAAAGCGTTGGGCTTGACATAATCCAAGTCCAATTGGATTCTACAAAGTCCATGAACTCAAAGTCCATTAAGACTAATTGTATTCTACGCATTCCATTCTCGTATTCTCTTCATATATAATTCATACGATATTCGTATTATACGTCGTAATAATTTTCTTACTATACTCGTATAATAACTAGTATCATACTCGTATTTCTCACGCATAATAACCCTAATTATTATACGAAATCATTAAATTCTCAGAACTCACTTTTTCTAACCCTTAGGTTTTAAGTCCGCAGGCGAAAACATCGTTTTTGCCATAATTGAAATATTATTGAATATTCCATTACGTCTTGGAATTCTATGATTACGCGTTTCTCGAAAATTCAAACTAAATCTCCGAGCAGAACGGATGAATAGTGCTTATTTCGTTTTTTTTCAGAAATATTTTTGTTCCCGGAAAATTTTTATTTTTGTCTTAAAAATTCTTACTCGTTCAGTCTAGCTCGTAGCCAGAATCCTCCCGATTTATAATCATCCTAGGTTATAGAACGATTAATAAACACAAAGCACATAATAGTATTAACGAAAATTCATTTTATTAATAACTAATTCTTTAACTTAAATTCTAGACAATCATAATTTATGGGTCGTCACATTCTTCCCCTCTTATAAAAATTCAGTCCTCGAAATTTCTTAAAATCACACCCTTACTCGGGTCATCATAGTCACCCCTTCTTCACAGAATTTCGTCCTCGAAATTTTAGCTTACCCTTTTAAACTTCTCTTCAAAGAAGTTCTTAACAGTCATTCATTCCCTAACCTTCATAACTTATCAAGAATCATGAAGTAGAAGGAATAAAATAGGAATATAAAGATTCCTTTAAAACATTTCATACTATTGCTATAGTAATCCAGAATTTTAAGTTGTAATTTTAAATATTTATTGAGTTATATAAATATTTAATGGATGTGTTTATTGTTGAATAAATGTTTAATTTGATTTGACTTGATTGGTTAATTATTTGTTAAATAAATAATTAAGGAGTTAACAAAATTAATTGTTATGAGATAATATTCTAATTGAATTTAATAATTAAGTTAGAGAGTTTATAATGATAAAATGAATTATTATATTTTAATTTGAATTTATAATTTAAGTGATGTGTTAGTGGATTAAATAAAGTTATAATTATAAAGAAAATTATAATTATGTTGTAATGATTTATGTGTTAAAGTAATTTAATAAATTGTGATTAGAATTAATTAAATTGATTATTAAAAATTTAATTAAATAAAAGTGTGACAAATAACATTACTATAAAGGAGTTATTAAAATAAATTAAAGGAGTTTAATTTAATTTTTCCAAACAAGGCTTAATGCATATTAAGTTTTTAATTTAAATGTGTTTTACCAAACAAGGCATAAGGATTAATTGATTTAATTTTAAGTGGTTAGCCAAACAAGCCTTATGGCTTTTGATTTTTAAAAAAATAATAATTGATATCAGTTATACATATATTTATATTATATAATTAATACATATATTATTACCTATACGTTATATTTGTTAGTACGTAAGTTAGAGTTAGGAAGAAAAACTCAGTAGAAGAAAAAAAGAAGAAGAAGAAAGGCTAGAGAAATTGAGAGATAATTAGAGAAAAGAAGCTTGACAATCAAAGATAGCCATCATCTTCTAAAACTAAGGTATCCTCTTACTTTTGTTTTTTTTCAAAAAATTGTAGTTATATTCTCTTCTAAAAATTCTCTGTAAAAACTTTGTGAAGTTGGAATTGTTTGTTGTATATAGCTTTATATGATAAATTGTTTATTATAAAATTGTTTCCATAAGTTTATATATGAGTATAGAGGAATTAATTCATGTTATGTAATTATTTGTGAAGAAAACCATATTACAGTAAATTGATATGAACATATATGAATATGGCTTAGTTTAAAGTAAAATTAAGGTTTAATTAGTTGTTTAATATATATATATATATATATATATATATATATATATATATATATATATATATATATATATATATATTGACTATTGATTTTGAAAGTAGATGAATAAACATAAACAAGGTATTTTGAATTAACTGTTTTGGTTGAAAAACAAAATCACAGTGTTAATTTTCACTGAAAATGTCAAAAAGTGAAGTTTTAGAAAAAACATTGAAATTAGATGTTTTAAATTCGATGTTTATGTTGTTATATGGGTAAAATTATGTTAAGAGACCTCAAATTATGTTTGTGTGAAGTTTATGTATGTATTATGTGTTAATTCTGTTGTTAGAAAGTAGCTTGTAGGCCAAAATTGGCTTTGTTCATGTGATTGCCAAAGTTGGTCGCCGAGGACTGTAATTCGGCGCCGCAGCGCCACTTAGTGGCATGTGACTCACGCCGCAGGGCCAACACTGCGCCTCAGGGCCAGTACTGCGCCGCAGCGCCAGCACCACACCGCAACGCCGACCCACAGTGTAAATTGTGGCGCCGCAACGCGAGTTAGCAGAATGGTCAGATAGTGTGTTTTGGTTACACAAAATCTAAAAAAGTTGATATGTTTTAATAGAAGGACTTTTAAGATATGATTTCAGTATTTCTATACTAAGAATGATCATATTATTATTAGCTAACGAGTTTTATTACTAATGTAATTTGATTACGTGATTAAAGATCAAACCTTACATGATGTATACTAATTTATATATAGAATGTTGGTAGTGACTAATTATGACATAATGACATATATGTATAGGGTGTTGTGATTCAAGTTGTTACTGTTGCCTAATTTTTGATAGCATTTTACCACGCAAGTATACGCGTTCAATTGTAATATTCAGCAAGCAAGGATATCGTTCCCACGAGGAAATAGACTAATATTTATCAATTACTAACTCTAATGCAATTAATCCTATTTTAAACTACGAAAATTTTGTTTGTGATTTGAAATTTAAACTTAACAAAACTAATGATTAAAAATCAAAATTTCACAAGAATAACTACAGATTTAACAGGTTAAGATTACAACTTCCCTTGGTATTTCATTTAAACTAACTTACTTTCCATTTAAAATAAATCAATTAATATGAATCATTATCCAAGAATGCTTTATGAATATTCACGCACTTCTTTCAAAGACACGTGAACAAATCCTCCTAAATCCAATCTTTAAGATGCGGAATTACAAGGAACACCCCAGTTAATCAACTCACTATATTCCTATGTGAATCAAGTTAATTAGGGTTTTACGCTCAAGTTCTTTTAATGGATACAAAAGACACATAGGTATATTCCTATCCTACATGCTAATCATATTAACCCTATTCAGATTATATGAACAGATGTTATCATATCCAGATCTCAATCTATACTCCATCTTCCAATTTTATATAGACTATCACAGTAATTGTTGGCCAAACAATTAATCAATAAACATAAGATATAATAAACAATTCAATAAAAACTAACTTTCATTCAATGGGAAGCTTGCAATTTAGACTACATACCAAGTTCCGTTGCAATCTTAATTAAAATTTAGTTCATGATAATAATAAAGAAAAACATCATCCAAATTAATAATCCAAACATCCCAGATAGTTATAAAAAATAAAACTAGAGAAGAGAAGAAGAAACTCTGAATTTGCTCCAATACTCTCTCTTAGATCTTTAGCCTTTGCAATTCTCCTTCGTGTTTTTCTTCCTCGTTCTCTTTACAAATCTCTTGAAAAATTAGTTTATACGTCTTTTCTAAAGTCTTCTCCTATTTGTATTGGTCTCAGCCCTCATTCAGACTCCTATTTAGCTTCAAAAACCCACTTAGCAGTAGAAAAAAGCCCCTTTTTCCGCACATGAGCACCTAGGCGTTCATCATAGGCCATTTTCAAGCGCCTAGGCGCTTGACCAGGACCACATAATTACAAAAATGCCACTCAGCTTTAATTTTCATGATTTTTGACCTTTTTCTTCTCCGAAATGACCAATTTATCCCTCCAGCTCCAACCTACAATAAATAAACACAAAACACATAAAAAGATACTAAAAAAACAATAAAAGATAACAATAATTAAGTTTAATAATATCGGATTCATAGGTATAAAACCTACTCATCAAATACCCCCAAACTTAACCAATTGCTTGTCCCCAAGCAACACAACACAATGCAATAACTAAATATGCAATGCAAATGCAACTAGATAAATGCTTAAATTCCAGCAGTAAAACAGAACAAAATCTATTCATCAAGCCTAAGAGAAATCACAATAAACATGCTAGTACATCATATCAAGACAGATTAATAATTTCCTCGTCAATCATCAAATCTTAACCTGTTATTATTGATATAGTGTGTGTGTGCTTAACATCAATGCTAACTGATATGATGCTAAATACAACACATAATAAATCTCTTTAAAGGAATCATACAGTGTAAACTCACAAAATTCACAAACAAGCTAGATCCAACTAAAGACAAATATATGCCAAATTTAAGAGTCCAATCCGGGATACTTATGCTTTATTGTGCTTTACGGGGGCTTTTTGCTCTTTTCCCGTTTTATTGTTTTTGTTTATATATATATATATATAAATATATATATATATATATATATATATATATATATATTTATATATATATTTTAACCATGACTGTGCAATGTCTCATTCCATTAGGCTAACAGTGCTACCCCTTAGCGAGCTTTCGACCAACGACTCCCAGACCATATAAGACCTTAGGGCGCTAGGTTTTAAGATACCCCTTCAGGCGTACTTGCTCAAGTAACAAAGCCCCCGAAACAAAACTAGCCACGGTATTATTTTTTTTTATTTTTTTTCTTTTTTTTAAGCTTATATATCCCAAATTTTCCCCCCAAACTTAAGTTTTTATCTAAATTCAGTCATCTTCGCCTATTCATGTCTTTCATTCATTCAAACTAGCATTATCCTCTAGAAGTCCATTATGTGTCAATTTAAACTCAATCAGTCAACATAGTTGTTTTTACTGTGCTATCCTTATTATATCAGTTTCAAACAGGTAAATATTCAAATCATGACAAGAAATCACATCAAAGTCTTAACAGACAATACTATACTTGTCTACTCAATTCCAATCTCATCACTGGCCAAAACAGACTTAAACTATCTAACAGCTGGAAACATGCACATACTTGAATTTTTTTTTTTTAGGAAATTAAAATGAAAACTACATGAATGCAAACTACATGAAAAACTATTAATTGAATACTATATGAATGCACTAGATGAATACTACATGAATGCACTGTAGTTGGAAAATTGCACCCCCAAACTTAACCGATGCAATGTCCTCATTGTATATAACAAACAAAATTTAAGAAATTAAGCACTGAGGACTTCCCTGAAAGATAGATGCTTTATTCCTCGTCAGTATCCTCCTCCTCTTCTTCTTCTTCTTCTTCCGCCGGGGGGTATGCAGACAATGGTGGAAATTGGTAGGGAGCGGCAGCTGGATTCATGCGGGAAAACATCTTTAGGAATGCTGCACTAAAATTCTGATACACCTCCATTTGTCGCAGAGCTAGACTATCCTGATTGCTTTCAATCCGATCAAAACCCTGTTGAACTCTAGTAGCCACCATGTTAATCCTTCTAGATTGATTTCTTAATTCTCGGTGAATATCTTCAAAAATATTTGGTGGTTGCCCAGAACTTCCTGCTGAAGGAGGATTGTCGTGTGATTGTTGAATAGGCTCGGCTGCAGGCTCAGGAGACACAATAATGAACCCTAACCCTCTTGGGTGTGGTGTACCCCTACCCCATACCTTGTACTTTTTTATCACTGAGTGGTCAATTGCGGCTAAAGGGGGTTGTGTAGCTTCCTCGGCATCCCATTTTACCCCAGCTTGTTGACATAGTGCAGTGATCAAAGATGGGTGTGGTAATCCACCTGAGGTCCTTCCTCGAATTGCTTTGTCAATGGAATCATTTATAACCTGACCCACATCTATAGATTTTCCTTATACAATACAGAAAAGCAATGCTGCCCGTCGATTTATAACATCACTTGTATGTCTACACGGCATTAACTTGGCACAGATAAAGGCATTCCATGCTTTCCCGTAATTACTTAATGCGGATGTAGGGAACAAAATAGCTTCTTGTTGATCATTTAATTTCCATTGTGTTCCAGGTACACATAAAGCTTGAATGACCTCACTGTAGTCTAGTTCGTGCTCTAAATATTGCGTGAAGCCATTATTGGGTATTGTGTTCAAGCCGTAGTAAGCATTTATTGACCTGGCACTGACTTCCACTGATTTTCCACGAACCCCAATCATGTTTCCAATATGATCTTTTGAATTGGCGTAGAATTTCTTAGCAATTTTAACGACCGATGCATCCGGTTGGGCTATAAAGTTCATCCATCTTCTACTCCCAATCATTTGTAGTAATTCCCCATCTTCTATCTCTGGCAATAATCCACGCTCGGGAATTAGTGATTTACTAGAGAGCACATTGTAATATCTTTCGGACGCTTTAACACTTGTAAACCTCTTTTTGTCAAACTTTTGCGAAGTGCCCGAAGTCTCTCCTCTATGCCTCTTAGTAGCCATAGTCTTATCTGATATGTTCTTGCCAAACCAAATGATATTCAGTGACTTAAGATGGCCAAATCCTCTTTGTGACAAATTATCGAACACTTGGTGTGTACAGATTTTGAACACTATTGGTAGGCACTCCCCCAAACTTAATTTTCATCAAATTTGCCAATTACTAAGAACACTATACTTCCAAGGCAATACAAGCAACAATTAAGAGTACCCACACCCACTTGAGCCAACACAATGATAGAAACTAGCTTCAAAATACTAACATAGCTATTATCCAAGTGAATCCAAATAATTTGCAATAAAATCTTGTGTACTTACTTGGTTATAGACAAATATGATGTTTCAATCAAAGTTGGATGAGCAATTTGAGCTTTGAAACCTTACTTTAGATAGATGTGGCTTGAATGTAAAGTTGTGCCCGAATTTGTGAAGAAGGATGACAAGATGGAGCTTGAGTGCCTTAGTTTGGTTAGGAGATTTAGTGTTTGATTAGGATTTTACAAGAAAAAGATGATTATTGTAGCTAGATTAGAGGAGGGTTGAGAGTTGAGTGAGTTTGAGTTGGAGTAGGAGAGCAAGAATGTGTTTGATTTGGGTTTGGAAGAGTCTTGCCCGATTAGGGCTTTTATTTTTTTATTTTTTTTTTAGTTGGAGCGCCTAGGCGCTTGGTTGCAGAAAGTCTGGTTCGTGTGGAGCGCCTAGGCGCTTGGTTTTATGCTAGAATGGACCGCCTAGGCGCTTAGTGAGCTGAATGGCTACTGACTTGGAGCGCCTAGGTGCTTGATTTTGGCTTGGCTGGACCGCCTAGGCGCTTGGTCAGTGTACTTTGCCTATTTTGGTGTTTTGTGCTTCTTGTATGCCATACCTCCAATAACTTGTTTCCTTCCACACCAAAATTTACGGAAATGATTAGAAATTTGAGATTTTGACGAGTGGACATTCATCTTATTAAGATCCTAAATGCTTGGCCTCCTTTCCTGCAATAAATTGAATATCTGTTAGAGAACGTCATGGGTGCAACAAATCCTAAACTATAAAAGTTTAACCACTAAATAAACTAACAGTAAAGCAAATTAATAAAAGTAAAAATAGAAAATAACAATAAAAATTCCTGGGTTGCCTCCCAGTTAGCGCTTGGTTTATAGTCTTCAGCCTGACTTTCTCCTCTGTTCTAATCAACAAGGTTGACCGATGTCTTTTCACGATCAACACAACCCCCATAGTAGTGCTTCAATCTTTGACCGTTGACTTTAAAATTATGTTTGGAATTTGGGTCTTCCACCTCCACAGCTCCATGAGGATAAACTTTTGTAATGATAAATGGCCCTGACCAACGAGATTTCAACTTTCCAGGAAATAGTTTAAGCCTTGAATTGTATAATAACACTTTTTACCCTGCTTCAAACTTTCTTTCCAGAATTTTCTCATCATGCCACCTCTTAATCTTTTCTTTATATAACTTCGTGGTCTCATACGATTGGAGTCTGAATTCATCCATTTGATTCAATTGTAAGAGGCGCTTCTCCCCCGCAGCAGACATATCAAAGTTTAACTTTCGAATTGCCCAATAAGCAATGTGTTCGAGTTCAAATGGAAGATGGCATGCCTTCTCATAAACTAACCTATATGGAGACATCCCTGTTGGAGTTTTGTAAGCTGTACGGTATGCCCATAAAGCATCGTCCAACTTGCTAGACCAATCTTTCCGACTAGGATTCACTATCTTCTCGAGGATTCGTTTCACTTCTCGGTTAGATACCTCGGCTTGACCACTTGTTTGTGGATGGTAAGCAGTAGCTATCTTATGAGTGACTCCGTACTTAGCGAGGATAGCTGAGAACTGCTTATTACAGAAGTGCGTGCCTTCATCACTAATGATTGCGCGAGGAGTGCCGAATCTAGAGAAAATATTATTCCGAATGAACTTAATCACAACCTTCGCATCATTGTTGGGCGATGCTATAGCTTCTACCCATTTCGAAACGTAGTCCACTGCTAGAAGTATATAGGCGTTACAGAAAGATGGTGGAAATGGTCCCATGAAGTCAATGCCCCAAACATCAAATAATTCGACTTTCAGGATCATATTAAGTGGCATCTCGTGTCGCTTTGATATATTACCAACTCTTTGGCATCTGTCATATTTCAATGAAAACACACTGGCATCTTTAAAGAGTGTTGGCCAGAAAAATCCACATTGAAGCACTTTAGCTGCCGTTCTTTCTCCCCCAAAATGTCCACCATAGTCAGATACGTGACATTGGTATAGAATATTCTCCATTTCAACTTCCGGGACGCACCTTCTTATTACTTGATTGCCACATTGTTTAAATAAAAATGGCTCATCCTATAAATACTATTTCACATCATGGAGAAATTTCTTCTTCTGCTGACTTGTCAAATCTGGCGGAAACACCTTACTGACAATGAAATTTACATAATCTGCATACCATGGTGTATCCATCCTTACCACAAATAGTTGTTCATCCGAAAAAAATTCATTGATCACTATTGTGTCATTTTTTTTAGTTCTGAATTCTCTAATCGTGATAAATGATCAGTAACCTGATTTTCTGTTCCTTTTCGGTCCCGGATCTCCAAGTCAAACTCTTGTAGCAATAATACCCATCTAATTAATTTCGGCTTCGCGTCTTTCTTTGCTATTAAGTACTTAATTGTCGAATGATCTGTAAACACAATCACCTTTGTCCCAATCAAATATGAGCAAAATTTATCAAATGCATAAACAACTGCTAATAGCTCCTTCTCGGTAGTGGTATAATTCAGTTGAGCATCCGTCAATGTCTTACTAGCTTAGTATATAGCATGAAAAATTTTATCCTTTCGTTGGCCAAGAACTGTGCCAATCGCAAAGTCGCTAGCATCACACATTAATTCGAACGGAATACTCCAATCTGGCGCTATGATTACAGGTGCGGTAACAAGTTTTTTCTTCAACACATCAAAAGCTTCCAGGCATGCTTGATCAAAGTTGAATGGGACATCCTTCTCCAAAAGATTGCAAAGTGGTTTCGTGATTTTGGAGAAGTCTTTTATAAATCGTCTATAGAAACCAGCGTGTCCCAAAAAACTTCGAATACCCTTTACAAAAATAGGTGGAGGAAGGTTCTCAATAGTTTCGATCTTAGATCTATCAACCTCAATTCCTTTTGATGATACTCGATGACCCAAAATTATCCCCTCTTACACCATAAAATGACATTTCTCCCAGTTTAAAACCAAATTCGTTTCCATACACCATTTGAGCACGAGTGTGAGATTTTCCAAACAATAATCAAACGAACCCCCAAAAACTGAAAAATCATCCATAAATACCTCAAGATTTTGTTCTACCATATCGGAAAAAATAGCCATCATACACCGTTGAAATGTCGCTGGCGCATTACATAACCCAAAAGACATTCTGCGAAAAGCAAAGGTACCATATGGGCATGTGAATGTTGTTTTCTCCTGATCCTCGGGTGCTATGGCAATCTGGTTATAACCTGAGTATCCATCCAAAAGACAATAATACTCATGCCCTGCAAGTTTGTCCAACATCTGATCTATAAATGGTAGAGGAAAATGGTCCTTACGAGTGGCATTGTTCAACTTTCTATAATCCATACACACCCGCCAACCCGTAAATGTTCGAGTTTGGATCAATTCATTATGCTCATTTGCAACTACTGTCATTCCCCTTTCTTTGGCACGCATTGAACCGGACATACCCATGAGCTATCTGAGATAGGGTAGATAATTCCCGCATCCAACCATTTAATGATTTCCTTTTTGACAACTTCCTTCATGATGGGATTGAGTCTACGTTGTTGTTCAATAGTTGGTTTTGCTTCATCTTCCAACAAAATCTTATGCATACAAATTGATGGGCTTATCCCCTTGATATCTGCAAGAGTCCATCCAAGAGCAGTCTTGTATTGTCGAAGTACCCTTAGTAGCTTTTCTTCTTGAACCTTATCAAGTGATGCAGAAATAATGACTGACAAGGAGGAAGAAGAACCAAGGTAGGAGTACCGGAGGTGGTTAGGCAATGGCTTAAGTTCCAAAGTAGGAGGTTCTTCTAAGGATGATATCACCTTTTCATCTAGCTTTCCCTGATAATCCAGAGGTTCAAATTTTTGCAAACATCGTGTGAACTTCGGAGTTGAATCTAACATTTGAACCCATTCTAGCACAGTTGAATCATCGAATAAATTTTCACTAACCAATACGGTTTCAAGAGGGTCTTCAATCACAGATTCACTAAATACCTCTTCAGATGCTTCTTTAATCAGATCAACTCTAAAGCACTCTTCCTCTCCCTTCGGAAATTTCATAGCCTTGAAAACATTAAAAGTTATTTCTTCATCTTGAACTCTCATTGTTAACTCTCCCTTTTGTACATCAATTAATGTCCTTCCAGTGGCTAAAAACGGTCTTCCAAGGATAATGGGTATGTCTTTATCCTCTTTGTAGTCCAACACAATGAAGTCAGCTGGAAATATGAATTTGTCCACCTTCACTAAAATGTCTTCCACAATGCCCTTAGGGTATGTCACTGATCTATCTGCGAGTTGTAAAGAGATATTTGTTGGCTTTGGTACTGGTAATCCCAACTGAGTGTAGATCGAAAGCGGCATCAAGTTAATACTCGCACCCAAATCACACAAACATCTGTTAAAGAACTAGGGCCCAATCGTGCACGATATTGTGAAACTACCTGGATCCTTTAACTTCGATGGTAACTTTCTTTGCAGAATTGCGCTACATTCTTCTGTCAACGCTACAGTTTTGAACTCCCCTAGCTTCCTCTTTTTGCTAAAATATCTTTCATGAATTTTGCATAACTAGGCATTTGTTCTAAAGCATCTGCGAATGGAATGTTGATTTGCAGCTTTTTGAATACTTCTAAAATTTTTGAAAATTGTCTATCTAATTTCTGCTTTTGAAATCTTTGAGGAAACGACATAGGTGGTACGATTGTTGTTTGCTTATCTTCTTGTTGTTTTTTCACAACTTTTTCCCCAGATTTACTTTCTGAATTTCCACGCTATTGTTCACCATCCTCAGCAGAAATTATTTCCTTTTGTCTGTCTAAATCTATAGTCAACTCCTTCCCACTTTTGAGTGTAACTGCCTTACAATGTTCATTTCCATCATTCCTTGGATTTTTTTCCGTATCACTAGGTAAAGAACCTGGAGTTCTAGTATTCAAAGCACTAGCTATCTGCCCCATTTGGTTCTCAAGATTCTTTATGGCAGCTGATTGGTTTTTCGTTGTGGCTTCAAACTGAGTTGCCAATCTTGCCAACAATTCTTCCATTTATGATAACTTATCAGGTTGATGAGGTTGTGGGTGTTGTTGAGATTGTTGATGTGGCTGAAATCCAGGTGGATATGATTGCCTTGGAGCTTGGGCTTGAGCATGTGACTGATTATTACTCCAGGAAAAATTCGGGTGGTTTCTCACTCCTGAATTGTAGTTGTTTGAATAACTTCCCTGCTGTCTGTTATAATTGGAAACAAACTGGACTGACTCATGATTTATTGCACATTGATCACTTGAGTGGTTACCAGCATATATTTCACAAATTGTTTCCATTTTCTGAACTGGTTGTACCCCAAGTGCATTTATCTTCTTTGTAAGAGCAGAAATCTGAGCTGTCACTTGAACTGACAATGCTGTCATCGCATCCACTTCATACACCCCAACTGTCCTTGGCTGAGTCGTTCTTGCTGTTGGCCACTGATAATTATTAGCTGCCATGGTTTCAAGCAACTGATACCCCTCATCACAATTCTTGGCCATAATAGCTCCTCCTGCTGCAGCATCTATACTCGATCTCACTGTGCTGAATAAACCGTTATAAAAAGTTTGCACCTGAAGCCATTTAGGAATCCCATGGTGTGGACATTTTCGCAATGAATCTTTGAATCTCTCCCAAGCTTCATATAGTGATTCTGAATCGTGCTGAACGAAAGAGAAGATATCGTTCCGCAACTTTGCTGTTTTTGCAGGCGGGAAAAACTTTACAAGAAATTTCTGGGCGAGATCATTCCATGTAGTAATCGAGCCTGGTGGTAGTGAATGGAGCCAATTCTTAGCCTTATCTCTGAGAGTAAATGGAAATAGCCTTAGCCTTATTGCATCCTCTGACACATTATTGTACTTGAAAGTATCACAGATTTCTATAAAGCTGACTATGTGATCATTCGGATCATCGTTTGGTAACCCTCCAAACTGACATGAATTTTGAATCATCTGTATTGTCCCCGGTTTTATCTCAAAACTTGTAGCAGAAATGGCAGGCCTCGTAATACTCGACTGAATTTCAGTAACTCGCGGCGTAGCATAATCCTGCAGTGCTTTTTGCTCTTCTTCAGCCATAGTATCTTTCTTATCAAGTGCCTTTTTGGTTTCTTTAACCCACTTACGCAACCGCTGAAATTTTTTTCTCGATGTCGTCCTCGTGAGGCAATAAATCTGGCTTCTTCGATCGCGTTTGCATACACTAGTCAAGAACACCTGAATAGAACAGAAAAAGAAAAAGTTTAAATTAAGATTAACACTATAAAAATCAATAATGACAAAATATTAAACTAATTTCCCCGGCAGCGGCGCCAAAAACTTGTTGCCTAATTTTTGATAGCACTTTACCACGCAAGTATACGCGTTCAATTGTAATATTCAGCAAGCAAGGATATCGTTTCCACGAGGAAATAGACTAATATTTATCAATTACTAACTCTAATGCAATTAATCATATTTTAAACTACGAAAATTTTGTTTGTGATTTGAAATTTAAACTTAACAAAACTAATGATTAAAAATCAAAATTTCACAAGAATAACTGCAGATTTAACAGGTTAAGATTACAACTTCCCTTGGTATTTCATTTAAACTAACTTACTTCCCATTTAAAATAAATCAATTAATATGAATCATTATCCAAGAATGCTTTATGAATATTCACGCACTTCTTCCAAAGACACGTGAACAAATCCTCCTAAATCCAATCTTTAAGATGCGGAATTACAAGGAACACCCCAGTTAATCAACTCACTATATTCCTATGTGAATTAAGTTAATTAGGGTTTTACGCTCAAGTTCTTTCAATTGATACAAAAGACACATATGTATATTCCTATCCTATACGCTAATCATATTAACCCTATTCAGATTATATGAACAGATGTTATCATATCCAGATCTCAATCTATACTTCATCTTCCAATTTTATATAGATTATCACAGTAATTGTTGGCCAAACAATTAATCAATAAACATAAGATATAATAAACAATTATATAAAAACTAACTTTCATTCAATGGGAAGCTTGCAATTTAGACTACATACCAAGTTCCGTTGCAATCTTAATTAAAATTTAGTTCATGATAATAATAAAGAAAAACATCATCCAAATTAATAATCCAAACATCCCGGATAGTTACAAAAAATAAAACTAGAGAAGAGAAGAAGAAACTCTGAATTTGCTCCAATACTCTCCCTTAGATCTTTAGCCTTTGCAATTCTCCTTCGTGTTTTTCTTCCTTGTTCTCTCTGCAAATCTCTTGAAAAATTAGTTTATACATCTTTTCTAAAGTCTTCTCCTATTTGTATTGGTCTCAGCCCTCATTCAGACTCCTATTTGACTTCAAAAACCCACTTAGCAGTAGAAAAACGCCCCTTTTTCCGCACATGAGCGCCTAGGCACTCATCATAGGCCATTTTCAAGCGCCTAGGCGCTTGACCAGGACTACATAATTACAAAAATGCCACTCAACTTTAATTTTCATGATTTTTGACCTTTTTCTTCTCCGAAATGACCAATTTGTCCCTCCAGCTCCAACCTACAACAAATAAACACAAAACACATAAAAAGATACTAAAAAAACAATAAAAGATAACAATAATTAAGTTTAATAATATCGGATTCATAGGTATAAAACCTACTCATCAAATACCCCCAAACTTAACCAATTGCTTGTCCCCAAGCAACACAACACAATGCAATAACTAAATATGCAATGCAAATGCAACTAGATAAATGCTTAAATTCCAGTAGTCAAATAGAATAAAATCTATTCATCAAGCCTCAGAGAAATCACAATAAACATGTTAGTACATCATATCAAGACAGATTAATAATTTCATCGTCAATCATCAAATCTTAACCTGTTATTATTGATATAGTGTGTGTGTGCTTAACATCCATGCTAACTGATATGATGCTAAATACAACACATAATAAATCTCTTTAAAGGAATCATACAGTGTAAACTCACAAAATTCACAAACAAGCTAGATCCAACTAAAGACAAACATATGCCAAATTTAAGAGTCCAATCCGGGATACTTATGCTTTATTGTGCTTTACGGGGGCTTTTTGCTCTTTTCCCGTTTTATTGTTTTTGTTTATATATATATATATATATATATATATATATATATATATATATATATTTTAACCATGACTGTGGAATGTCTCATTCCATTAGGCTAACAGTGCTACCCCTTAGCGAGCTTTCGACCAACGACTCCCAGACCATATAAGACCTTAGGGCGCTAGGTTTTAAGATACCCCTTTGGGCGTACTTGCTCAAGTAACAAAGGCCCCGAAACAAAACTAGCCACGGTATTATTTTTTTTTCTTTTTTTTAAGCTTATATATCCCAAATTTTCCCCCCAAACTTAAGTTTTTATCTAAATTATTAATAGCCTTCGTCAGTAATAAATCAAATATTTAGAACATATAGTAAATGATAAAACTTTTCAACCATAGTTGCAGCGGAACGAGCAATCAATTAGAAGAGTCAAATAGACCATAAAGTCTATTATCTTTTCCATGTTAAAAGTCAACCAACAATGTTTTATCCTTGTAACATTAATCAACAATTCATGTCCACAATCATGTGAATAACTCATAATCATAATTATGGTTCTAAATTACTCTTTGCACCCAGGACGAAGATAATTTTCATCACCCATCATCACCTGAAACATCAAAAATCATGGTTATACCAAATCGCAATTTTTGCTCATAATCATACTAATAAATTCATCTTTGCATTACGACCAAACATATTCATTAAAAATTCATCTTTGCACTACATGTCAAAGACATACAACTATATTTTAGAAGAGTCAAATAGAGCATGATATCTACTATCTTCTACGAATTAAAAGTGTATAATCAATATTTTATCGCTAAGACTCAGCTTAATAAATAATCCACATCATCGAATCATCTCTACACTACGGCCAAGGATATTCATGTAATCATCAATGGTCATGATTATACCGAATAAATTTTGGTTATAATCATACCAATAACTATCCATCAATGCACTACGGGTCAATGAGGACTTTTACCACATCATCTATAACATTACGAGTCATGATTATACCGAATGATCCTTGATCATAATCATACCAATAAACAGTTCATCTATGCGCATAAGCCAAAGATACTCATCAATCAATAGTTCATCTTTGCACGTAAGCCAAAGATATACAACTGTAAAATCAATAATCAACTGTCCATCTTTGTACGTAAGCCAAAGATATACAACTGTAAAACCAATAATCAACAGTCCATCTTTGCACGTAAACCAAAGATATACAATTGTAAAACCAATAATCAACAGTTCATCTTTGCACATAAGCCAAAGATGACTTTCATCATAATATAAGCATGAGGATGATGACAATAATATAAGCATTAATCAAATGAAATCAAGGATAAATATTAAAGACTTTAAATTTATCCAGATTTTAAAATATCCAAATGTTATCAATCACTTAATAATCCCATAATCTAATATCATTAATATTATAACAATATTTTAATCATTTCTTAAACTTATAAATAATTTATTTTAATTATTTACACTTTACCAAATAATACATTTAATCATTTAAAAATGTCATACTCATAAGATTTAATCACCAATGATCAAATCCCTTACCAAAAATCTGCATATACCTTATATAGGATTTCCAAGTCATAAAATTCTATTGACCAATTTTTCAACTTCACATAACATATTTAATTCATATGTTTGTAACTAAACCATTTTCATGAAAAATAACAAATCAGTACCAAAAAGTTTTTCTTCTCTGGGATTTAGCAGAATATAGTCCCATATTGAACATATATTTTTCTCTGAATTTTTAAAATTCATTTACTATTTTTCATATGGCCAAAACTGCCGAATATTTAGACCTTTATCATAAATTGTACTTTTGTCCAAAAATTCCGAACTTTACAGGGTATACTCCTGTTATATATATGTACTCCCAATAAAAATTTCACAAATTTTGGAGTTAACCACAAAGAGTTATAAGGGTTTACTTTTAAAATAGTCGTTTCCTATAAAATTCATAACTCCTAATCTATACATCCAAAAATCGCCATTTTTGGACGCAATTTAGTAAACTCATCAAATTATCATTTCAAATTTTTTCAGAATTTTTGAGGGTCAGAAAAATTACGAAACTGCAAATGGATTTTCGCTCGCCATGCGGTAATCCATGTAGACAGATCATTTTCACAATTTAATAAGGAATGAATACGGAGGATCATTCACCATGCATACGGCAATTCACATAGACAGGTTGTTCCAACAAAATAATAAAGAATGGAATAACAGAAGAATTCACCATGCATGAGGTAGTCTGCGAAGACAGGTTATTCCAACAGAATAAAAAATAACGGAACCAGATCATGCGTAATTCGCACAGACAGGATATTCCAATAAAATAATAAATAACGAAACCAGGTCATGCGTAATCCGCACAGACAGAATATCCCAACAGAATAATAAAGAATGGAATAACAGAAGAATTTCACCATGTATGCGGTACTTCGCATAGACAGGTTATTCCAACATAATAATAAGGAATGGAATAACAACCCTTACGAGTATTGAAATAAAATAACTCTATTCATGACTACGAAGGAATAATACCCCTTACCTTAGAAGAAAACTGGAATAGTGAGGTAGCAGACTTCTCTTCTCCTTTCTCTCTATAATAATTGCTCTGTAGCTTTAGTGAATTGGTAAAAAATAATGAAGGAATGAGCTTCTATATATAGGAAAATATAGTTTCAATAATTGCATGTTTTGGGGCTCAAAATATTACAGTATAATACCTTCCTCTTTTCCTTTATTTTTAATTTAGTCCTGCAAGTATTATCAAACTTGCACCACCTCCCTAATAGTAAATCATGTGAATCAATAGTTCTAGACATGTAAAAATATGAATTACAGTATAGTACCTTCATCTATACCTCCATTTTTAACTTAGTCATACAAGTATTATCAATCTTGCACCACCTCCCCTAATAGTACAAGAATGTGAATCAATAGTACACAAATGTGAACAAATAGTTATAATCATGTGAATTAATAGCAATTAATTGCTTATTTATCCAATTAATTACCCGATTGGTCAGTATAACTTCCAGACATCAATTAATATCGAAATAAATGTCGATTTCCACTAACACTAATAATTCCAACACAATGGAACTATCAATTTCATCTTTAATCAACACGAACTTATTCATCATTAATATTATAACTCACAATATTTAACAACCAGGTCGTTCCCAGGAAAGAGGGGGCTTTTCGATAAGGATTTCTCCCTATTGGCGCGCAATTAGATTATCTAACCTCTCCTTGACAGAACTTCTAGACATTGTCAATATTGCAAATAATAATATGAATAACTTTGTCGTCTCAATAATTGATTTAAATATATAAAATATTATACAGATGATACTGTGACAATAATTGGATCAATAATATGAGAGGTATGATTCAGCAATTACTGTAACTATAATTGAGCATAACTGAGTGACTTCTTACGTATGCATCAATAATCAATACCGTGTGCTACTATGCAACCACGCGTATTATTGTACTTTTACTACCAGGTAGTTCAACAGTTTTAACGGTAACACTTTCGCCGTTATTTTTATAAAATGATAATTCTATCATTTTCTTACTACAACAATACTTCCGTTGTGGGGTCCACCAATGATTGTGTCGTCGTACAGATATTCCCCGATAAAAAAAATATTCCCCGACCAAACGAATATTTTATAACAACTTGCTTACTTTGCAAATAATTTTACATATCACCCTTAACTTTAACCTTTTATCAATTTAACCATTTACGAAATAAAATAATAATTATAACAAAATTTAATACTTTCATTTCATAAAATTCAGGGTCTTATAATCTCCCCTCCTTATGAAATGTTGCCCTCGAAATTTACGTACGTAACTGGTATTCGAAGAGATGAGAATATCTCGCTTTCTTTTCAGATTGTACCTTCCCGGTTATATCCTCTGTATCATGATTTTTCCATTGCTCATCTCCTGTATTTCAAATATCATTCTAGAATATATCTTCAAAACAAAGGTTAATTGACATCTCACAAATTGTCAACTTATCAAGTAAAAATTTTGACTTAGGTAAGTCACACACTAGCGAAGTATATTACTCGTCTCTCCCCTCCTAGTTCTAAACTCATATCTCTGCCAGCGAACATATCCCTAAGCTCTGATACCATTTGTGACACCCCCAAAATAGGTCCACACGACCCATTCTAAGTCGCCAGATATCGCACTATAAAAATCAAATATAAACTTCATTTATACAACTGTTGAACTGTCGTGCAGAGTACGACAACAGATAAGCTGCGAGTTTTAATACAAATATATATAACTCTTGTGGTTCCTTGACCACAAGACCTTAAAATAGTACCTTACATAAAGGTACAGTCAATAATTATTTTAAAAATTAAAATCTTTGGAAAATACTCAAGAAAACATTCTTACATGGAAGGCCATGCGTCTAGGTTATGATAGATATCATATGTCCACAGAATTATCCTTGGTTGACCCAAAAGTCCCCAAAGAAAAACAAGAAGATTAATATCATCTTTTTTCCAATGGTGAGTCTTCTCTTGACATATAATTATCTCTGTTGTCTCCAAGTGAAAATTATATTTCAAATAAACTCCAAGATCATATAGGTAGTGCTCAAAGATATACTCAGCAAGTGAATGTGCACAACCCTGTCTTATGATAACACAAGGTTGTATGTCATTAGACATCTTGTATGATAGTGGCAAAACACCCTTCCAAAATTGGGTTCATCTCATCCTATTAGGTTCACCAAAATTAAATATCAAATGATGTATACAATACGACACACTTATCTACAGTTCTTAACAAAATTATTTCCATATTATTTAGGGGGAACGTCAACAGCTATAGACCACCGTTTTATTCCTCTGTTATCCCCGCTCGACCCGGTAACACTCTTATTACCTTAAAAGAATTGTGAAGCAAAAGGGTGAGCACAACTGGCCCAGTAAAGAATATCATGACTAAAGATAATTAAATTATTAATAGCCTTCGTCAGTAATAAATCAGAGATTTAGAACATATAGTAAATGATAAAACTTTTCAACCATAGTTGCAGCGAAACGAGCAATCCATTAGAAGAGTCAAATAGACCATAAAGTCTATTATCTCCTCCATGTTAAAAGTCAACCAACAATGTTTTATCCTTGTAACATTAATCAACAATTCTTGTCCACAATCATGTGAATAACTCATAATCATAATTGTGGTTCTAAATTACTCTTTGCACCCAGGACGAAGATAATTTTCATCACCCATCATCACCTGAAACATCAAAAATCATGGTTATACCAAATCGCAATTCCTGCTCATAATCATACTAATAAATTCATCTTTGAACTACGACCAAAGATATTCATTAACAATTCATCTTTGCACTACAGGCCAAAGACATACAAATGTATTTTAGAAGAGTCAAGTAGAGAATGATATCTACTATCTTCTACGAATTAAAAGTGTATAATCGATATTTTATCACTGAGACTAAGCTTAATAAATAATCCACATCATCGAATCATCCCTGCACTACGGCCAAGGATATTCATGTAATCATCAATGGTCATGATTATACTGAATAATTTCTCGTTATAATCATACCAATAACTGTCCATCAATGCACTACGGGCCAATGATGACTTTTACCACATCATCTATAATATTATGGGTCATGATTATATTGAATGATCCTTGGTTATAATCAAACCAATAAACAGTTCATCTATGCGCATAAGCCAAAGATACTCATCAATCAATAGTTCATCTTTGCACGTAAGCCAAAGATATACAACTGTAAAACCAATAATCAACAGTCCATCTTTGCACGTAAGCCAAAGATATACATTTGTAAAACCAATAATCAACAGTCCATCTTTGCACGTAAGCCAAAGATATACAACTATAAAACAAATAATCAACGGTCCATCTTTGTACGTAAGCCAAAGATATACGACTGTAAAACCAATAATCAACAGTCCATCTTTGCACGTAAGCCAAAGATATACAACTATAAAACCAATAATCAACAGTCCATCTTTGCACGTAAGCCAAAGATGACTTTCATCATAATATAAGCATGAGGATAATGACAATAATATAAGCATTAATCAAACGAAATCAAGGATAAATATTAAAGATGTAACAACCCGATATTTTCTATGTAAATAAATCAGAAATTCTACGTATAAATTTTTTTATTATTATTTTAAGGATGAGGATTTGTACAAGATAATGTGTATATATATTTACTTGATAAATAAAAATATATTTATTACATGAATATTTACAAATAATTTTATTTTAGAATTATTGATTATTATAAAATATATTCTTATAATATTTAATATAGTAGAATTGTTTTTATTATTTATTTTCTATGAAAATATGATTATATATTATTTAAATAATATATGAAATAATTTTTAGAATTATTATAATAATTATTTATTTTATTATATGAAAATATGCAAGATTAATTAAGTAAATTATTTTAACTTAATTAATAATGTTATATATAAAGAATAAATCAGATATGGAATCCAAACCCTAATTTTGGATTTTTATCAATGGATAAGAATAATAATATAATAATATTTTATTTTAATTTTTCAGGGCTATAAATATGTACTGTACATTTGTGGACTTACAATGGTTGGTCAATTATGGTGTATAATGTTAAAACCCTAATATTAATTTGTCTAACCCTACTGTAAGACTCAAATGGGAGATCCAAGACTGTGTAATGATTGTGTGATGTGATTTATGTTGCGTATTATATGATTAATTAGGTAAACCCTAATTAAAATCTAGAAACCCTAATTAACATTTTGAAAAATTAATATTTTGAAATCCAAATTTCTATATTAGGTAACCCTAATTAGTAATTAGAAAACCTAATTGCTAATTATAAACCCTAATTGTTAATTTTAGCAAGCTTGACTATAATTAGTAAATATTTAAACTTAAAATTTTATTTTCAGTAATCCCTAATTGGTGGAGTAACCCTAATTGTTAAATAATTAATACACTAATGTTCATGTTTAGTGTAATTAGAAAATTAATCATAATTAGGAAATCCTAATTTCAAATTTTTAGAAACTAAAATTTATTTATTTATTTATTTATTTTGTGCTAACCCTAAATTTGAAATTCTAGAAATTATTTTTAAATCCTAAAATGGTTCAAACCCTAAACCTTAACCCAAACCCTAAACCCTAAGGGTTTGACAAGTTTACAAGATTGCCATTAAAATAAAAGCGAAAAGACCAAAATACCCCTTGTTGTTACGTGTTTTTGTTGTTTCAATGTTGGATCTTGTTGTATGCTATGAGATCTGTGTTCTCAAACTTTTAGTAGGACCAGATCATGCATAGGTTGTAAGATAATCGTGGTCAAAGTCAGTTGACCGACCACGAAAACTGGAAATTTGGGCAGCCCAGATTTCCCAGGTGTCTCTGACAAGGTTTTCAAAGCTTCTGATCTCACTGCCTTTTGATGTTTTGGCCAAGTTGTTGTTTTGTTATTGTAACCTGACATTAGGACTACACATACATGGTTTTATATTACCCAAAACATGAACAATATCGAAGTTAGCCCTGGTTAAAGTACGTTGACCATTTTGCCTTATGAAGGTTTCTAGGAAACCCAGAACCTTCATGAGAAATTTTTCCAATATGGTTTGATCGGCATGTATCTATCGATTCTGTTGATGTTATATGTATTTTGTGTATTAGATCTCTTCACTAACATATCATCTACATACTTAAAGTGTTATATCACATAAATCATATATGTAAAGAGAGTTATAAAGATCGAAAGAAGGCATTATGAACTGTTCTTCATTTCTGGAAAACCCAGAAATGAAGAACAGCTCTGACAAGGCATTTAAGAGCTTAGATCTATCAGATGAGATGTGTGTTGGCCATGTTATCGATTTCTAATTGTAGTATTGCATTTATATTACACTCCAAATAGTTTAGACTGACCAGAATACCTTTGGATCATGGTGAAATTGTTGGTCAAATGTGACACCTTAGTCACTGACACGCTTTTCTGGGTTTGGCCAAGAACAGCTCAAGAACACCTATAGCGACAGTTTCGTCGCTATAGGGTACTTTAGCGACGGATTTAATTAATTTAATTTCCAAAATTCCGAAAAATGCTTTAAAAATAGAAATAAATTCCTAAAAATTATAAATTCAGTTTTAAAAATTATTTTAAAATCCGAAAATTAGTTTTTAATTATTTTGAATATATTTCACAAATATTTAATATTTTTGGAATATTAAAATTTTTTAATTTATTTAATTATAATATTAAATAAATATTTTTATACATGAAAAATCATTTAAAATTATATTATGGTATAAGAAAATAATTTAAGTTATTTTTGATAACTTTTAATATTTTGTGATAAATTTCATTAATTAATTAATATTAATGATAATTAAGTTATTTATTTAATATATTAAATAAATTATGAAAAATAAAATTAATGATTTAAAAACTATAGAAAAAATGATTTAAAAGGTTATACAAGTATTTTAATTTATAAATATAACTTTTGATATTTTTTCATGAAAAGTATTAATAATTTAATATTAATGATATTAGATTTATTTAATACTTATATTAAATAAATTAGTTTTAAAATGATTTTAATATTAGAAAAATTATTTAAAATGAAAATAAAGTGTTTAAAGATATTTTAAGTTATAAATTATAACTTTTGATATTTAAAGGAAAATTTCATTAATAATTTAATATTAAATGATATTAGATTTATTTAATAATTATAATAAATAAATAGTTTAAAAATTGTTTTGTTTATTTAAAAATCATTTAAAAAAGATATAAATGAATTAAAAATATTTTAAGTTATGATTAAGGACTTTTAATATTTTGATAAGTAATACATTAATACTTTAATATTAATGATAATTATTTAAAAATGATTTTAATTCTTTTAAAAATCATTTAAGGGTAATATTAATACTTTAAAAGTATTTTGCGTTATTATAAATAACTTTAACATTTTGGCAATGGTTTCATTAATGGTTAAATATTAATGATAATAGAATTGTTTAATAGTTAAATCATTTAATAATGATTTCGATGTTTGAAAATTCATGACAAGTATCTTACGAACTGTAAGCAGCAAATCAAGCAAGTATCTTACCTTTGCATTTCCTTTATGCAATGGACATGAGTAAGAAGTTTCAGAATTATATTATTATTATACTATATTATTAACCCTATTGTGATATATTCTATATCCGATTATTGTTTATCAACATGTTAGTATATGGTAATTCATATATATATATATATATATATATATATATATAAACCGTCTAAGCTATTTGATTAGCTAGACGCAAATTTCGAAATGTTGTTGAATATGATAAAACCTGTTTGTATCCAATCAAATTATTTAGGTTCGGATTCCAGTCTAAGTATGAAAATCCCCACCATGGGAAAATTTTTATGCGCCAAAGCGGACAAATGATGAACGATAATATCGTTCTAGTAATGTAGTATTGATCAATACAGGGCACATTGGGCAGATCACCCTCGTGCCTGTAAGTTATGACAGTTTGCATATGAAGTTCTGTTAAACCTTAGCGAAAACTAAAAACAATCTTCATAATCTGTCGACTAATACCTATATATATAGTCAATACGTAGTTTCAAAAAAAATAGGGATAGAATTGTTATGTTGTTATTATCGGTTCAGTTTACTTCACAACTATAAATTGGTTGTAGAAGTGATGTACAAAGAAAATATTTATTTCTTTCAGCTAATTATATTCATAATTGTTATTACTTGCTGGGCACGCAAATGCTCACCCTTGCTTAAATTTAAATGTTTTCAGCTAGGCATGATCAATATGAAGGTTCAGACAAGAACAAGTGAAAAGAAAAGCAAACAGAACCTGTTTAATGGTATCTTTTGTAATAGTTAGACAATATATAGACAATGATATGTATTATATATCATGTAAAGAATTATAGTAAAGGTTGCGTAATTGAGATTAGACTCTGATAAATATAAGTTAAGTTGGATTTTTATATATTGTTATTATTATTAGTATTATTCCGCTCATAGAAATGGTATCGTGAAGCACCGAGTTCGGGTTTTAAGTACCCGAGTTTGAGGGTTTTACAAGTTGGTATCAGAGCTTAGGGTTAAAAACCATAGGTGGGCTAAACCTTAGGTTATAACCTTAGAACAGAGGGAAACGTTAAAAATACAAATAACTCATATAGAGTTTAAAAAGGGAGTTGAATTGAATAGGTTCATCGTTAAATCAAATAAAAGATAAATTGTATAAAACTATTATTTGTTGTATGTATGTATTAGTTGATAATCAGGATAAGTTAAGTGTGTAGATGTCAGATAGAAAAGGATTAGGATACCTTCAAATCGTAAAGAAGAAGTCAAACTCCATAACCGAGCCAATATCGAAGCCAATAGCTGAAATAGAGGCTCACATTGAAAGATACCTCAATGAGGTTGTTGTTTTGAAAAGTATAGTACCGGACCCTGAAACGATAGTATGACTGATAGGTAAAGTATAGTTAAAGAATATGTGGTTAATGTCGAGTTCTTAAACTCATATGTTTGTGGTGAGTTCTTAAACTCATAATGTATGGTAAGTTGGACGAACTAGGTGCAGTTAGGTGTGAATGGATTATTGAGGATAATGGGAATAGACAGATTTCTAAGAAATTGATCCTTAGTGGAGGCGTAAGAAATAAGTAGTACTAGTATTATTTGAATAAGTATGATTCTATGTTGTGTATATGATAAGTATGTTGGTGTAATGTAGTATTTTGTATAAGTTGTGTCATCGATTCCCGACTTTTGAGTCATAAAGGGATATCGGATGATTAAAGCAATATGTGTTATGGTATGTCAAACGATATGAGTATGAATTTATATGGGATTAATGAAATAAGTTGGTATAAAGATAGTAGTTAATTATATGAGTACTTGTTAATACAGAAAACCAAAATTTCAAAATCTAATATTTTGAGTACATGATTATTCGAATCGAAAGTTTTGTGTTATATGTTAAGCGTATACGATAAGGTTTAGAATGTAAGTTAATAAGGATAAATTATGATAATACCGCCAAGACAAAAATGAAATCAAAGGACAGAAAAACCTGTCAACACAGCTGGAAGACAACCAGACCCGATACAGAATTTTGCGAATATGGACGATCAAGCTATGCAGAACGGAATACCAGTCGCCAGAAGATCAGCTAGATAATCAAACGACAAACGTCAAAGATTTTAAGGCGTTCGTACTGCCAGGATTTAAAGGATCAACTGACCTGTAGCAACGTTAGTGATAGCTAGGATAACGAAGGGGCAAAAGATAGTTTTGTCACCTATACGATAAAAGGAAAGGAGATAAAGGGAAAGTATGTGTGTTTTAAGTGTGAATCAATGGAGTATAAGGTGGAAGACTGTCCAAGAAGGAGAAAGGAGGCAAGGAATGCGAATACGGGAAAAGACAATAGAACATTGGCGACGACGGGACCAAAATCAACAATCAAACTAACGAAATCAACCGCAAGTGTCTTCAACATGACCGTTCAAGAAACTGTAGCAGTCGGGGATGCAACTCCAGGTATTACTGAAACCTATTTTATTTCTTATATATTATTTTCTTATATATACTAAATTATTTTATAAATTATTTTGAATGAGGAAATTAAGTTCTATTAGAATTCAATTTTTCCGTATAAGCAGATAGATAAGCTTTATGTGAATAGTTAAAGATCAGTTCGATCAAAGATGATCGAGAACTACTTGCAATGATTGTGTATGCTATATACCTTGGTATGTATAGGTTTTAAAATGGTGATTCCGGGGACAAAATCTTTATAAGGGAGGGTGAATGTAACAACCCGATAATTTTTATATAAATAAATCAGAAATTCTGCGTATAAATTTTTTTATTATTTTTTTAAGGATGAGGATTTGTACAAGATAATGTGTATATGTATTTATATGATAAATAAAAATATATTTATTACATGAATATTTACAAATAATTTTATTTTAGAATTATTGATTATTATAAAGTATATTCTTATAATATTTAATATAATAGAAATGTTTTTATTATTATTTTTCTATGAAAATATGATTATATATTATTTAAATAATATATGAAATGATTTTTAGAATTATTATAATAATTATTTATTTTATTATATGAATTTATGCAAGATTAATTAAGTTAATTATTTTAACTTAATTAATAATGTTATATGTGAAGAATAAATCAGATATGGAATCTAAACCCTAATTTTAGATTTTTATCAATGCGTAAGAATAATAATATAATAATATTTTAATTTAATTTTTCAGTGCTATAAATATGTACTGCATGTTTGTGGACTGACAATGGTTGGTCAATTATTGTGTATAATGTTAAAACCCTAATATTAATTTGTTTAACCCTACTGTAAGACTCAAATGGGAGATCCAAGATTGTGTAATGATTGTGTGATGTGATTTATGTTGCGTATTATATGATTAATTAGGTAAACCCTAATTAACATTTTGAAAATTTAATATTTTGAAATCCTAATTTCTATATTATGTAACCCTAATTAGTAATTATAAAACATAATTGCTAATTGTAAACCCTAATTGTTAATTTTAGCAAGCTTAACTATAATTAGTAAATATTTAAACTTCAAATTTTATTTTAAGTAATTAGTAACCCTAATTGGTGGAGTAACCCTAATTATTAAATAATTAATACACTAATGTTCATGTATAGTGCAATTAGAAAATTAATCATAATTAGAAAACCCTAATTTCAAATTTTTAGAAACTAAAATTTATTTATTTATTTATTTTGCGCTAACCCTAAATTAGAAATTTTAGAAATTATTTTTAAATCCTAAAATGGTTTTAACCCTAAACTCTAAACCCTAACTCAAACCCTAAACCCTAAGGGTTTGACAAATTCACAAGATTGCCATTAAAAATAAAAGCAAAAAGACCAAAATACCCCTTGCATTATTAAAGCTAAAAACATAGGTTTTGACCTTAGGTGAGTTGGTGACCAAATCCAACCACCCCATGTGACAAATCTCAACAGATCAGCCCAATTGCCAGCCAAATACATTGCATACAAGTTTTATAAATAGATCTAGGAGAGAGAAATATCAATGGTTGGCTCATTTTTTTTGCACAACTCTCCTCAATGACCCTCTATCTCTAAAACCCGCGAAAATTATAAGTATATCAGTCACAAAACCGAGCCCCACTAGCATCCATAACAAATCACAAGATCAGAATCAAGGATCAAGGTGTAAAGAGGTAGAACCCTAATTTTAAATATGACTTTGATCCTTTGTTAGATGTTATTTTTTGTGTTAAACATGTTGTTTGGAGTCCATATAGTTGATCTGGGTTGGTAGTTGATGGATCAATAACATCAAAGTGCATGAATTTGAAAATTTTCGAAATCTGAAATATGTTGTTTTTGGGTCTGACAGTCAAATGTCAGCCCTCATAAATCTTTTATCGTTACGTGTTTTTATTGTTTCAATGTTGGATCTTGTTATATGCTGTGATATCTGTGTTCTCAAACTTTTAGTAGGACCAGATCATGCATAGGTTGTAAGATAATCGTGGCCAAAGTCAGTTGACCGACCACGAAAACTGGAAATGTGGGCAGCCCAGATTTCCCAGGTGTCTCTGACAAGGTTTTCAAAGCTTCTGATCTCGCTACGTTTTGATGTTTTGGCCAAGTTGTTGTTTTTTATTGTAACCTTACATTAGGACTACACATACATGCTTTTATATTACCCAGAACATGAACAATATCGAAGTTAGTCCTGGTCAAAGTACGTTGACCGTTTTGCCTTATGAAGGTTTCTGGGAAACCCAGAACCTTCATGAGAAATTTTTCCAGTATGGTTTGACCGGCATGTATCTATCGATTCTGTTGATGTTATATGTATTTTGTGTATTAGATCTCTTCACTAACATATCATCTACATACTTAAAGTGTTATATCACATAAATCATATATGTAAAGAGAGTTATAAAGATCGAAAGAAGACAGTATGAACTGTTCTTCATTTCTGGAAAACCGAAAAATGAAGAACATCTCTAACAAGACATTTGAGAGCTTAGATCTATCAGATGAGATGTTTGTTGGCCATGTTATCGATTTCTAATTGTAGTATTGCATTTATATTACACTCCAAATAGTTTAGGCTGACCAGAATACCTTTGGATCATGGAGAAATTGTTTGTCAAACGTGACACCATAGTCACTGACACGCTTTTTTGGGTTTGGCCAAGAACAGCTCAAGAACACCTATAGCGACAGTTTCGTCGCTATAGGGTCCTTTAGCGACGGATTTAATTAATTTAATTTCCTAAATTTTGAAAAATGCTTTAAAAATAGAAATAAATTCCTAAAAATTATAAATTCAGTTTTAAAAATTATTTTAAAATTCGAAAATTAGTTTTTAATTATTTTGAATATATTTCATAAATATTTAATATTTTTGGAATATTAAAAGTATTTAATTTATTTAATTATAATATTAAATAAATTATTTAAAAATTATTTTAATACATAAAAAATCATTTAAAATTATATTATGGTATAAGAAAATAATTTAAGTTATTTTTGATAATGTTTAATATTTTGTGATGAATTTCATTCATTTATTAATATTAATGATAATTAAGTTATTTATTTAATATATTAAATAAATTATGAAAAATAGAATTAATGATTTAAAAATTATAGAAAAAATGATTTAAAAGGTTGTACAAGTATTTTAAGTTATAAATATAACTTTTGATATTTTGTCATGAAAAATATTAATGATATTAGATTTATTTAATACTTATATTAAATAAATTAGTTTAAAAATGATTTTAATATTAGAAAAATCATTTTAAATAAAAATAAATAGTTTTAAAATATTTTAAGTTATAAAATTTAACTTTCAATATTTTAAGGTAAATTTCCTTAATATTTACTATTAATGATATTAGAATTATTTAATAATCATATTAAAAAAATTAGTTTAAAAATGATTTTAATATTATAAAAATCATTTAAAATGAAAATAAAGTGTTTAAAGATATTTTAAGTTATAAATTATAACTTTTGATATTTGAAGGAAAATTTCATTAATAATTTAATATTAAATGATATTAGATTTATTTAATAATTATATTAAATAAATAGTTTAAAAATGGTTTTATTTATTTAAAAATCATTTAAATAGATATAAATGAATTAAAAATATTTTAAGTTATGATTAAGGTCTTTTAATATTTTTGATAAGTAATACATTAATACTTTAATATTAATGATAATTATTTAAAAATGATTTTAATTATTTTAAAAATTATTTAAGGATACTATTAATACTTTAAAAGTATTTTACGTTATTATAAATAACTTTAACCTTTTGGCAATGGTTTCATTAATGGTTTAACATTAATTAAATATTAATGATAATAGACTTGTTTAATAGTTAAATCATTTAATAATGATTTCGATGTTTGAAAATTCATGATTATTTATAATAAATGTTTAAAAAGTATTATAAGTCATTTAAAAATAATATGACTGATACTTACAGATATTGAACAACAGGATAGAGTCTTAGACTCGATAATTACCCGATAAAGTCATCGGTACACCGACATGTTTCAGAAATTGATCTGAACATAGATAATTTGATTATATATGTGTTTATTTGTGATTCAATGGTTGTGGAACATATGTGACAATGTGATTAGGTTATGTGATGACTGCAATAAGCAGTGCTATGTGTTATAGTATGTTATTCTAATCGATCAAATGATCTTATTACTGATAGGTGTTATATAAAGATAGAACTAAGTTACGAACTATAAGCAGCGCATCAAGCAAGTATCTTACCTTTGCATTTCCTTTATGCAATGGACATGAGTAAGAAGTTTCAGAATTATATTATTATTATGCTATATTATTAACCCTATTGTGATATATTCTATATCCGATCATTGTTTATCAACATGTTAGTATATGGTAATTCATATATATATATTTTGTGAGACCCCGAATTTTATAAAATAAAAGTATTCAATTTTTCTATTTTGGTAAATAGTTAAATTGATAAAAGTTTAAAGTTAAGGGTAATATGTGAAATTTCTTTTGCAAAGTAAACAAGTTGATATAAAATATTCGTTTTGTCGGGGAATATTCTTTTTGTCAGGGAATATTCTTTTTGTAGGGGAATATTCGTACGACGGTACAATCATTGGTGGACCCCACAATAGAATTATTGTCGAATTGAGAAAACGACAAAAATACTTTATGAAAATAACGGCGGAAGTTTTACCGTTAACTGTTGAAACACCCGGTGTTAAAAGTGCAGTAATACGCGTGGTTGCATAGTAGTACACGGTATTGATTATTGATGCTTATGTGAGAAGTCACTCAGTATTGTTCAATCAGGTATTTGGGACACTTTTTGTGTCAGAGTACTATTCACGAGTTACTATTCATAAGTTACTATTCACGGAGTACTATTCACCCGTAAAATATATTTTTCTTCGATCCAAATTATTTTTTGGGTACAATATTAGTCCATGAGGAGATGTGCTAATTTTTCAGACCATTAGTTGAAGATATAATAGTAAATCAATATGGACCGCTGGTGGATAGTTATAATAGTAAATCAATATGGATCGTTGGTTTAAAGTTTTAATAGTAAATCAGTATGGACCGTTACTTTAAGTTTTAATAATAAACCAATATGGGCCGTCCGTTTAAAAGTAAATCAATTTGGACCGTTCATGAATTAGTTACTATGCAGTCCATTCTTCTATAAATAGAAGCTCATTCCTTCATTATTTCTTACGAATTCACTGAAACTCTAAAGAGAGAAATTATAGAGAAACTATAGAAAAGTATTCTGTTACTTTCCTACTCCTATATTCAGTTTCTTTTACGGTGGAAAATATTATTTGTTATACCCATAAGGGGTATTATTTCTTTTGTATTCATGAAGAGAACTTCTGTTATTCCATTATTTATTATTCTGTTTGAATAACCTGTATACTCGGGCTATCCTATACTTGGTGAAATTCTTCTTTTATTACATTCTTTATTATTCTGTTGAAATATCCTGTCTGTGCGTTTTACACCGGACCTGGTTCCAGTCTTTATTATTCTGTTGGAATATCCTGTCTGTGCGTTTTACGCCAGACCTGGTTCTAGTGTTTATTATTCTATTGGAATATCCTCTCTGTACGTTTTACGCCGGACCTGGTTTCGTTATTTATTATTCTGTTGAAATAACCTGTCTGTGCGGTCTATCCCATGCATGGTGATTTCTTTTGTTATTCCATTCTTTATTATACTTAGTTGGTTAAAACTTTGACTTCTATACTCCATTAAATTAGTGAAATATCCTTGATATTTGCACTTCATCCAGTATCTTTTCATGGAAATATTCTTCTGAGCATTCTTGAATTTTACTCTACAAAGAAGTATCATGTTGACAATTTAGACGTTATTAGTTCCTGGATAACTTAATTCTTGAACTTATTTTATTGAATTCTTATATCATTGTTATCATCCTCATGTTTATATTTTGTCGAAAGTCATCTGTGGCATGTAGTGCATAGATGGACTTGGTATGATTATGATCAGGGATTATTCGGTGTAATCATGAGCGTAACATTACAAATGATGTGGTAAAAGTCCTCATTAGCCAGTAGTGCATTGATGGACAATTGTTGGCATGATCATGACCATTAATGAATACATGAATGTCCTTGGCCCATAGTGCATGCATAATTTGTGGTCGTGATACTAAAGAATATCCTTGGTCGTAGTGCATGAGTGATTCGATGATGTGGATTATTTATTAAGCTGAGTCTCAGCGAAAAAAGTGATGAAAACCATTTAAATCATAGAAGATAGTAGATTTTATTCTCTACTTGACTCTTCTAATGGATTGCTTGTTCCGCTGCAGTTAAACTTGATATTTATTATATTTTATCTGTTTAACATTGTTGAAGGCTAACGATAAATTATTATGCATTATCTTAGTCATAATATTTCTTACTAGACTAGTTGAGCTCACCCTTTTGCTTTCATTGTTCTCTTCACGAAATGAGAACGTAGTAGGGACTAGTCGGGAAACAGAGTGATGGTCCTAGATGGTGCATTAGTAGTCCTCACTATTCTGTAAAATAGTGTGATAATAATTGTAATGAGTATGACATTTTGAATGATTAAATGTATTATTTAGAAAAGTGTAAACAATTAAATTAAATTATTTATAAGTTTAAGAAGTGATTAAAATATTGTTATAATATTAACAATATTAGGTTATGATTTTATTAAGTGATTGATAATGTTTAGATAAATTTAAAGTCTTTAATATTTATCCTTGATTTAGTTTGACTAATGCTTATAATATTGTCATCATCCTCATGCTTATATTATGTTGAAAGTCATCTGTGGCCTGTAGTGCATAGATGGACTTGGTATGATTATGACCAGGAATTATTTGGTATAATCATAACTGTAATGTTACAAATGATGTGGAAAAAATCCTCATTGGCACGTAGTGCATTGATGGACAGTTTTTGGTATGATTATGGCTATGGATTCTCTTTGGCCGTAGTGCAAAGATGAATTGTTTTATGGCATGATTAGGACCGTTGATGAAAACATGATTATCTTTGGCCGTAGTGCATGGATAATTCGTGGTCGTGATACTAAAGAATATCATTGGCCTATAGTGCATGGATGATTCGATGATGTGGATTAATTATTGAGCTGAGTCAGCAATGAAATATTAATTCATGGATGTGATAATAATGAATATCTTTGGTCGTAGTGCAAAGATGATTTAATAATTACGAGCAGGAATTGTGATTTGGTATAACCATGATTTTTGATGTTTCAGGTGATGAAAATTATCTTCGTCCTGGGTGCGAAGAGGAATTTAAAATCACAATTGTGATTTTGAGTTATTCACATGATCGTGGATGGGAATTGTTGATTGATGTTACACGGATAAAACATTATTGATGGATTTTTAACATAGAGAAGATAATAGACCTTATGGTTTATTTGACTCCTCTAATGGATTGCTCGTTCCGCTGCAACTATGGTTGAAAAGTTTTATTATCTGTCATATGTTCTAAATCTCTGATTTATTATTGATGAAAGCTATTGATAATTTAATTATATTTAGTCATGATATTCTTTACTGGGCTAGTTGTGCTCACCCTTCTGATTCACAATTCCTTTCAGGTAATAAGAGTGTAGCTGGGTCGAGTGGGGTATTAAGAGGATTAGAACGGTGGTCTCTAGCTGTGGAGTTTCTCCTTAAATAGTATAGAAAAGTGTATTATATTTTATACATCATTTAGTAGTTATATTTGGTGAATCATATAGGGTGAGGCGAACCCAACATTGGAATGGTGTTTCTGCCACTATCATACAAGATGTCTAATGACATACAACTTCGTGTTATCATAAGACATGGTTGTGCACATCCACTTGCTGAGTATATCTACGAGCACTACCTATATGATCTTGGAGTATATTTGAAATATAATTTTCACTTGGAGACAACGGAGATAATTACATGTCAAGAGAAGACTTACCATTGGAAAGAAGATGATAGTAATCTTCTTGTTTTTCTTTGGGGACTTTTGGGTTAACCAAGGATAATTTTGTGGACATATGATATCTATCATAACCTGGACGCATGGCCTCCCATGTACGAAGGTTTCCTTGAGCACTTCCCAAAGATTTTAGTTTTTAAAACATTTTTTGACTGTATTTTTATGTAAAGTACCATTGTAAGGTTGTGGTCGAGGTACCATGAGAGTTACATACATCTGTATTAAAACTCATATTAAACTATGGTCGTATTCTATACGACAGCTCAACAGTTGTATAAATGAAGTTGTATTTGAATTTTATACCATGTATCTGACTACTCAGAATGGGTGATGTATACCTAATTTTGGGGGCATCACATATTCTGTTCTTTAATTTCTATATATGGTTATACAAGTGTCCACACTTGGATAATCATTGTATTTAACCACATGTTGATATATATATATATATATAAGCCGTCTAAGATATTTGATCAACTAGACGCAAATTTTAAAATGTTGTTGAATATGATAAAACCTTTTTGTATCCAATCAAATTGTTTTGGTTCGGATTCCAGTCTAAGTATGAACATCCCGATCACGGGAAAATTTTTATGCGCCAAGGCGGACAAAGGATGAACGATAATATCGTTCTAGTAATGTAGTATTAATCAATATAGGGCACATTGGGCAGATCATCCTCGTGCCTGTAAGTTATGACGGTTTGCAGATGAAGTTCTACTAAACCTTAGTGAAAACTAAAAACAATGTTCATAATCTGTCGACTAATACCTATATATATATATGCAATACGTAGTTTCAAAAAAAATTGGGATAGAATTGTTATGTTGTTATTATCGGTTCATTTTACTTCACAACTATAAATTCTTTGTAGAAGTGATGTACAAAGAAAACATTTATTTCTTTCAGTTAATTATATTCATAATTGTTATTACTTGCTGGGCACCCAAATGCTCACCCTTGCTTAAATTTAAATGTTTTCAGCTAGGCTGATCAATCCGAAGGTTCAGACAAGAACAAGTGAAAAGGAAAGCAAACAGAACATGTTTAATGGTATCTTTTATAATAGTTAGACAATATATAGACAATGATATGTATTATATATCATGTAAAGAATTATAGTAAAGGTTGCGTAATTGGGATTAGACTCTGATAAATATAAGTTAAGTTGGATTTTTATATTATTGTAATTATTATTAGTATTATTCCGCTCATAGAAATGGTATCGTAAAGCACCGAGTTCGGGTTTTAAGTACCCGAGTTTGGGGGCTTTACAAAAGACTTTAAATTTATCCAGAGTTTAAAATATCCAAATGTTATCAATCACTTAATAATTCCATAATCTAATATCATTAATATTATAACAATATTTTAATCATTTCTTAAACTTATAAACAATTTATTTTAATTGTTTACACTTTACCAAATAATGCATTTAATCATTCAAAAATGCCCTACTCATAAGATTTAATCATGAATGATCACATCCCTTACCAAAAATCTGCATATACCTTATATAGGATTTTCAAGCCATAAAATTCTATTGACCAATTTTTCAACTTCACATAACATATTTAATTCATATGTTCGTAACTAAACCATTTTCATGAAAAATAATAAATCAGTACCAAAAAGTTTTCTTTTCTGGGATTTAGCAAAATATAGTTCCATATTGAACATATATATTTATCTGAATTTTTTAAATTCATTTACTATTTTTCATATGGCCAAAACTGCCGAATATTTAGACCTTTATCATAAACTGTACTTTTGTCCAAAAATTCCAAACTTTACAGGGTATACTCCTGTTATATATATGTACTCCCAATAAAAATTTCAAAAATTTTGGAGTTAACCACAAGGAGTTATAAGGGTTTACTTTTAAAATAGTATTTTCCTATAAAATTCATAACTCCTAATCTATACATCCAATAATCGCTATTTTTGGACACAATCTAGAAAACTCATCAAATTATCATTTCAAATTTTTTCAGAATTTTTGAGGGTCAGAAAAATTACAAAACTGCAAATAGATTTTCGCCCGCCATGCGGTAATCCATGTAGACAGATCATTTCCATAATTTAATAAGGAATGAATATGAAGGATCATTCACCATACATGCGGTAATCCACATAGACAGTGTTGGGAGAATACATATTATGATTTGATTTTTTAATGTATATGCTCATGATTATTTCTAAAGTCCTTCCAAGTAAGATATGTACAAGGACTTAGTGATAGATCAAATTTGTTAGGTTGATCTAAGATCTTAACGTGCATCATTCTGTAATGGAATGTATAGATAGAAAGATCAAAGCTGTTAGGTTGATCTTGAGATGTAATAGATAGGCTTCGAAGAAATCGTAGTGTATCATCTTATCAACACTGCAGAAGTCAAGGCAGAAACGTAGAGCTTCAAAGATCGTAGCATGCCTGCCTTGAAGGGACTCTTCGAAAATCGTAGAGTGGTCCCAACGTTTGCCGAGCCATCTCAACGATCGTAGTGTGCTGAAGGAAACGTGGAGTTTACAAGTCAACGATCGTAGTGTGCTCTCAGAAACGTAGAGTAACAACACGAGCAAGTGAAGATCGTAGTGTGCAAGGGTTTTAGAAGAAATCGTAGTGCTCTCTAATGAAAGCATCAAATCAAGCACCAAGGCAACAAGTCACTACAATCTGAATCATAGAGTATCATGATCTGAATCGTAGAGCATCTGTCTTATGTCAGAAAATGTTGAGCCTCATGATTTATGTGAAGACAGATTCCAATATATGAGGAATGGATTCTAGACGTTGCAGTACTCATCAGTCCAAAAGTAATATAAACTATCCTTAGTATGCAACAAAGAAGTGTATTGAAGAAGCTAAGGAAACTACCATAGGTAAGGGGGCAAAACACCTTTTCAGGTGTTAGGTGAGAAAGCAGTTTGTTGTGTCAATGGGCCAGAATGCAGTTTCAGAAGAAGTGCATAAATGTTTCCATCAAAGATCAGAAAAGTCAAATGCATTTAATGTCTCAACGGATGGATCCAACTGATAGTTTTCAAGATCACATATATGCATATCAGACAGATGAGAGAGAAATAAGCAAGCATTGAACAAACAACGTGAACATCTCTCTCAAGCTCAACTATACGATATGAGATATTGCAAAGCTTGCTCAGCTACTTAGTTCTTTAGAACAAGTGCTTACACAGCAACTGAGTAGCAACCATCAATAACTCAACATTATCAACCAACTGAAGAAGAGTACCAAGTCTGCTGGACTTGAAGAGTTCGTAGTGAACTATAAGAAAGCCAAGTCTGCTAGACTTGAAGAGTTCAAGAGTGAACTAAGAAGTTCCTAGACTGCCGGTTTAGAAGGAATCTGTGTGATTCAGAAGTTGTAAAAGATATCCTCAGTGGATTACCTACTTGTCGAAGTAGAAGAGTGGACTAGGAGCTTTAAGTGCTCTGAACCACTTAAAATAACTATGTCTTTTATATTCATACCATAACTGCTATATCTGTTATAACTGTCATAACTGCCTCACTCTCATAACTCCACTGCTTGGTAAAGAAGATTAAAACAAATATTAATTCCGCTAAGTTTTAATCATTATCAAAGAACTTGTTTAAAACGAAAAGATTTTTAAATATTTATTCAACCCCCCTTCTAGATAACTATTGTGCCAACTAGGAACTAACAATTGGTATCAAAATAGGTTCTTTTTTATAGCTTACAAGCTTTAGTAGATCCAATGGCACTCGTACCAAGTGAATCCAGGACCGGGGGAGGCAGCAAGCCACCAATGTGCAACAAGGATAAATTTGTTAACTGGAAAGTTAGGATGCAAGCGTACATGGACTCAATAGATGAAGATCTATTTGAGACCGTTCAAAATGGGCCCTATATTCCAACCAAGCTTGCACCAACCACTGACGATCCAAACCGAATACAGATTAAAGTTAAAGAAGAGTGGACAAACAACGAGAAGAGAGTTGTCCAACTTGATAAGAAGGCTAAGAACATCCTGTTCCAATTCTTAGAGGACGATCTGTTTAAAAATGTTGTAAATAGCAAAACAGCTAAGGAAGTTTGGGAAGCACTGCTGATCATGCACGAAGGAACTAAAGAAGTCAGAGAGAACAAACAGTCTCTCCTAACATAGCAGTACAAAATGTTCGCTCATGTGCAAGGAGAAAATGTAACTTCCACCTATGAAAGATTCAACATTCTGCTCAACTCTATGAGCATATGAAAAGGTCTATACTAACAAAGATCTGACCATAAAGTTCATGAGAGCCCTACCAAGCAGATGGAATGCCAAGACCACTGCAATAAGAGAGTCAAAGAATCTCAACGAGATGACAGTTCAACAACTATATGGCAATCTCCTGACATACGAACCAGAGCTGACCCAACGTGCTGAAACCCTATCAGAAGGAAGAAGGAAAGACAAGGGTGTTGCTCTTAAGGCAAATGAAGGTGAATCAAAAGTCGTCACTGAGATTGACTTTGATTATGATAAAGACGATGATGAAGACTTTCCTATGCTGGTAAAGAGACTAAGAAGATTCATACGATAAGGTAGAATCAGCAAGCCAAAGAAGGTCAGCAATTACAGCAGCCAGGAGCAAATGAATGACCTATGCTACAACTGCAAAAAGCCTGGCCACTTCATCGCCAACTGCAACAAACCTATCAAAGAAGAACTAAAGAAGAAAACACATACAAAGAAGGAATACAAAGGAAACAAGAGGCCTCAGAAAAGAGATAAAGGCCTGGTAGCTTGTAACATCCCCAGATTCGGGTCCCAAATCACCACGAATCCAGTGTACTATTTCTATAACTATTGCGGAAGATATAAACATAAATTATTTATACATTAAATATTACACACTATCCCCAAGGTCGAGAACCTTCACAAAATACCTAAATCAATATCCTATCAGACATACAAAGTTATTATCATACATTACTGTTATAAATTTAGCTGCACATATAATCCAAAGCTGACTTGTCTTGGACTTTTCCTGTAACCGACGTATTCGTCATAATCTGCAATGTTTATCATGATATAGCAAGGGTGAGCAACAATTTTGCCCAACAAGTATAAGTTCAATTAAGGATATATCATGATCAAAAGAATTGAACAATAAGTTAGCTAACTTTCTACAATATATACATTGCGAAAAAGCATGAATAAATTTTCATAGTTGAACGAATAATGCACATGAATAAATCAACTAAACCAAATGGTAATGAAGATGATCAGCCTTTCATACCTGATGAATACATGAAATGTGCATAGAATGAGAATCAATAATTCATAGACATGGTATAATCAGTAATGATTAACCCCAAGCATATTTCAAAAATATCAATTTGAGATCGAGTTAGAGAAATTGCATGTACCATTGATTACCGTTACGCAACCTATATCGCTTTTTCTGAAGACCTAATATAGATAATACCGATCTCCAAATGTTAGAATATCATCACAGTATAGTACTGTTAAATACAGTTATAATATAACCTAACAAATTACCACATAATCCTATCAGTCTATAAAATACCTAAAATTCGGTATCAAGTCAAACTATTTCAGTCCGAGTTGAATTCGGTATAATTTTTGACATCCCAAAAAGTCTAGTCGGATAATTCATGAGTCTAATTTCCATAAGACTTTGCCTAAATGCTTTACATTTACCTTAGATAATTTCATTTTCAGTCAAAATATTTTTCAATAACTTATAATAATTTTCAGATAATTATTATTTAATATCATATTAATATGAATTAAATACTACTTAATTCCATTATCATTAATATTAATTTATTAATGAAATTCATTACAAAATATTAAAAGTCATTAAAAATAACTTAAAATATTTCCTTACACTTTAATATAATTTCAAATGATTTTTAAAGTATTAAAATTATTTTTATGTAATTTATTTAATATAATAATTAAATAAATTAACTATCATTAATATTTACAAATATTAAAATATCAGTGAAATATATTCCAAATTATTAAAAACCCATTTTTAGGCTTTAAAATAATTTTTACAAATTTATTATGAATTTCTAATATTTATTTTCTATTTATTCTATAATTTTCGTTTAAAGTTGGGGTCCTCCACAGAAACACTTGTAGACGGTGATCTACAAGTTCGATTTGCGCCCACTTGGTATTGTTAGAATCGTGACTTCCCGAGCTACGTTTTAGGCTCAAGAAACGGTCCATTTGGAACAGTATAGTACCCTGAAAACAGGCCACTACCGACTGACCATTACATGCCTTGTAAACATTTTCAGTATTGGAGTCATTTACAGAAACGCTTGTAATACGAGATCCACAACTCCGATTGAGGCCCAATCAAACTCGTTGGATCCGTATCTTCTTGAACTACAGTTTTCAGTTATCAAATGCCAAAGTGACTGATCCGCAAGGTTTTCTTCAACAGTTGGTTCATTTTCCAGATTTGGGGTCCTTAACGGAAACGCTTATAAACCGAAATCTACAAATCGGATTTAGGTCCAATAGGTATCGTTGGATTCGTAATTTCCCGAACTACAGTTTCCATGTATCAAACATCTATTTTGGTTCTGTTTTGGTCCCAGAAAAATGGACAGAAGTGACTGATCAGTAGCTTGTGTTCAACAGTTAAGGTAGTTTGGGATTTAATTCATAACTTGCTCATTTCATAACATATTTGAGTGATTCCAAAGGAGTTTTACCTTTAACTCATGTATCTAGCATGCTAACATGTTTTAAACCATTAATCACATGAACCCAAAGAATCTAACATAAAAATATATATAGCATACAAAGGAAAGTTTTTTCTTAAACCTTTTGGTACAAAACTTGATTTCTTCACTTTGGATCTAACTTTTGATTTCAAAAATACTTTGATACACATATAAAATACCAATACTCATATAAATCATGAGTTTTTAATGATCCAAAACAAAAGTTGCTTGGTTCATAAAGATCTAGCAAAAAGAGCCCAAAAAGTGAAAACTTTCATTTTTTTTTTACCTTTTTCTTCTTGCAAGCCTTCTTGATCCTTCAAAGTAGCTTGTGATTTTAAGTTGTATGAAGATCCAAGACCCCTCCTAGACTCCCTATAACTACCGAAATATGTAGCCTCCTTTCTCTCTCTATTGTTCTTAATTTACACTTAGGTTTAAAAAAATTAACATAACTTAGTGTATATACAATATACATATAACACATATAATTATAGAATATGTAACTCCCAATATAATTACATATACTTATTATCAATTTAATATATAAGTTACAAAAAATTAGAATTTTTAATGCCTTAAGGCTTGTTTGGAAAAACCATATTAAAATAATGACTTAATCATTCCTTAAGCATTTTTGGCAAAACAAGATTAAAATAAGAATTTCAAAAGCTCTAAGATTTTGTTTGGTAAAATCAAATTAAAACTCTTTTAATAAATATAGTTTATTGTCTCACATTGTTTACTTGGATTTTCATATCCAATCTTAATTAAATAAACTAATTACCACATACTAAATAAATTTCCCACTTAACCAAATATCACAAAATTATAATCTCATTATAATTTTATTTAACAATTAATATATCACTTTAATTATTAAATTACGACATCAATATAGCAACTCATGTAATCTTTAACAACTCTCTAACTGTTAAATTAAATTAGAGTATTATTTAATTCACAAATATATACTAACAACAATCACATAAATAAAATATTTATTTAATTTAATAAATATTTTAAATTACAAATAAAATTTTGGATTGTTACATAGCTAGAGGATCGTGGAGTGATTCAGATAATGACTCAAATGATGACTCCAGAGATGAAGAAGAACCACAAATGGCCAATATGTGCTTAATGGCCAAACATGCAAAGGACAAACAAAGCCTCAACATACATGATGTAAGTTTCGACGAGGTATTTGATTTCAACTCACCTGATGTAGACATGAATGACTTAAGAACTGCACTTCATGGCATAACCACTGATCTACATCAATATATGAAGTGGTTCAGAGTCTTGTCTAAAGATCATTCACTTATTCAAGAGGAGAAGAAGAAAGTTCAAGAAGAGCTTGAAATAGCCCTTCTAAGTACTAATCTTATTTCCAAGCTCGAGGCTGAGAATGAAATTTTAAAATAGACAAACACACTCAATGTACAAAGAGAATCTAATCTAACCTCTAAAATTGAGGATCTAGAGAAGACTATCTCTGTATGGAACAAATCCTCATCATCCATGGACTGCCTACTCTCTAGTCAGAGAAGCACATTCGACAGAACATGTCTAGGCTTTGGGGAATCCATCTCAGAGCCTTGTGTGGAAAAAACAAAGGAAACTAGCACTAGTAATGCCTTAAGTTTTAGTAGAGGCATTGCCTTTGTGAAACCTCACAGTTAGATGAACCAGTTAAACCTTGTACTACTGTCTCTATTCTTACTCATAGGAGTAAAGGATCTCATGATGGTCTGGGGTTCATAAAAGAGAAGAGTAACCTAACTCTACTCACTAACCTCGAAGAATCATAGAGTCAAGCAAGACCAACTCTACGAATCAACCGGGAAGGTACAGTAGAGGAAAGGCACACTCATCACTATTTATGAAATCCAAGGACACGTGGAAAAATGAGAATCAGTTTAACAAAAGGATACTTAAGGAACCACACAAGTCCAAGTGGAGGATGAATCATCATACACACACAGGCATGCATCATAATAGATGTTTCATATATAATAAATATGGTCATAGGGCAGCCAAGTGTTATTATAATTCCATGCATGTGAGACCCAAGATTAGACAGATTTGGGTCCCCAAAGATACTAACAAAGAAGGACCCGTGCAAATATGGGTACCAAAATGAAGGTTCAAATGTTTTTACAGGAAAAGAGCTCCACGATCTCAACATGGTATCTGGACAGTGGATGCTCAAGGCATATGACAGGGAACAAAGCCCTACTATCTAATTACATAGAAAAGGAGGGTCCCTCTATCATCTTTGGAGACAATAGCTCGGGCAAGACAAGAGGATATGGCTCTGCTGTCAATGGTACAGTATCTTTCAGCAAAGTAGCCTATGTGGAAGATCTTCAACACAACCTTCTAAGTATCAGCCAACTCTGCGACAAGGGTTATCAAGTGACATTCCTCAATAACCAATGTCAAGTCAGAGATTTGAAGACATCTGCTGTAAAGCTAACCGGGCCGGGACAAGAGCAGGAAATGTCTACACAATGGATTTTGGTAAACTAAGCTCAGATGAGACAATATGTTTTCTGGAAAAAGCATCTGAAGAAATGAGTTGGCTATGGCATAGATGGTTGTCTCACTTAAACTTCAAAAGCTTGTCCAAACTGGCATCAAAAGACCTAGTAGCTGGCCTACCCAAGTTCAACTTCGTGAAGGAAAGACCATGCAATGCATGTCAACTTGGAAAACAAACCAGAAGCTTATTCAAAAGCAAGACTGCCAACTCTATTGACAAGCCCCTGCAGTTACTCCACGTGGATCTCTTTGGTCCAATCCCAACAACTAGTCTTGGAGGAAAAAGATACTCTCTAGTCATAGTCGACGACTACACCAGATTCACATGGGTATTCTTCCTAACTTCAAAGGATGAAACAAGCTCCGAATTAATCAAGATGTTCAGACTGGTGATGAATAAGAAAGGAGAGAAAATCAAGGCCATAAGTAGTGATCATGGTCGAGAATTCGATTTCTCAGAAATGGATCAGTTCTGCACAGACAATGGGATCAGTCACAACTTCTCAGCTCCACGAACTCCTCAACAAAATGGAGTAGCTGAAAGAAAGAACAAAACCTTGATAGAGGCTGGAAGAACTCTACTAGCTGCAGCCCATCTGCTTGAATACTTCTGGGCAGAAGCTATCAACACTGCATGCTACACGCAGAACAGATCACTCATACACTCTACGATCAAGAAGACGCCCTACGAACTGTGGAAAGGAAAAAAGCCAAGTGTCAGCTACTTCCATGTCTTTAGTTGTGCATGCTACATTCACAATAAGAGAAAACAGTATCTGACAAAATTCCAGCCCAAGTCAGACAAAGGGATCTTTCTTAGATATGCCATAGATAGTAAGGCTTACAGAGTGTTCAACAAGAAGACACTGAATGTTGAAGTCTCGATACACATCATCTTTGATGAAACTAACTTAGACAAAATAGTGCCTCAAGACACTACGATGGATAGTGCAGACACTACGAATGAAGTCGTCGAGCTCAACACTATGATCGTAGTACCAGACAGTGAATTGTAGAGCATGAGAACGTGATCATAAAAAGGTCAATGCAAGACAGCGAGCCTCCACTCCAAGAAGAAGAGATAGACCTTGAAGATTTAAGACAGGAAGGCATCAGGACAGATGTCCCAACCGATAATAGATGGGCAAGAGATCACACTCAGGATCTAATCATTGGAGATCTGAGTGTCAGAGTCAAAATAAGAGCTGCTACTCAGAATGAATGCTTTTATCTAAGCTTCCTGTCATAAATAGAGCCAAAGAAGATAGAGGATGTTATGGAAGACTCCAGCTGGATAGAAGTAATGCAGGAAGAACTCAACCAATTTGAACGAAATAAAGTATGGAGATTGGTACCAAGACCAAAGAGTCATCCTGTGATAGGAACTAAGTGGGTCTTCAGAAACAAAATGGATGAAGATGGGATCATTACCAGAAACAAAGTAAGATTAGTGGTAAAGGTCTATTCTCAAGAAGAAGGTATTGACTACGATGAGACATTTGCACCTGTTGCCAGACTAGAAGCCATCAGAATCTTTCTTGCCTTTGCTGCCCACATGAAGTTCAAAGTCTTCCAGATGGATGTCAAGAGTTCATTTCTAAATGGAGAACTCCAAGAAGAAGTCTATGTAGAGCAACCTCTAGGTTTCATCAATCCATTTCTTTCCAATTATGTCTATAGATTAAATAAAGCTTTATATGGTCTTAAACAAGCACCTAGAGCATGGTTTGAAACACTGACTAACTTCTTAATCGAAAATGGGTTCACTAGAGGTAGAGTAGATACCACACTGTTTCTTAGAAATCATAAAGACAAAGTCTTAGTATTTCAAATCTATGTTGATGACATTATCTTTGGTTCTACTGACGAAAAGTTATGCAAGAGATTCTCTAAGCTAATGCAGAGCAAGTTTGAAATGAGCATGATGGGTGAGCTGAACTTCTTCCTTGGACTGCAAGTAAATGAGACTGAAGAATGAATTTTTATAAACCAAGCCAAGTACATCAAAGACTTACTGAAGAAGTATGGCATGGAATCATCCTCTCCCATGAAAACACCAATTGCTCCTGCAACCAAGCTTGACAAGAATGAGAAAGGAAAAAGTATTGATATCACTCAATACAGAGGTATGATAGGCTCTCTTTTATACCTAAATACCAGTAGACCAAACATAATGTTTGCAACATGCATATGTGCTAGATTTTAGGCTAACCCTAAAGAGTCACATCTGTCTGCTGTAAAGAGGATCTTCAGGTATCTCAAGGGTACACCTTACTTGGGACTGTGGTACCCCAAGGAATTCTTATTTGAACTAATAGGATACAAAATAGATAGAAAGAGTACCAGTGGCACTTGTCAACTTCTAGGAAACAGATTTGTGTCCTGGTTTAGCAAAAAGCAAAATTCAGTGTCTACTTCAACTGTAGAAGTTAAATATATTGCTGCTGGCAACTGCTGTGCTCAGATCCTATGGATGAGAAATCAGCTAGCTGACTATGGGTTTGATTTCAAATCTATTCCCATACACTGTGATAACACAAGTGCCATAGCAATAACTCATAATCATGTCATGCATTCTAGAACTAAGCATATAGAAATAAGGTATCACTTCATTAGGGATCATGTGCAAAATGGAACTATATCTTTACAATATATCCCTACTAAAAATCAACTTACTGATGTTTTTACAAAACCACTAGATGAATCCAGATTTAATAAGTTAATAAGTGAGCTAGGAATGCTAAATCTACAACCATGATATATATGCTCTAGATTGTGCTAACCATGATAGATACAAAGGTTGAACTCAAAATCGTAGACATGATCAAGGAAAGCTCACGATCGTAGAGCTGAAAAGAAAACTACCTCAACGATCGTAGCAAAGACTTAACTATCGTAGTGCAGACTCAACGATGACACAAGCCCCATCCACAAAGCAAAAATGTATCCTGTGATGACAAGCTTCATAACAAAGCAATCTCTCTAAGAGGTGCCTCAGGAACAAACCTATCCCTTGAATCTCTCCAAGAGGTTGGCCCTTCCTGAGTTACCTTAAAAGAATGGTTATTCAAAAACTCATCACAAGGATCCGGTCAGACTCAACGAATGATTGATCAGACTCGACGATCGTATGACAAACTTAACGAATGATTGATCAGACTCGACAATCGTAGGACAGACTCTACGATCACAGGACAGACTCAATGAACATAAGTCTTCCTAAGGACACCTCAGCTCTGAAGAAGCCAAGGGCAAATCAGTACATTCCTTCACAGTCAAAATCGTAGAGCCAAGCAAAAATTGACACTTGTCCCACTAAGCGAAAAAGAAGAGAGGGAAGTTACAAGTACAAGTTAAAATAACATTTTTGAAATCTGAAATCCAAAAGATTATCTCTCTCTCATTCTCTCTCTCTCTCTCTCAAACCAAAAGCCCTAAATCAGTAGAAAGCTCAGACGTATCTCACTTCCAACTACAAAATCAATGGCTGCTTCAAATGTGGTATCCGGCTACAGACTCTATTTTGAAGAGTTCAAAACAGCTCCACCAAAATTTCACAAGACCCTATCGCTACTGAAGAAGGCGGGTCTCGAGGAGGCTCTGAGCACAGATACCCTTATCTATCCCAAGCTAGTGAAAGAGTTCTACAAAAATGGTGTGTTTGAAAACGACACCATCACTACAAGAGTAAGGGAAGTAGAAATTAGACTAAAGGCAGAAGACTTCAATCTTGCCCTAGGTCTCAAGAATGAAGGGCATCCACACTTAGATTATGTAGACTTCCAAGAGGGACTAAGAAAAATGCATCACAAGAAAAACCCCTTTGTGAAAGGTTACAAGAAGAAGGAGTTCCCCCAGAGGTATGAATTTTTAGCTGATATTATTGGGAAATGTATATGCTACAAGAGCTCAGGGCATGACTCGGTGAATGAAGCTCAACTTAAGCTCATGACTGCCATGTACTGTGGTATTCAACTCAACTATGGAGCTGTATTGCTTGAATGGGTTGGTAAGTGGATAGCAAACTCGAAGAAATCATAAAACCCTCAGAAGATGTTATATGGGAGTTTCTTGAGTATCATTCTACAATCTGCACTGGGTGACAAAATTGGAGATGAAGAGGGAGAGGTCATAAACCTAAATCGAAGAATGACCCAGCAGTTATTTGAAAACTGGAAAAGGAACCCTGCTGAGGATGTACGAATGATGACAGAACCAGTGGAAGAACTGGGGAACTGAAGAACTCAGGCATTCTAGGAAACATGTCCGTTGTCAGGGAAGAAGAAGAAGAAGAACCCTCTGTCCTTACCAGAAAGAGCAAGGGCAAGAGGAAGCTAAGGGCTAGACAGATGGAAGAGCCTCAAGGATCTACTACTGATATACCTGTGGAGTTCTCTGATATAGAGACTCTGAGGATGCTAAGGAGAAAGCAGCAGCAAGATGAAGCAGATGAGGATCAGGATACCATATCCAAGATTCTGAAGAAAAACAAAGTTGGTCATAAGTCGAAAACGCCATCAGTCACCTTAATCGTAGAGTCTCTACTATTCGTAGAGACCAGACCAAGCATAGTAGACAAGGAGGTAAATGCTTCAAGCATAGTGGCTATTGAGCAAGACAACACTGAGATTCAAGAGAGTCCTGAAGCTGTGACTAAACCCAACAAAGCAAGGAGAAAACTGGTTAAGAAGTACATTCTTGAAAATAAAAAGGTGCTCGAGAAGGAAGCAAAGAATATGGTTGCTAAGAAGGAAATATCCAGAGCAAGTCAAGAAGACAGTGCTCCAGCTGAGGGGGAGATCCCTGAAATTCTCATGATAGAGAATACACCAGCTGAGGGGGAGATGGCTGAAGCTCAAGAAAATGCTCCACTTGAGTGGGAGGCTTTGATCTTACAAGAAGATGATCAAGTTGAGGGGGAGCCTCAAGATAACCCCATGGCAGAAGAAGATGTCCCTACCAAAAATGAAGAGGAACCAGTAAGAGATCATCAAGAACCCAATGAGATAATGGAGTCCTCAAACGAAAAAAGAGAAGAGGAAGAAGATGATGATGATCTTCATATCACTGGTGAAGGAAGAGATGGGTATAGAAGCTACCTACACAATTAGATATTCTCATACCTACCCATGATGCCATACCATCAAGCCTAAATTAACAACTCTTGGGATCACATGTTCTGGAGTTTAAAAAATATCCGGCCATCTCAGTTCTGGTTCATGGATTCCCAGGGAGAGTCCACTTAACAAAGAAGTTGATTACCAACACCTCGTCCTTAAAGGATATACTTGAGGTATTATCTATCCCTACTCACTTCAGAGTTCATCACTTGCCATCATCATCATTAAGTCAATTCTATGAATTCCCTCGATGGTTGGAAGTGATTCTCAATCCAGTGAATCAATTCCCAGTTACACAATCCCAAAATTCTGTAACTGAAGAACCATATACAGCCAACCTTATTTTGCTCCCACAAACCACCATCTCTACAATCCCTGACTTTAGCCCAGTCGTAGAGTCCCAAATAGATATCGTAGAGCCCTATAGTCCAAACATTAAAACTCGGGCCCCTCCATCAGACATATCATCCTCCTCCTCAAATGACTACTTTAGTCTTGATCTTGCTCTTTACAACTTGCAAGATCAATCCCAGCAAATAACCCCTCCAATCAACAATCCTCAATCCAATGAAACTCTCCCAAATCTGCCCACCAAGGATGACTTAAAGAAATCAACCAAGGACATGGTCAAGAACATCGAAGAAAGTCTGGAATCTCACTCTGGCCTCATTCATATCCGGATAAATCAAATGATTACAGCAGCAAATAATTTTCCTGGCACTATGAACACTGAGCTTACAAAGAAGCTAAGGGAAATTATCCAAGAAATTCTTAAGAGTATGAAGGACAGAGATGAGATTCACTTCCAGCTAGCTGCCAAGAAAAGAGAGGATGTTCTTGAAATGCAGAAACATCAAGACACTCAACATAAACTTATGCTAGAGAATATCATCAACTTGAAAGCATCTGTCTACGACTTCCAGAAATCTTATTTTAATCAGTAAAACAGAATGACATGGTTCTAACAGCCCTCCAAAACAAAGAAGCAAGATCTGAAAAACAGATCAAGGAAAGTAGAGAGGACATTGCTCAGACACAAAGTCAACTGAACGAGCTTGTCCAAGGTGTTAATCGACTGTCTGCAAATATTCGAACCTATGATGCTGACATAAAGGGGGAGAATAAAGGGAGAGGAGTTCAGGGAGGACAAGGATGTCAAGGAAAAGGCACAGGAGGTCATGGAACTCAAGAAAGGGGAAGAGGAAAATTTCATGCTCAAGCATCATGAAGCCCTCCTGCAAGATAACTCCACCATCAGACTCAACGATCTGGTCAGCAGGGAATTTTAACGGCTATACCTTTAAGTCGTCAGGAGTCAACTCCCAAATCACAAGATGTGTCTACTGTACACATAAGAATGCCAACTGGAGATCCTGCATTCATGTACAGGCATGAGGAAAATCCAAGACTAAGTCCAAACGAGCTGTTAGAGTTAGCAAGAAACGAGGAAGCTTGCAGAAAAAGAAGGGCTGAGGAGTATGCCAACCCACCTCCACGAAAAAGGTCAAAGAAATTGAGATAAGTTGAAATTTCTGATTGATGTAATGCTAAACTATAATATCTCTTGATCATCAATAAATTCATGCTTATTCTCTAGAAATTTTAGTTGCTCACTGAAATACTAAGTCATGTTTAAATTTCTTGAAAATGCATCTAGTCACTAATAATCATGACAACAAATCTCCTTGGTTATGTCAACATCAAATAGGGAGAGATTGTTGGGAGAATGCATATTATGATTTGATGTTTTAATGTATATGCTCGTGATTATTTGTAAAGTCCTTCCAAGTAAGATATGTACAAGGACTTAGTGATAGATTAAATTTGTTAGGTTGATCTAAGATCTTAACGTGTATCATTCTGTAATGGAATGTATAAATAGAAAGATCAAAGCTGTTAGGTTGATCTTGAGATGTAATAGATAGGCTTCGAAGAAATCGTAGTGTATCATCTGATCAACACTGTAGAAGTCAAGGCAAAAACGTAGAGCTTCGAAGATCGTAGTGTGTCTGCCTTGAAGGGACTCTTCAGAAATCGTAGAGTGGTCCCAACATTTGTCAAGCCATCTCAAAGATCGTAGTGTGCTAAAGGAAACGTGGATTTTACAAGTCAACGATCGTAGTGTGCTCTCAGAAACGTAGAGTAACAACACGAGCAAGTGAAGATCGTAGTGTGCAAGGGTTTTAGAAGAAATCGTAGTGCTATGTAATGAGAGCATCAGATCTAGCACCAAGGCAACAAGTCACTATGATCTGAATCGTAAAGTATCATAATCTGAATCGTAGAGCATCTGTCTTATGTCAGAAAACGTCAAGCCTCATGATTTATGTGAAGATAGATTCTAATATATGAGGATTGGATTCTAGACGTTGCAGTACTCATCAGTCCCAAAGTAATATGAAATATCCTTAGTATGAAACAAAGGAGCGTATTGAAGAAGCTAAGGAAAGTACCATAGGTAAGGGGGCAAAACACCTTTTCAGGTGTTAAGTGAGAAAGCAATCTGTTGTGTCAGTGGGTCAGAATGCAGTTTCAGAAGATGTGCAGAAATATCTCCATCAAAGATCAGAAAAGTCAAATGCATTTAATGTCTCAACGGATGGATCCAACGGATAGTTTTCAAGATCACATATATGCATATCAGACAGATGAGAGAGAAATAAGAAAGCATTGAACAAATAATGTGAACATCTCTCTCAAGCTCAACTCTACGATATGAGATATTACAAAGCTTGCTCAGCTACTCAGTTCTTTAGAAAAAGTGCTTACACAGTAACTGAGTAGCAACCATCAAGAACTCAACATTATCAACCAACTAAAGAAGTGTACCAAGTCTGCAGGACTTGAAGAGTTCGCAGTGAACTATAAAAAAGTCAAGTCTGCTGGACTTGAAGAGTTCAAGAGTTAACTAAGAAGTTCCTAGACTGCTGGTCTAGAAGGAATCTGTGTGATTCAGAAGTTGTAAAAGACATCCTTAGTGGATTACCTACTTGTCGAAGTAGAAGAGTGGACTAGGAGCTTTAAGTGCTCTGAACCACTTAAAATGACTGTGTTCATACCATAACTGCTATATCTGTTATAACTGTCATAACTTCCTCACTCTCATAACTCCACTGCTTGGTAAAGAAGATTATAACAAATATTAGTTCCGCTAAGTTTTAATCATTATCAAAGAACTAGTTTAAAACGAAAAGATTTTTAAATATCTATTCAACCCCCCCCCCCTTCTAGATAACTATTGTGCCAACTAGGAACTAATAGACAGGTTATTCCAATAGAATAATAAAGAATGGAATAACAAAAGAATTCACCATGCATGCGGTAGTCCGTGAAGATAGGTTATTCTGATAGAATAAAAAATAACGGAACCATATCATGCGTAATCCGTACAGACAGAATATTTTAACAGAATAATAAATAATGGAACCAGGTTATGCGTAATCCGCACAGATAGGATATCCCAACAGAATAATAAAGAATGGAATAACAGAAGAATTTCACCATGTATACGGTACTTCGCATAAACAGGTTATTCCAACATAATAATAAGGAATGGAATAACAACCCTTACGAGTATTGAAAAAAATAACTCTCTTCATGAATAAGAAGGAATAATACCCCTTACCTTAGAAGAAAACTAGAATAGTGAGGTAGGAGACTTTTCTTCTTCGTTCTCTCTATAATTTCTCTCTATAATAATTGCTCTGTAGCTTTAGTGAATTGGTGAAAAATAATGAAGGAATGAGCTTCTATTTATAGGAAAATATAGTTTCAATAATTGCACGTTTTGGGGCTCAAAATATTACAGTATAATACCTTCCTCTTTTTCTTTATTTTTAATTTAGTCCTGCAAGTATTATCAAACTTACACCACCTCCCCTAATAGTAAATCATGTGAATCAATAGTAAATCATATGAATCAATAGTTCAAGACATGTGAAAATACGAATTACAGTATAGTACCTCCATCTATACCTCTATTTTTAACTTAGTCATGCAAGTATTATCAATCTTTCACTACCTCCCCTAATAATACAAGAATGTGAATCAATAGTACACAAATGTGAACAAATAGTTATAATCATGTAAATTAATAGCAATTAATTGCTCATTTATCTGATTAATTACCTGATTGGTCAATATAACTTCCAGACATCAATTAATATCGAAATAAATATCAATTTCCACTAACACTAATATTTCCAACACAATAGAGCTATCAATTTCATCTTTAATCAACACAAACTTATTCATCATTAATATTATAACTCACAATATTTAACAACCAGGTCGTTCTCAGGAAATAGGGGGCTTTTCGATAAGGATTTTTCCCTATTGGTGCGCAATTAGATTATCTAACCTCTACTTGACAGAACTTCTAGACATTGTCAATATTACAAATAATAATATGAATAACTTTGTCGTCTCAATTATTAATTTAATAATATAACATATTATACAGATGATACTGTGACAATAATTGAATTAATAATATGAGAGATATGATGCAGCAATTACTGTAGCAATAATTGAGTATAACTGAGTGACTTTTTACGTAAATATCAATAATCAATACTGTGTGCTACTATGCAACCACGCGTATTACTGTACTTTTACTACCAGGTAGTTCAACAGTTTTAACTTTCACCGTTATTTTTATAAAATGATAATTCTGTCGTTTTCTAACTACGACAATACTTTCGTTGTGGGGTCCACCAAAGATTGTGTCATCGTACGAATATTCACCGATAAAAAGAATATTCCCTGATCAAACGAATATTTTATAACAACTTGCTTACTTTGCAAAAAAATTCACATATCACCCTTAACTTTAACCTTTTATCAATTTAACCATTTACGAAATAAAATAATTATTATAAGAAAATTGAATACTTTCATTTCATAAAATTTGGGGTCTTACAATCTCCCCTCCTTATAAAATTTCGCCCTCGAAATTTATGTACGTACCTGGTATTCGAAGAGATGAGAATACCTTGCTTTCTTTTCGGATTGTACCATCCCGGTTATATCCTCTGTACCATGATTTTTCCATTTCTCATCTCCTGTATTTCAGATATCATTCTAGAATATATCGTCAAAACAAAGGTCAATTGATATATCACAAATTGTCAACTTATCAACTAAAAATTTCGGCTAAGGTAAGTCACACACTAGCGAAGTATATTACTCGTTTTTCCCCTCCTAGTTCTAGACTCATATCTCCGCCAACGACCAAATCCCTAAGCTCTGATACCATTTGTGATGCCCCCAAAATAGGTCCACACGACCCATTCTGAGTCGCCAAATATCGCACTATAAAAATCAAATATAAACTTCATTTATACAATACTTCTGTTATGGGGTTCACCAATGATTGTGACGTCATATGGATATTCCCCGACAAAAAGAATATTCCCGACCAAACAAATATTTTATAACAACTTACTTACTTTGCAAAAAAAATCACATATCACCCTTAACTTTAACCTTTTATCAATTTAACCATTTGCGAAATAAAATAATAATTATAAGAAAATTGAATACTTTAATTTAATAAAATTCGGTGTCTTACAAATATTTTCTAATAGATAATATACAAACTCAAAAGGAGTCCTTATTACAATTATTGATACACTATTTTACAAAATAGTGAGGACTACTAAAACAACTATCATGAACCATCACTCCATACCCCGGTTAGTTCCTTCTATGTTCTCACCTCTTGAGAAGAAAAATGGAACAAAAAGGAAAAGGGTGAGCTCAACTAGCCCAGTAAAGAATATTATGACTAAGATAATATACAATAAATTATCATTAGTCTTCAAAAGTAGAACATAATAGACAACAAGTTTTAGATCAACAACTGCAGCGAAAACATCAATCCATTAGAAGAGTCAAGTATAGAATGAATTCTACTATCTTCTAAGATTTAAAAGTCCATCATCAATATTTTATCCCATAACATCAATCAATATACATCTTAAATCAAATATTTATCTTTGCACTACAGGCCAAAGATATTCATTTGTATCACCAGTTGGTCATGTTCATCTCAATACATGTTCATCTTTGCACTACGGGCCAAAGATATTCATCAGTTAATCATTCATCTTTGTGCTACATGCCAAATATATTCAGTAATATCATCATTTAGGACTGAAGATGATGAAAAATATCTTAAAGAAAACGAATCCAGTGAGACAAAAGGACAAATATTAGGGATTCGTATCATAGTTTATCCAAGTTCAATAATACTCCATAATAACCCATTTGTGAAGCAGAATTCAAAAATAAAGATTAAAACATGGATACAATCAAAGATAGTAACTATAATAGACATCTTGGAGAAAATGGAGAAAATTTCATTTTTCGATGAATAGTGTCGTATTCGTGAATAGTGACGTATACGTGAATAGTAACCCCGACAAAAAAGGTAGAAATTTCACAATAAAATTCATACCAATATTTTGGTATAATAATATTAAAATAATAACATCATTATGAAGAAAATAACATCCCTTACCTCAAAATAATAGTATTTCTGATCGGAATATCGAATGTAAAGCCGAAGGAAACTTGAACTGAATAGCAACTCTCACAGTATCTAAATACTCACAAATATGTTCGATAATATAGAGAGAGAAAACTTATTTTTGGTGTGATTTTCAATTCTAACATAAGCGCCTATTTATAGGAAAATGCTAGAACGCCAAAGGAGACTAAATAATAAAATATTAATATAATTCTTTTCTTCCTACGCCTGCCACTTTGAAAATCAACAGCTCATCACCTTTGAAAAAATAATTCAGCACATGTTTTCACAAAAAACAAAAGTGGGTCCCACCCATAATTTTAATAAAAATATTTAATTTTTGAAATTTCAATAATTCATAATAAATAGCCCTTTTATCAGAAATATACGAATTTTATATCCATTCCATAGGAAATTGAATTCTCTACAACTTTGCAGAAGAAAGTTTTTTCCAAATTCTAAACAAAAAATGTCTGAAATCCACATACGGATGATTTTTAGTACATCTATTCCGATAAAATACTGATAAAACACCTCAATATTAATTCCTTCAATTATATCCACATAAAAAATAAATAATTATTCACAAATAATATTACAGAATCACAATAATGACAACCAGACCGTTCCCAAGAAAGAGGGGGCTTTCCAATAAAGATTTCTCTTTACTAGCGCACAATTAGGTGACCAAACCTCTCCTTGACAGAACTTTCTAGATATTGACAATAATGCTATCTAATAATATTATTTAAATAATATGAATTATTGATCTGATAATGGGAAATACTGTGCAGTGATAATTATTGAAACAACAATAATATAAAATATCAACGCAGCAATTATTGAATCAATAAAATAAAATATTGAACAGTAATTACTGTAACAATTATTGAGTAGTGCCTTCTTACGTATGAATCAATAATTTCAAAAATACTGTGCAATACCGTGTGCTATTGTGTAACCACGCGTATTACTATATTTTAACCATCAGTTATTCCAACAGTGTTAACTTTAACAATTACGCCATTATTTATAAAAACTCAAACTTGTCATTTTCTTAATCCAACCGTTTTCCTTTTTGGGGCCCACAAATGGTTGCACCGTCGTACGAATATTCCCCGATAGAAAGAATATTCTGCGACCAAACTAATATTCCCCGACACAATAAATATTTTATAATCACTTGCTTATTTTACAAAATTTGCACATTTCACCTATAACCAAAGCATTATATCAAATTAACAACTTATTATTCACAATAATAAATAGAGGAAATTCAATTTTATTTATAAAAAGTTGGGGTCTTACACTTGGCCTAATATTGTTCAAGCAAGGTATATTATAATTATTCAATGTTTATGCTTTTAGCTTATCCCTAAAGCATGACCTTAGTATAAAAAGTTGATTCAGTTATGAAATTTTATTCAACTAATCCTTAGTTGATGTTCGTTAAACCTAAATTACCATAAAATGTATCCAAACCAAACTTACTTTGGTGCGGACTTGTACTCTAAATACTGAGATGAACAGCCCTATTATTAGGGGATAATTTATGCTTCGCGTTGAAATGTTTGTGCAAAATACATTGTACGAAGGGTTGATCCCCCTAAGTACATGGAGTTCCTAAAGTCTTATAACTGTTAAAGTTTAAGTTGAAAGATTACTTATAACTATGGACATAGTTCATGGTCTTATGACCCTCAGTTAAATATTTCATGATTCTGATTATCATTGATAAAGCATTTTGTTCAGTTTCATTGTGCCTATTATTTGGCAGTGGTTGTAAAGTTTTATTAATTGTTATTTCAACTGAGCTTTGTTTGCTCACTCTTGATTTATATAACTATTACAGCCAAGGATGAGAAGGTCGATGTACCTAGCACAAGTAAAAGAAAAGGAAAGATGAACAAGTTTTGAAGACTTGTAACATGTTGATATTTTATCATCAGACTTTATTTGAATTATTGTAATGAAGATTATTTAAATTTTCCGCATATGAATGATTGTTTTTAAAGGTTGGATAACCTGGGAGATTTTTATTAATGTAATCCTTTAATGGGAAGGTTTATTATTCAATTTTATTATGATTGAGTAGTTAGATATGAATGATTTATTTAAGTGAATACCAAATCTTGTGGTAATGAAGTACCCGGATTTAGGGGTGTCACAAGTTGGTATCAAAACTTTAGGTTACGAACCTTATGTGACACCCCCAAATCCGGGCACCTCAATCCCACAGATTTGGTGTTCACTGTCCAATTAAATCATAACTAACTACCTATAAACAAAGGATATAATAAAACTCAAAAGTTTAAACAATCAATCTCCCATTAAAGGTTTACATAATCTAAATAAATCACATGTCATCTAACCTTTATTAGAATTATCAGCAAAAATTAAAACATATTCATAATTAAATCTATTACATAATCTTCATAAATAAAAGGTAAATTAAACATACATCATTATAAAGCTAAATATAACAACATACATTCACAAATCCCAGGTTCTATTACCTTATAACCTCGTTCATTACAAATAATGATAATTACATTATTTTTTTCATCTTACACGAGTGACTTTTATCCGCCACCAAGGATATATACTTGTTCATTAAACTAGTCTATAGTTTAATTTTATCATTCTATATTACAAGTGTTCACTTGATCTTCACGCTCATTCATTTAATGAATGACACTTCGTCTGGATACCAATCAGCTTGATCTTTACGGGATCCTTAAGTTCTTTTTATTATCGTACGCTAAAAATGTTTTTCATTTAAAGCAACTGTGAGCATTCAATTGCTCAGCAAATCATAACAGTTGAACAAACAACTTCAAGAATTTAAACATTCTTTTAAAACTCCCATAACCGAACAAAGGTTATGAAACATCTTGAACAATAGGAATAATCTTGATTCCTATCATTTTCAAAACATTCATCACATACTCTTTGAAGTACTTTCATTCTTCTACCTTTTTCCATACATATCTTATTTGGCTAGAATCATTGGCATAGACTTAACAATAACGGTTCATGTATAAACAGAACATACTCGTATTAAACAGTTCAATCATAGAACAGTTCATCTCAAATAAACACCAAAGTGTTCAAAATGTGGCACAAGGCCTCATACATACTATTACCTTGCACATATCTCGCACATATACACATAGACAAAACTTCTTAAGTTCAGCATATGAGAAGTCACATAGACAAAACTTCTTAAGTTCAGCATATGAGAAGTTTAAGAAACTAACATTCATGTAATATGAATGAAGTTAGGAAACTTGCCTTACGCACAGCTATAGCTTACGCTGAACTGCTCATTCCAATTCCTATGTAGCACATAACTTCTTCATTATAACCCGGAACGAGGTCATTCCAAAGCCATTCTCTTCCTTATCTTACGTACTTCAATACCTCTCGGACAGAACTTCATTTTGAATCTGTTAGCATGCCATTCGATTGGCTTGATCTTCACCATTCGTTCATTTTTACGTTTTTAACGTTCTTCGTGCGTTCGTCCGTAATTCGGTCATCCGAACTCGGAACTCGTTCGTTCTTGAGTCCACGACTCACGTTTTCTAAATTCTCTTACTTTCTTATGAAACCCTACACATTCGGGTTCATTTATACTGTCGTGTAAAATACGACAAAATATAAACTGAGAGTTTTAATACGAATATTGTATTTTAGACAGTATTCAAACTCAAATGGAGTCCTCAATACATTTATTATCACACTATTTCATAGAATAGTGAGGACTACTAATGCAAACATCTGGACCGTCACTCCGTTCCCCAACTAGTCCCGACTACATTCTCATTTCCTGAAGAGAACAATGAAAGCAAAAATGTAATCTCAACTAGCCTAGTAAGAAATATTATGACTAAGATAATGCAAAATAATTTATCGTTAGTCTTCAACAGTGTTAAATTGATAAAATATAACAAACGTCAAGTTTAACTGCAGTAGAACAAGAAATCCATTAGAAGAGTCAAGTAGAGCATGATATCTATTATCTTCTATGATTTAAAAGGTTTTTCATCACTTTTATCGCTGAGACTCAGCTTAATAAATAATCCACATCATCGAATCACACATTCACTACAGCCAAGGATATTCATTAGTATCACGACCACAAATTATCCATGCACTACGGGCCAAGGATATTCGTGTATTCATCAATGGTCATGATCGTGCCAACAACTGTCCATCAATGCACTACAGGCCATTGAAGACTTATACCACATCATTTGTAACATTACGGTCATGATTATACCGAATAATCCATGGTCATAATCATAACAAATCCATCTATACACTACGGGCCACAGATGACCTTCAACATAATATAAACATGAGGATGATGACAATGATATAAGAATTCAATTAATTGAAAGCAAAGGATAAATTTTTAAAGATTTATAATTTAATTTATCCAGAATTCAAAAACATTCAAATTGTCAACATGATACTGCTTTGTGGAGTAAAATTCAAGAATAATATTGTACCAAAAATTATTTGGACCGAAAACGAATTAATTTTTATCATGAATAGTACCCCGGGTGAATAGTACTCCAGTGAATAGTGCCCTGTAAATAGTACTTCGAGAATAGTAATCCTGTGAATAGTATTCCGATATGAAAAAGTTAAAACTTATCAAGAATGCTCAGAATAATATTTTCATGAAAAGATACTGGATGAAGCGAAAATATCAAGGATATTCTACTAATTTCATGGAGTATAGAAGCCAAAACTTTAACAAAACGAGTATAGAATTCGAAATCTGAAACGAAATAATATTACTTACATACTACAAAGTATAGAAGAAAATATTATTTCAAGCGAATAGTAAACAAAAATAACATTCCTTACCTTGAAAAGAAGAGTATTCCAACTGGTAGAGCGGAGATATTTTTGAAGAGAACTTTCACTGTTTTCTACGCTCAAAACTTTCTAAAACTTGAAAGAAATACGCTCAATATTATAGAAGAAGAATTCTCTGATTCTGGTGTGATTTTTAATTCTAACTAAGCATCATATTTATAGGAGAATGGAAAGGATACTATTTGAAAAAGAAATCACGGACGCAACAGTGGAATCACGGGCTTGCAACGTATCAGTACACTAATTAACACTTTGAACCACTAAGGGAGTACCTTTTAAAATAATTCCCACGTTGCCGAAACAAATGCTTCCATCAAATATTATACTGACCAATCAGAGACTACCTCCATCTGAGGGGAATGTTAATTTCAAAATATTGACCAATGAGGGAACACCCTCCTTTATAAAGTATTGAATAGGAAGCATACTTGGAAAATATTTGGCCAACATTCATTCATAATTTGCCCCATTTCACATGCTACCTTACGGGCACACATTATCACCCACACACACTATTTAATATATAATACTAATACTTCAATCCACCATTTCCACTTTTTCACCAAAATTCCACCCGTGAATCCCCCCCATGCCAAACTTTATATATAAATATATATATATATATATATATATATATATATATATATATATATATATAACAAAATTTGAGATAACTTCTACCGACAGTTTTGAAAATGGGTAAAAGAAGATTCATAAAATAAGCAAAATTTACATCAAATACTTCATAAAAATTCCTTCAATATTTTTAACAACATTTATCATCATCATTATAATTCGCAATATTTAACAATCAGTTCGTTCCCAGGAAAGAGAGGGCTTTCTAATAAGGATTTTTCCTTATTGGCGCGCAATTAGGTGACCAAACCTCTCCTTGACAGAACTTCTAGACATTTTCAATATTACAAATAATAATATGAATAACTTTGTAGTCTCAATTATTGATTTAATAATATAAAATATTATGCAGATAATACTGTGATAATAATTGAGTCAATAATATGAGAGATATGATGCAGCAATTACTATAGCAATAATTGAGTATAGCTGAGTGACTTCTCACGTAAGTATCAATAATTAATATCGTGTGTTACTATGCAACCACGCGTATTACTGTACTTTTAACACTGGTTATTTTAACAGTTAACGGTAAAACTTCCGCCGTTATTTTCATAAAAAGATATTTATGTCGTTTTCTAACTCTGATAATACATCCGTTGTGGAGTCCACCAATGATTGTGCCGTCGTACGAATATTCCCTGTTAAAATGAATATTCCCCAACCAATCGAATATTATATAACAACTTGCTTACTTTGCAAAATTTATAAATAGTACCCACAACTTTAATATTATAACAAATCAATACCATAATTATTCAAAATGATATTTATAGAAAAATTCATTTTTATTCATAAAAGTTGAGGTCTTACATTATAGGATTTTCAAAATCTCATTTAAATGAAATAAGATTCCTATTTATAAAAAACCAAGGTTAGGGGCAATTTGGTCATCTCCTCCCCCACCCCACCCCACCCCACCCCACCCCACCTCCTTACTATTAATGGCTTAGCCACCAAGTAACCACTTTACTTGGTGGCCAAGTGGCCGGCCCACAAGCTCCATGGGTTGCCCCATGGGTTATTACTCATCTGATAACCCATCGGTTCGATCCGCGATTTATTTTCTTGGTTTGGGCCTTAACCTTAATTCTTATTGGGCCTATCTTGGGCTTGATTTCACAAAGCGTTGGGCTTGACATAATCCAAGTCCAATTGGATTCTACAAAGTCCATGAACTCAAAGTTCATTAAGACTAATCGTATTCTACGCATTCCATTCTCGTATTCTCTTCCTATATAGTTCGTACAATATTCGTATTATACGTCGTAATAATCTTCTTACTATACTCGTATAATAACTAGTATCATACTCGTATTTCTCATGCATAATAACCCTAATTATTATATGAAATCATTAAATTCTCAGAACTCGCTTTTTCGAACCCTTAGGTTTTAAGTCCGCAAGCGAAAACATCATTTTTGCCATAACTGAAATATTATTGAATATTCCATTATATCTTGGAATTCTATCATTACGCGTTTCTCGGAAATTCAAACTAAATCTCCGAGCAGAACAGATGAATAGTGCCTATTTCGACTTTTTCCCCAGAAATATTTTTGTTCCCAGAAATTTTTTATTTTCATCTTGAAAATTCTTACTCATTCAGTCTAGCTTTTTGCCAGAATCCTCCCGATTTATAATCATCATAGGTTATAGAATGATTAATAAACACATAGCACATAATAGTATTAATAAATATTCATTTTAGTATTAACTAATTCTTAAACTTAAATTCTGGACAATCCGAATTTTTGGGTCGTCACAGTTGTAGTTATTTTCTGTACCATATATTTGGCGACTCAGAATGGGTGATGTATACCTATTTTGATGGCGTCACATGTTATATAATATGGGATAAACCCATAGTTTTAAGCAATGCTTTAAGAATCATGATGATGATCATGCTAATGAGATCTAAATTCTTAGATAGCTTAAAACTAAAATAGTTCCCAATCATTGGATTAAAAAGTGGATTAGTGAATCTGAATAGATTGATACATAATTTGTTTGCTCTTAGGAAGATGGTGATTGATCTCATAATCATTTGTATGGAGACACTAAAGTAAGTATGTATGTGCTTATTGGAGAATAAGTTCACTGAACGTAGCTCGCTAAAAGAATACCTAATGGAGTTTTACTTGTCTGTCAATAGAAATTCCTCTATTAATAGTAGTATAAGTGGACCTTAGACATGAGATTATCATATTATTTTGTGTATGATGAGTTATACTTTGACATGTCCCTTTAAGACCCTTAGGGTATACTAAAAGAGTATGATTGGGTATAATAAGTTGTATATGGAGATATGTGAATGATCAATAAAGAATCTATCGCTTATAGTAAAAGGAGAGAATGTACGTCATATGTGATTCGATAAATGACAATTCAGTAGTCCTTGGCCAAGGAAGAATGAAATTAGAAAGAAGTTTCTAATTTTGCATTATTCAGAATTATGCATAAAACTTGACAGTAATTACATGTCTTATATTTAATTGGGACACTGTATGGTAGAAGGATTGAATTGTAGTGTAACTATTCTCTGAAAGACTCTTTTATGATTATTGTTGAAATCTATATTATCTGAAAAGTCGTTGATTGCTAAGGGGGTTTACACTTATTGTAGAATAAATATTATTTATTTAAATGAATTAAATAGTTTAATTTATTTATTTAAATAAGATTAGAATTGTGCTAATTGATTTTTCACAACCGATTTAATAAGGAGAACCTGAAAGGTCACACCGCAAAAGTAAAATATTTATTTAAGAAATAAATGTCATAATCGTAATAATAAGTTAAGTATATTTAATTTAATCTATAGTGATAGAATAAATTAAATAGTTTAATATGTATTATTTAATATTTTGAAAATATTAAATATAAATTAATAAGAGCAGTCTTATTATTATTATTACTATTATTATTATTATTTAATTCTTAAAAGGATTTAAGAATTAATTAATAAAAGTACTCCCATAAGTTTTTAATTTGATTAAAAGATTAATTAATTAAAAGAGTTTAATTAAAATAAAATTTTATTCCTTAATAGTTTAGGAGGGTTGCCTACATATATAAATAAGAGAAGTTTTATTATAGGTTAGGATTACACACACTTCCAATATTTGGGAAGGTACTTACAATTTCTATAGAGAGATAAACTAAGGTTTTGCAAACACACATCTTCTTAAATAGACATTATTTTTTGGTGGATCACATCTAGAGGTCAAACACTTGGGTGACTAATGTTGATCAGAATAAGAAATTTCATCGGTGGAATTCAAGGAGAATGCGAAGGACTAGGAGTTGAACTCGTACCTTAGGAAACTAGTTTCTACGAGGGTATGATTATGATTCTCCATCTCTTTCGTTTAATTGATAATTATGCACAATGTATGGATCATGGTGATGGTTTGTATTAAAATTTTAAAATCTATTTTATTACACTTCCGCTACGTTTATGTAATTTGATTGCATGCCCGCGTCATATACAAACTTAACCTAAAGCTTGATGACTTGGGCCGCGGGGGGATAGCTCGTGTGATAATAAGTACATGCTAAACAAGGTTTAACAATAGAGGTATTTAGTTATGAAAAATAATAAATGTTGTGTACATGAGAATCAAAATATATTCTCCTTAAAGAAAGGAAGTCGGATTCTACCCTGACACTTTCTTTATGAGTTAGGAATTAAATATAATTAAAAATCTTGAATTCCTTAAAATTCTTTAATTGCCCAAACAAATTTCTACCTAAAGAAACTTCTTTCATGTGAACTATGACCCACCAAATTATACCGACCCAAATAACCACATCCGAACAAGATTATAAAATTAATCTATACACTAATGCAAGTCCTGCGTGCTCTAGCGGAATGGAGTTCTCAAGCATGTATTTCGGTGCTTATCACCCAACTTTAATATTGTCATGTCATGTTTTATATATATATATATATATATATATATATATATATATATATATATATATATATATAAATATATATAGGGGTTTCATCCATAGTAACCGATTGTTAGGAGTAACCCATTTTTGGTCAGCCGTAACAGCTTGTACCGGCTTATAAAAAAAATTGCATAAGGGCCGGTACAAGCTGTTACGGCTGGTCAAAAATGGGTTGCTCCCAACAACCGGTTGCTGTAGATGGAACCCCATATATATATATATATATATATATATATATATATATATATATATATATATATAGTCCGGATCAGGTCCGGACTCCCGAATTTTGTTAAAATCCGGACCTTTTTTTTTTTTTGCTTTTTTTTTTGAAACAAGTAAAAAAAAAAAAAATTTATGCAATTGGAATTTTTACATTATACAGTATTTTGGGTGTGATTTGGATGCCTATAACAAAACATGTCTGTACAGTCTGGGCAGACTGTACATACATTGGTTGGTGTAGGTATTAAAAACACACCTAAAACAATGTATTATGGAAAAATTTCAGTTCCATAATTTTTTTTTTTTTAGTTGTTCTATCAAAAAAATAAATAAATAAATTTTTGGGTCCGGATTTTCTCCCGTCCGGGAGGTCCGGACCTGATCTAATTTCTATATATATATATATATATATATATATACGGGAAGCTTCAAGAGCATAATTCTTAAATAGCATAATGCCTTAAATAGCATAATTTTATCAAAACGACGTAATTTTGTAAGGACGCGGTGACATTTTTGTAAATACCATGACACCGCGTATTTACAAAAATGCCACTGCGTCCTTACAAAACTACGTCGTTTTGATAAAATTATGCTATTTAAGGCATTATGCTATTTAAGAATTATGCTCTTGAAGCTTTCCATATATATATATATATATATATATATATATATATATATATATATATATATATATATATATATAGCTCGGCTCTCTCCAGCGAACTGAAGGGACCAAACTAAAAACAAACGACAATTTTTTCCATCGCTATAACATAGAAAATCGGTTTTCTATGTTACAACGACGGAAAAAATCGTCGCTATAGCCGGTTCGTTCTCAATTCGCTCCTTCCAGTTCGCTGGAGAAGCAGACTATATATATATATATATATATATATATATATATATATATATATATATATATATATATATATATCCACAGCAACCGGTTGTTGGGGAGCAATCCATTTTGGCCCAGTCGCTACAACCTGTAGCGGCTTATAAAAAAAATTGTAACAAGCCGCTACAGGTTGTAGCGGCTGGGCCAAAATGGGTTGCTCCCCAAATGGATGGAATCCTTATATATATATATATATATATATATAAGAAAGAGAAAATCTCTCCAACGAATCGAAAAAAACGAATCACATAAACTGGCTATAACGACGGTTCGTCCGTCACTAAATCATAAAAATATCGACTTTCTGAACTATACTGTATCGGTCCATATCCATTTATAATCCCTCACTTGTACTCGATCCAAATAAACCCAAACCATTTTATATCAGTTAAAATTTGTCCACACCCGACTGGGTCTAGTTAGAAGTAAGAATACTTGAATACACCAAAGGCTACACAAAGTCATACGTTACTAACGACCTTTTTTCATTACAAAGCTCAAGTAAAAATTAAGCCTTTTTAAATATTTTTCATTTTTGCAGAAGCATTACTGACTACCTAATCCTAAAGACTAGGATTAAGATAAACTTACAAGATATCACTAAAAATACAAGTCTCATATGCTTCACTAAGAAGCACATGATTCCTTGCACCATTGCTCCAGTTCAATTGTGTAACCTTCCTAATACATTCCAACCAAACATAAGATCCTAACAATCGATTAAATCATTCCACGCCAAAGGTAAGAACCACAGATTTAGTTTGAAAAGACCGAGAGCCTTAAGAATGTGAAGTGCCAATAAGCTATCTCAATAAAGCAGTTGCAGCCCAGATTTCTGATCCATTTCCAAGTCTTTTTGTCAACATTCTGCTCTTTTGTAGATGTCAGTTAATATATTCAGTTATTTCAAAACTAAAACAAAAAAATTAGAAACACTTGCAAAGGTGACGGGGGGATGGGGGAATCACTCCCTCCAACCTTGATAAGAATCCTATGGGGATGGGGATGGGGATGGGGATGGGGATGGGGATGGGGAAAGGGAAAGGAAAAGGGGAAGGGGAAAGGGAAAGGGAAAGGGAAAGGGAAAGGAAAAGGGAAAAGAGGGAAAAGGAGAGGAAAAACGAGGTTAAAAGAGGGAGAAAATAAGAAACTAAATGAATAACAGGTGGAGGGGAGAGGGGAGAGCACTCCCTTCAACCTACCAGGTACAATCTTCTGTTACGAGAGAAAAGAAAATTAACGTAACGAACCAATAATAGGTAGAGGGGAGAAGGGGAAGCACTCTCTTCACCTAGAAGGTCCAATCTTATCTACCAATTCCAAGTTCGAACACACTACCTATCATATATAGCTCGGATTTTATGCATCGATCCATGAACACGAATAAGAAACAGAAAATTGATGTAGACATCACAATTGAAAGTAGATATTCTTCACTCAATCTATTTACCACCCTTGGGTCGAATCTCGATCCCTTGAACAATGAGGCCACTCTTCCAGTTCCCACCTCTCACTTCCATCAAAGTCATCTCCAGTTCCCTATCTTCCCCTGTCTTATTGAAGTACTCTCCTAACTCAATCTCTAACCATCCATCTACTCTCTTCGTTGGATATCGACCATTAGTTTCTCTAGGCACATTAGCTTGAGGCCTTGGCCTGTTGGGCATTCGGGTTAGCCCAATTCGCCTAGGTGCAGTGAAGTGTCTGATGCGCTGCTCTGTATCAGGATCCAAATAAACAGTCCGGGGTTCACTTTCGCTCCCACTAATGCCAACAAAAACCTCTGCAGGTTGGTCTTCAAATCCGTAGGATACTGGTGTTGACTTGAACACAAGGTAAGCTGCATAAGCTGTATCTGGGGACAACATACTAGTATTCATCTTTCCACGAATTTCAAGCCAACATACACTAACAAGTTCAACCACGTCCGCAAATCTGTATTTGAACGTTTACCACTTTCAGAATATAACCACAAAATGTATGTCAAAAGAAGTCATTTTTTTTATTTTTTTGATGCAGAAAATATTCACTTCAAAACCAAAAATAAGGACCAAAATATTGTTGAAAAAATACTATGAAAATCTGCACCTTGATTCTGCATGAGAGACCCATCTCCAGTACCTAGGTATGTCACCCCACACAATTAAGAGCTCCCTTGCAGCTATCATGAAGCATTTCTTCCCACTCCATTTTTCCAGGGAAAAACTCTGCTTAATATCAAATAGAGGTCAGCCATCCAAGTACCATTAAGCATAGTGCTGCATAAACTATATAACAATCAACAGAATGAAGAAATTGACAAAAGTTATGTTAAAACTGCATGTGACTGACGACATTATGAACCTAAAACTTTCAAATTACAAATTAACTGGCCATTTAAAATTGTCTCTGTTGTAGTGCAATATGAAGTACCAGAAAAACAAAAGTTAAGGAAAGGAAAGGAAAGGAAATAAAATAAAGTACACAAACTTCTGTGACCAAGAATATCTCTTCGACTCAAAACCAGTTGGTCAAGCATATACAACTTAAATATATATACACATGTGTACATTAAAGTTGGTATATACATGGAAAAAGTAATCTATGCCTTAGCCAAGCTTGGCTAAAACAAGGCTGCTTAGTAAAACCTTAGTAAAACAACATAGTTTTACCACTCTAGGTAAATTTTTTTATTTTTGGGTTTAATATAAAAAAATTTAATTATAACTTTTATACAAAACTACGTCAGTCATTTTGTTAAGTAGCGCCTTAAGCCAAACTTGGCTAAGACATGTCTTAAATTACCTTTTCCATATATATATATATATATATATATATATATATATATATATATATATATATAAAATGGATCAGGTCCGGACCTCCCGGACGGGAGAAAATCCGGACTTTTTTTTTTTTTTTTTTGCTTTTTTTTTGTAGAACAACTAAAAGAAAAAAAAAATTTATGGAACTGAAATTTTTCAATAATACAGTGTTTTGGGTGTGTTTTTAATACCTACACCAACCAATGTATGTACAGTCTGCCCAGACTGTACAGACATGTTTTGTTATAGGCATCCAAATCACGCCCAAAACACTGTATAATGTAAAAATTCCAATTCCATAAATTTTTTTTTTTTTTTAGTTGTTTCAAAAAAAAAGAGGTCCGGATTTTAAACGTGTCCGGGAGTCCGGACAGGATCCGGCCTCTCTATATATATATATATATACCATAGATATAATTAGAACAGATATGAACGGAACTCAACCTAGGTAAATAAAACATTTTGTAGCATTTGGTTGCAACTTGAAACTATAATATATTTGCAACAAGTCCAAAATTTCAATTTACCTTGTACAATTAAACAAACACCTAGCCAACTCACCTTAAATTTGCAATAAGGCCAAAATTTCAAATTTACCTACCTTGTACAAACAAAAGCACAAACAACTCAAGTCACAGAAACTAACATATTAAACCGTCCTCACCTGAGGAACCAACCAATTATTTATTTAATTTTTAATATTTAACTACTTGTAATTTACAAAAGAACTGTGCTCATTTAACTCGTAATCTTATAATTACTTTGTGGATGACAAAATCAGTCGTATAGTAACATATTCTATTGTAGTCTTATTATCACTATTGTTGTGGCCTTATTTATCTCTTGGGAACAAAAAATAATATTAAACCAATAAGAAAATCGGCCACAAGTACCCCATTCCAAAATCAGCAAGTTTTCTCAGGCAGAATGCTAAACCAATTTAGGAAAGTTCAGTTTTATGGGCCACAAATATCCAATTCCAAAATAATGACATACGAGTACTATTTTAATCCAATATCACAATTTCAATGATAAATAATCCTCCAGGATGTAAAGGGAAATTAAAGATTGATTTGGATTTCCCCTGAATTGCAATTATAGAAATTTGGTTTTTCACCCTTCCACCAATTTGGTAATTCATATAAACAAATTATATTTACAAGTATCCCCAGAATTCCCAATAAAAAATTAATATCAAACTTGTTTCAGAATTCAATAATTTGGGAACATAATAATTAAATCAATTACCTTAGCGCCACCATCAATGATGAGAGGATTATCAGATAGATAGAGATACAACTCCTTCTTAGAAGCAAAAGACGGGGGAATCTTCCGGCACGAATCCCCATAATCAACCGATCGGGCAATGAGCTCTTGATAATCAGACGGAAGAAAACTCTCCCAAACGGAGTCGGATTCCGCCGCCGACCGGAAACTGGAAGCCACCAGGGCAAGCCGGCAAGCATCCACCGGACTTGTATGCGACACCGCGTCGGCTATGCATCCTTCCGGTAACAAATCGAAAAAATCAACATTCGGAAATTCTTCTCCTTCGTTCGCCATCACTTTCTCTCTGTTCTTTCTTCTCTCTTCTTTTATCTCTCTCAAAAACTATACAATTTGGGGGTTTGGGTTGTGGAAGCGGGCTATATATAATATATATACCGGTGGCGGTGGTTATGGAAGAAAGCTTAGGCGTTAAGGTTTTACAGCTATACAAAGCAATGTGTACGATACCGTATTTAGCCAAAAAAAAGGAGCTTTTATGCGTAGGCAGTGTAACGACTTGGATGGGATCTCAGGAGTATTTAGCTGGGACCCAAACACACACCCCGACACTTACACATATACACCAAGAAAATTATTAAATTAAAGTTATACATCTACAACGATATTTTTATAATAAAAATAACAAAAAAAATTATGAATTTAATAATTACCATACATATATGATCAATGTTTGTGTCAACAATTTTGTTGTCAGCATGTGAATACGTATTATTAGCAAATTTTTTGATTAAAAAAAAATATAACATATGAATTCCTCGTAGAGCTAAGCAAGTAACCAAATTGGAATCGAAATCGCATCAAAAATCGCACAAACCGCACCAATTAAAATCGTACCAACAGTTACGGCATATGTGGCGGTTTTAGGTCGGTTGAATAACCAAATTTACGATTCCGGTTTGGTTACTAACAAAAACCGCACGCATAAAATTAAAACAGCACCATGTGCGTGTATCTATATATTATCTCTAGTAAATTCTAAAATTACTTTTCACTTGAACACACTAAGAGAAAACCTTAGTCTTGCATTGTCATTTTTTTACCAATTGAAAGAAGATGGTTAGAGGTTATAGAGTCAAAAAATAAACATTTGAGTTTTTGAATTTCGGATTTGTTTGATGCGTTACTGGAGGGGCTTATAGCTGAGGGGCCAAATTCATTGGTTCGAGCACTTGATGGATTAGTTAAAGTCTATGTTATAGTAGTAATAGTCTAATATATTATTTTTCAAATTAAGTACAATTATGATTATATTCTATAAGTCCTCCCTGCAATATATAAGATATAATTTCATTCTATCTCCCGTATATATTTTTAAATTTTGGGGAACTAAATAAACCTTCTTACTTGTTATCGAATATATGGTCTCTGTTGTTTTATATAGCGTATGTTTTAGTTTTAAAACATCATTCCTTTATTATAAACTAAAACTATTTTATGTCTCACTATTATATAATTTGATGGTGAATTTGACATGTTTGTTAGAAGGAGCTTTGGTTATATGCTTGATATAATTCTCATTACCGACTATGTCAACTAAGTTAATTGCTCGATGTGAGCTCTGTGTTAAATTTTATTGAAGGCTTAGACCTTTTTGTTGTTTCAATTGGGTTTGGAACCGAAACTGCACAGCACTGCACTGCACCAATCACAAGTGATTTTGTGTGCAGTTTTGGATTTGTCAAACTGCACCTAAGCGATTTCGGGTGCGGTTTGGATTTCAAACGGCACGCAAGTATACATGATCAATAAGTAATATAATGATAAGTAAAATATCGTTCCTACATAGAAAAATATTGACTTTTACCCTAACAATTACCAACTTTGTATTATCATAATTTTATTAAACTAAATAATTTAATGATGAAAATAATGAAAAACTAATAAATCAACTAACTACCATACATTTTAATCAGATAAATGAGAGTTAAGCCTACAATTTAACTTTATTCTTCACTCAGATTATCACACTTCTTTTTAATTCAAATTAACTATTCTAGTTCATTAATCAAGAACACGAAAGTAAATATAATCATCTCTCAATGCACTATACCCATATTAACTTAAATCCACAGATGATAGAATGAAACAAAATACCCTAATTGACTAATTCACTATATCTCTATGTGAATTACAATTAAAGAAGGTTTAATCCCAAGTTCTCATAAGATTACATGTGATGCATATAATTGAATTAAACTTGAAGCATAACAATCCTTAATACACATAAAGATCCATCATTAGCTTAATAAAAAAAATTAGCTCATTATTAATGAAATAAAAACTGAAAAGATCAAAGAATTAAACATCCCGATTACAAAACTGAAATTGAAGAAAGAAAAAATAGTAAATAAAACCACCATTTTCTTCAATTCGATCTGAAATCTTCGTGCTCCTAGCTCCTTGTTTCGATTCCTCCAAAATCTCCAAAATCTAGGGTTTGTTAGTTGTTGTTGATGAATGATGATTATAGTTGATAATCTCCCTCTTTCTGTAACTGAATACACCTCCACTTGTATCCAAATCACGTACAAAGTCCAAATGCTCTGCAATACCAGAAGTAGAAACACATCAAAAGTCTTCTAATTTGGCCGCGCACCCCCGCCCCGACAGGCTATTCCTTGTTGGTAACCCCCGCCCCGACGGGCTATCAATAGGTGATGACGTGTACCCCCGCCCCGACGGGGTCTTTTGCTCTATGAATGCCCACCCCGACAGGGTATAGCTCTGTATCTCACTGCTTTTTGCTGCTTCTCCTGCTGATTTCTTGCCTTAGCCAATACATACTGAACCTGCACACAGCACAAACATAAACGCATAAAATAATACTAAATTATACGGATTAGCAACCGTTTAAGTCCGAAAAGGTATCCAATTCGTAGGTATGAAACCCACTCATCAAATCCCCCCAAACTTAGACAGTGTTTGTCCTTAAGCACAACAAAATGTAATGCAATGCAACTAACTACATGCCTACGAATCCAGTATCAGATAGTACAAAGTCTATTTAGTTTACCTCAGAGAAATCACAATAAACATGAACAGTAAATCCTTCCAAGATATGACAATAACCTCATATCAATAGCTAAATCAATCCATGTTATGACTGACATAGTGCGTGTGTGATCAACAACCATGAAAACTGACTTTAACTCGAATAAGACACATAATACGCTTCTTTAAAGGAGAAAAATAGTTTAACATCAAGAAATCCGTAAACAAGCATGATCCGGCTAAAACTCAACAACTACAAAATTTAGAAGTCAATATGGGATATTTTTGCTTTCTTATTCACTTACGGGGCTTTTCGCTTTTTTCCCGTTTTCATTTATTTTTACTCATGATTGTGTAATGTCTAGTCCTCTTTGGCTTTTCAGTGCTACCCATTAACGACCTTTCGACCAACGACTCCCAAACCAGATGGCTTTAGTGCGTTGGGTGTAGAGACATCCCTTCGGGCGTACTTACTCAAGTAACAAATGCCACATAACTAAACTAGCCACGATGTTTATTCATACTTTTTTTCTCTTTTTTTTAGATAGATCTTATATATTCCCTCAAACTTAAGTTTCTTCTTAATCTTAGCCATCAACAATTATTCATGACTTTCTTTAATTAAATCTAAATTCCCCTTAAGAAGTCAATTGTGTGTACATTTAACTAAGTCAATCAACAGTCATCTTACTGTGTTATCATGATTATATAAGTTTCAAATATGCAAAGATTTAGGTTAAGATATTAAATTACATCTAAGCCCTGATAGTCAATACCAATTCTTGTATACACAATTCCAATATCATCATTAGCCAGAATAACCTCAACAATCAACCAAGCTGGAATCATGCAAATACTAACTAAATGCAAAACAAAAACAGTTAACTAACTACTATTTTTGAGAATTTCCATTTTCAATTTTTTTTCAATATATAAATAAACCAACACGAACAATGAAGACTATTTACAAAAACTATTCACAAAACTAAATTCTACTATATTAACATATCAACTAATATGCAATGCAACATGATACTAAATAGGTAATGCAAACATAAACTAAAATGAACTAACAAATACAATTACAACACTAACACATACACAAATTTAAACAGTAAAACACCCCCAAACTTAAATCTAACAATGTCCTCATTGGTAAGATATGGAAATAAAGCATAGAGGACTTCCCTGTATTGGCTAAGCAGGAGGTGGCACCTCCTAAACATCTAAATCTGAAGGAGGATATGCATACAGTGGCTGTAGACTGGGAAACAGGACTGGGTCAATAACAGCATTGTTCAGATGAATGAATGCCTCTGCCAAGGATGCATTGAACGCATTTTGAGTGGTAAAAGCATGGTCGTGCCGCGCTGTAATCCTTTTCAGCTTCCTATCTTCAAGCCTATCTCTGGCATCAATGTGGCGTTGTAGGCTTCAAAATTGGTTACTGAACATGTATTTGGTCAGCCTAGAAGAAGCACCTGGCGCTGCCTCATCATCACCCTCAAACATCTCATCCGCCTTGAACTCATCATCCTCCGAACTTGCCTCGGCTTTCTCCTCCTCCGAAGCATCTGGAAATACAAAACCCAGCCCACGCGGATGTGATTCGCCCCCAGGCCAGACCGAATATTGTGCAATAAGTTGTGGGTTTAGAAACTATAGGGGTTGCTGCACTAGCTCTTCCGTCGTCCACATCACACCCGACTGACGACATAATCCGCAACTAAGTGATGGGTGAGGCAACCCCCCAGAAAATGGGCCTCGTAGATAGCGCCGGATAGAGAAACTGATGATCGCTCCAATATCGATGCCAAAATCCTTCGCGATAGAATAAAGTAAGAACACCTTCTCTTTTGTAACTTCACTTGTATGCGTGGACGGGAATAACTTGGCACAAAGAAAAGCATACCAAATTTTCCCATATAAACTTAAGTCTTTGCTCATAAATAGTGTTCCTCCCTTCTTCCCATTTACCCATGTTGTTCCCAGCTTTGAAATTTCAAATAAGATTTAGTCATAGTCGTGATTGCTGTCCCGCAACTATGCGTACTGGCATAGGGTTGGGGCCCTCACATTGTAGAAATCATTTATCGCCTCGGGACCAAACAACACTTATTTTCCTCGAACGAATGCAACAAATGGTGCATTGTCCTCCGCATTCGAATAGAATTCCTTTACCACTGTTACCACCGCTGGATCCGGTTGGTCCATGAATGAGTCCCAACCTTGCTCATGAATTTGACAGCGCATCTGACCATCGAATGACTCAGGGCTCAACCCACGCTCGGGTGTCAGTACCTTCGGGGCTAGGTAATCAAATTTGTCTGTCGCCATAACATTGACAAATTTATGCTTATCGAAACTCCGTATGGGTGGTGAGGATCCTTCACCCCTTTGATGCTTGATGGGTGTTTTAGGTGCCATGTTGTATCAATGCAAGCCAAAATCCCTCAAACTTACTCACTTGGGTGTTTTGTTGAAAAATTGGCGTGTATATGCCACAAAAAACCACAATATGCTACCAAATTGAACACAAACTACCAAGTATGCTTAAAATCATGCTTACCCATAGTCCAATTCAATTCTCTTGATGACAGAGATTCCCTTCCAAGTTGTGCAAATTTCGAATGTCTGAGCCCTAGGCTTGAGAGTTGCTCAATTAGATGAAGAAAGCCCTAGCTTATGTGATGAAGATCCAAAATTGGTTGTGGATGTATGAAATTGGAGTTGGAGTATATATATGGGTGTATTAGAGGGCCTAATTTAGTGGGAAATGGGAGGATTTGGGGAGAAATCATGGGATGAGGGTCGATTTTGTGAGAGAGAAGTTGTTAGGTCACGACTGCAGAAGAGGTTTTTAAAAACTAAAACTCGTGACCCCCGCCCGGGGTGGGCCCTTTTTATTCTGTAAACCCCTGCCGGGGCGGGGTATGACTAAGGACCCCCCGTTAGAGCAGGCCTTTTTGTGTTTTGGGAGCCCGCCGGGGAGAGTTAGGACAGAAAACACCCGCGCCAGGGAGGGTGTGTCAGGCTTGATTTTTACCCGCCAGGAGGGCTATGCAGTCTTGTAAAAATTTTGAACTTTTTCTATTTTGTCCCGCACGCACGTAAACTTCATTCTCAGTTCCTAAAATCCAATAAAATCAACAATTAGATCTAGTCCCATAGAAATTGAGTAAGGAAGCTGTGATTAACACAAAATGACTAACTACTGATCTAACTAACTAACTAACCTATGTATTGCAAAAAAATTGAACTACTAAGTACTAACACTTATAACTATACTAATGAGTTGTAAAATGTGAAACTAAATACTGAAAATAACATGAAAATTGGGTTACCTCCCAATTAGCGCTTGCTTTTAAGTCTTTCAGCCTGACTACTCCCTATTTCATGGTGCGTCGACAAGAGTGATTGAGGTTGCTTGGTGATCAAGGTCACCACCCCAATAGTTCTTTAAACGTTGCCCGTTGACTTTGAAAGTTTCCAGTGGATTCCGGATATACAATTCAACGGCGCAATGTGGATAGACTATTTTGATAGTGAATGGCCCTAACCATCTTGATTTGAGTGTCCCGAGGAATAATCTCAGTTGAGAGTTGTACAATAGCACAGCTTGGCCTGGTTCGAACTTTTTATTCAAAAATTTCTAATCGTGCCACTTCTTGACCTTTTCTTTATATAACTTGAAGTTCTCGTATGCTTACAGATGAAATTCATCTAACTCGTTAAGTTATAGCAGTCTTTCTCTCCCGCAGCTGTTAGATCAAAATTTAACTTCTGTATGGCCCAGTATGCTTTATGTTAAAGTTCGACTGGGAGGTGGCATATTTTTCCGTAGACAAGTTGATACGGAGACATACCAATCAGTGTCTTGTATGTTGTGCGATATGCCCATAAAGCATCATCCAATTTCAGAGACAAGTCTTTTTTGTTTGGATTCACTACTTTCTCCAAAATTCTTTTCACCTCTTTATTCGAAACTTCGACTTGGCCACTCGTTTGGGGATGATAAGCAGTCATAATTCTGTGGTTAACCTCATATTTAGCCAAGAGATCTGTGAAGAACTTATTGTAGAAGTGACTTCCCTCGTCACTTATAATTGTTCTTGGCATGCCAAATCTTGTAAAGATGTTCTTCTGCAGAAATTTTTAGAAAACTTTGGCATCATTTGTTGGGAGTGCTATAGCTTCAACCCACTTAGATACGTAGTCTACTGATAGGAAGATGTACATATTGTTGTATGAAGGTAGAAATGGTCCCATAAAATCAATCCCCTACACATCAAAAACTTCCACTTCTAAGATCATGTTGAGCGACATCTCATTCCTTTTTGATATATTGGCTACTCTTTGGCATCGATCACAACTTTTTACGAATTGGTGTGCATCTTTGAAAAAAGTGGGCCAGTAGAATCCTGCCTGAAGAACTTTTTTCGCTGTTCGCACACTTTCATAGTGTCCTCCATATAAGAATTTGTGGCATGCATGCAAGATGTTGTTCACTTCACTATGGGGCACACATCGACTAATCATTTTGTCTACGCACTGTCTAAATAAATAAGGCTCATCCGACATATACCACTTAACATCATGTAGGAATTTTTTTTTGCTGACATGTCAAGTCTAGAGGAAGGATCTTGCTCACCAAATAGTTGGCAAAATCTACATACCATGGAAATTTTGAATTTACCCCAAACAACTGTTCATCTGAAAATGACTCATTAATAAATACCTTATCTACCTTGTCTTTGTCCGAATTTTCTAACCTTGAAAGATGATCATCTACCTGATTTTCTATCCCCTTTCCATCCTTGATTTCTAAGTCGAACTCTTGAAGGAATAGAATCTAACGAATAAGCCTAGGCTTTGCATCTTTCTTAGAAATTAGATACTGAATTGTCGAATGGTTAGTGTATACAACAACCTTTGTTCTTATCAGATACGACTAGAATTTGTCAAAGGCATACACGACCGCAAGTAATTCCTTCTTGGTAGTGGTATAATTCATTTGAGCAACCATTAGGGTTTTACTTTTATAGTAGATTGCATAAAAAATCTTGTCTCAGCGTTGTCCCAAAACAGCCCCTACCGCATAATCACTAGCATCACACATTAGCTCAAACAACATCGTCCAATTCGAGGAAAAACACAAAATAGGCATTATTCACCCAACGAAACCTAAGGGTTAGGGTTTGAATAACCTAAGACTTTCCGAGAGTTTGGTATGTCGAAATGACATTTCGTCGAAAGATTTGACGATAATATATCGTGAAAAGTTAAGTAAGCCGATAAAGGTTTTTCTCAAAAAACGTGCAGAAATCGGACAAAATAAAAATGAAAAAAGTGCTCACTCTTGTGGGCAATAGTGTTCAGATGTCTTTGATTTACTCGCATGTTATTATACTGTTATTTCATTATTATACTTATGGGCAATAGTGCTCACTCTTGCTTAATAATAACATTGCAGTTAAGAACGAAAGAACTGATGAACCTTCCACTAGTAAAGGCAAGGGCAAAGTTAGCAAGTGATGAAGACTTGTTGTTTATTTGCTGATGTATTTTGTTTAAGACTTGATTTAATGATGTTGTTAAGACTTATTTGTTTATGATTCCGCACATATGTTTAAGGTTAGTTTAACATGGGATTGTATTATTATTATTCGAATGTTGTAACCCTTAAGGGGAAGATTTTTATTCTACCTATTGCATGGCTTGTATTTATTATGGGTAGATAGATAGATGATATTTGTACAGTGAACACCAAATCCCGTGGAATTGAAGTACCCAAATATGAGGGTGTCGCAACTAATAAGGACGGAATCAGGTCCGGCGTAAAACGCACAGACAGGATATTCCAACAGAATAGTAAAGACGGAATAATAGAAGAATGTCACCAAGTATAGGGTAGCCCGCGTATACAGGTTATTCCAACAGAATAATAAGGAATGAAATAACATAAGTTCTCTTCATGAATACAAAAGAATAACACCCCTTACGAGTACAACAAATAATATTCCCTACCTTAAGAAGAAGAGTACTGGATATATAAGTAGTGAAGTAGCAGAATACTTTCTTCTTTCTCTCTATAGTTTATCTCTCTAGAGTTTTAGTGAATTCGCAATAAAATAATGAAGGAATGAGCTTCTATTTATAGAAAAATGAACTGCATAGTAACTAACTCATGAACGGACCAGATTGATTTACTTTAATCTGACGGTCCATATTTAAAGCAAAATCTTTTAAAGAAAATATAATATATTCTATTTATAATCTAATAAAAAGAATAACTTTATAAAAGATTTTACTATGCAAACACTATGCAGGCACTATGCAAACACTATGCATAATAAAATATAATATATTCTAATTATTGTCTAATAAAACAGATAATTTTATAAAAGTATTATGTTTTATATAAAAAGATTTTACTAAACAAAATACTATGCAGACACTATGCATAATAGAATATAATATATTCTATTTATAGAATAACTTTATAAAAGTATTCTATTTTATATAAACAGATTTTCTGTATTATTACATTAATAATACCAACAAAACTGAGTGACTTATCACCTAAGCATCAATAATTAATACCGTGTGCAACTATGCAACCACGCGTATTACTGTACTTTTAACACCGGGTGTTTAAACAGTTAACGGTAAAACTTCCGCCTTTATTTTTATAAAGTATTTTTGTCGTTTTCTCAATCCGAAAATAATTCTGTTGTGGGGTCCACCAATGATTGTGTCGTTGTACGAATATTCCCTGTTAAAACGAATATTCCCCGACCAATCGAATATTATATAACAACTTTCGTACTTTGCAAAATGTATAAATATTACCCACAACTATAACATTATATCAATTTCACTCCATAATATTCAAAAATAATATTTATAGAAAATTCATCTTTATTCAAAAAGTTGGGGTTTTACAATCTCTCATTCTTATGAAATTTCGCCCTCAAAATTAGGGTACGTACCTGGTATATTGAAGAGGTAAGGATACCTTGATTTTATTTTAGATTCTAACTCCCAAGTCATTTCCTCAATATCGTGGTTTCTCTATAAAACTTTGACTTGAGGTATAACCTTGGAGCGTGGAATATGTTCCTTCTTATCTAAGATTTGAACAGGAACCTCTTCAAACGTCAAATCTTCCGCTATTTCGTCCGGTTCTAACTCAATAATGTGGTTCGGGTCTTCGACTTATTTACGTAACATGGATATGTGAAAAACGTTATGAACACAAGACATACTTGGCGCTAAAGCGAGTCTATAGGCCACAGTTCCTACACGATCAAGGATTAAAAATGGGCCGATGAATCGAGGATTGAGCTTTCCTCTCTTTCCAAATCTCGTAACTCCTTTCCATGGAGCAACACGTAACAACACATGATCTCCTATATCGAATTCCACGTCCTTTCGATGAAGATCAACATAACTCTTTTGTCGATCTTGTGAGGTTTTTATGCGTTGTCGGATCGTTTGAATCTTTTTCGTAGTCATACGTACCAACTCAGGTCCCAACAACATTGCTTCACCCACCTCATCCCAACATACTGAAGAACGACACTTTCTTCCATACAACGCTTCGAATGGAGCTATGCCAATACTTGCTTGATAACTGTTGTTGTAGGAAAACTCCACCAATGGTAAGAACTTGTCCCAACTTTCCTTGAAGTCAAGGACACAGAGTCTTATTAGATCTTCAAGAGTTTGAATCGTCCTCTCCGACTGCCCGTCCATCTGAGGATGATATGCCGAGCTAAATCGTAAATCCATGCCCATAGCTTTTTGCAAACTAACCCAAAATCTTGAAGTGAATCTTGGGTCTCGATCAGAAACTATGGATACTGGCATACCATGCAATCTTACAACTTCGTTTATGTACATACGAGCAAGACGTTCAAGTGTATAAGTTTCTCGTATCGGTAAGAAATGAGCAGACTTGGTCAATCTATCAACAATGACCCAAATCGCATCTATGCCTTGAGAAACTTTGGGAAGACCGGTAACAAAATCCATGGTAATGTGCTCCCACTTCCATTCTAGAATTTCAAGTGGTTGTAATGGACCTTTTGGTACTTGATGCGCCGCCTTGACTCGTTGACACGTTAGACACCTTGAGATAAACAGCGCTATCTCTCACTTCATATTGCTCTACCAAAATGTATGACGAATATCATGATACATTTTGGTACTCCCAGGATGGATTGCAAACGGTGTGTTATGCTCCTCCATCATGATTTTATACTTTAAATCAGGGTCGTTAGGAACATAAAGTCTGGAGTTGACTCGAAGTATTCCTTCTTCATTGATTCCTGCTTCCGGCATAGCACCTTCTTGCACTTTCTTCCTCATATGTATCAGCTCCAGGTCTGTAGCTTGAGCAACTTTAACTTTATCAATTAAAGTCGGTTCTACTCGTATATTCACCATCATCACATGGGTCTCAGGAGTCTTTAACTCTATCGCCATCCTTTGCAAGTCACACAAAATGAGCCTTTGCATTGACAATATCTCATTCACACTTGCATATGATCTTCTACTCAATGCGTCAGCTACCACGTTCGCTTTTCCAGGATGGTATTGAATGGTATGATCATAATCTTTCAACAGTTCATGCCAATGTTGTGACGACCCCAAAATTAGGTATACATCACCCATCTTGGTTCGCCAGATTCATGGTACAGAATTCAAATACAACTTACTAATACAACTGTCGTGTACAATACGACAAAACATAAACTTTAAGTTTGAATACAAATATTGCCTACTAGAGATTATACAAACTCAAAAGGAGTCCTCATTACAATTATTATTACACTATTTCCCAGAATAGTGAGGACTACTAATGCTATCCTCTGGACCATCACCCCGTTCCCCGACTCGTCCCAGCTATATTCTCATTTCCTGAAGAGAACAGTGAAGAAAGGGTGAGCTCAACTAGCCCAGTAAGAAATATTATGACTAAGATAATGTAAAATAAATTATCATTAGCCTCCAACAATGTTAAACTGATAAAATATAATAGACATCAAGTTTAACTGCAGCGGAACAAGCAATCCATTAAAAGAGTCAAGTAGAGAATATAATCTACTATCTTTTATGATTTAAAAAGTTTTTCATCACTTTTATCGCTGAAACTCAGCTCAATAAATAATCCACATCATTAAATCATCCCTGCACTACAGGCCAAGGATATTCTTTAGTATCACAACCACGAATTATCCATGCACTACGGGCCAAAGATAATCGTGTTTTCATCAACGGTCCTGATCATGCCATAAAACAATTCATCTTTGCTCCCTTGGCCGAAGAGAATCTATAGCCATAATCATACCAAAAACTGTCCATCAATGCACTACGGGCCAATGAGGACTTTTAATTTTCACATCATTTGTAACATTACGGTCATGATTATACCGAATAATCCCTGGTCATAATCATACCAAGTCCATCTATGCACTACAGGCCACAGATGACTTTCAACATAACATAAACATGATGATGATGACAATGATATAAGAATTCAATTAAACAAGTTCAAGAATTAATTTGTCCAGGAACCAATAACGTCCAAATTGTCAACATGATACTTCTTTGTAGAATAAAATTCAAGAATGATCAGAAGAATATTTCCATGAAAAATACTGGATGAAGTGCAAATATCAAGGATATTCCACTAATTTCATGGAGTATATAAGTCAAAATTTTAATCAACTTAGTATAATACCGAATAGAATAACAAAAGAAATCACCATGCATGCGGTACTTCGCATAGACAGGTTATTCCAACAGAATAATAATAACGGAACCAGGTCAGGTGAAAATCACACCGACAGGATGTTCCAACAGAATAATAAATGCGGAATAATAAATGATGGAACCAGGTCCGGCGTATAGCACAGACAAGATATTCCGACAGAATAATAAAGACGAAATAATAAAAATGGAACCAGGTCCGGCGTATAGCTCAAACAGGATATTCCAATAGAATAATAAAGACAGAATAATAGAAGAATGTCACCAAGTATAGGGTAACCCGCGTATACAGGTTATTCCAACAGAACAATAAAGAAATGGAATAACAGTAGTTCTCTTCTTGAATACAAAAGAATAATATCCCTTACCGTAAAAGAAACTGAATATAAGAGTAAGGAAGTAGCAGAATACTTTTCTTCTTTCTCTCTATAATTTTTCTCTCTCTAGAGTTTCAGTGAATTTGTAAGAAATAATGAAGGAATGAGCTTCTATTTATAGGAGAATGGAAGAGCACTGTTCATGGATGAAATAATTTTGCAAATATACGTATCAAGGTTTTGATATCACCAATGCAAAAATTCAATCAACTAACCAATAAGATTACAACAAAAAAATTAAAATATAATACATATATATAAACACATATTTTCAACTTATATATATATCAATATTATATATACACCACTTAATTTTTCTCCCCCATAACCAACATCAATCCCCCACCCATCCAATAATCAAATTCACTACACTCTTACACATCACTATTACACTACCACTTTTCCACCATTTTTCACTCACACACATCACTTTCACTCTTTCTTTTCTCCCCACCACTCTCCACTCACACATATAATATTATATATATAAACACACATCACAATCTTATATATATAAACTCCTTCCCCATACGTAACTCTCTCCCACCCCCATTTCTAAAATCAGTTTTTCAACACATATGGGCCCCACATGTGGGCCCCACCTTTAAATAATTTTCTATCGATTATTTTGAAAAATAGGTAAATGGGGGTCTATAAAATAAGCAAAACTGAGTGACTTCTCACGTAAGCATCAATAATCAATACTGTGTGCTACTATGCAACCACGCGTATTATTGTACTTTTACTACCGAGTAGTTCAATAGTATTAACGGTAAAACTTCCGCCGTTATTTTTAATAATAATATTTTTGTCGTTTTCTCAATCCGACAATAATTCTGTTGTGGGGTCCACCAATGATTGCATCGTTGTATGAATATTTCCTGCTAAAACGAATATTCCCCGACCAATCGAATATAATACAACAACTTGCATACTTTGCAAAATTTATAAATACTACCCACAACTATAACATTATATCAAATCCACACCATAATATTAAAAAATATTTCGAGAAATTTAAATCTTTATTCATAAAATCTGGGGTCTCACAATCTCCCCTCCTTATGGAATTTCGCCCTCAAAATTTACGTACGTACCTGGTATGCCGAACAGGTGAGGATACCTTGACTTCACTTCAAATTCTAACCCTTGAGGTATAACCTTTGAGTGTCGAATATAATCCTTTTTATCCAAGATTTTAACACGTATTTCCTCATGCGTTATATCATCCGCTATCTCGTCCGGTTTTAAATTAATAATGTGGTTCGGGTCGTCCACATATTTACGTAACATCGATACATTAAAAACGTTATGAACACGCGACATACTGGGCTGTAAAACGAGTCTATAAGCCACGGTTATTACTCGATCAAGTATTTCAAATGGGTCAATTAAATCGAGGGTTGAGATTTCATCTCTTCGTCAATTCTTGCTTCTAGAATAACGCTCTCTTGAACCTTCTTCATTCATCTGCTCTAAGTATGTAGCTTGAGCGGCTTTAACTTTATCGATTAAAGTCGATTCTACTCGTATATTCGTTATCTTCACGTGGGTTCGTATATTCGCACTTGTAAACGCATACGATCTTCTACTCAACGCGTCAGTTACCACATTCACTTTTCCACGATGATATTGAATGGTACGATCGTAATCTTAAACAGATCGAGCCAACTTCTTTGGCGCATGATACGTTCATTTTAAGTAAAGAAATATTTAAGGGTTTATGAAATGGGTTTTGTACTGGGGTCAATACAAAATTCAATTTCATGCTCTAGGGGTAGGCTAGGAAGTCTGCAGGAATACGTCAGGAAATTTATTAACGATAAAAATATCATTCAAAATTGTGACCCTCATCCAAGACTTGGATAACACGTCACATTGATACCTATTAACTTGCCATCGTCATTCACGACGTCGCCTACAGAAAGTCTGGCTTCAGTGCATTCCACACAAGGAAGTCAACAACGAAAGAATCGGGGCTCTTTACTTATGGCTTGATATGATAATGATTGACTTTAGTGGTTTGATTGCTCTAAATTCGCATAACAGGTTGGTTAGGATTATGAAAGCTAACAAACTTACAAAAAACATGATGAGTAGTTAACCAATCGATTCCAAAATCGCATCAAAGGCAAGTATTTTCAAAGAGAGAAGATCGACACGTAATGTGAAAGTTTTGATTTGAACAAGATTTATAAATAGTGGAGGTAACGAAGGTTTCTCCCAACTGAGTTTAAATAGACATATAAAAGTCTAACTTCTTCAGAGTTAACTTCAAACATTGAACACAACTAGGTGAAATAAAAGAGTGAGTAGAACCGGCATCTAACACGGTATAGACTTCGCAAGAGTTTATGACTAACATACACGTGATAATTTTATTCACGTTCCTTGTAACAAAAAAAACGCTCATTCTTAAACTACCGGCTTTGGCTTGTCTGGGACATCCTTTGGCATCACTATCCCAGTTGGAGTTGACTTCACCATACGACAAAATCGAGCTAGGTGACCTTCTCTTCCGCAATTAAAACATGCTTTGGATTGTTGCGTACAGTTTGGATGGATGTGTCCCTCTTGTCCGCATTTGAAACATACGACCGATAGGCGTTCTTCTTCCTTTGAAACGGGTGCTGGTCCTGCTGTCTTTCCATCATTATTGAACCTTCTCTTCTTGAAATGTCCATTTCTATTATCTTGGCCACGATTATCACCGAAGTGGTTACCATTCTTGGTATGATAATTTCCCCCGCGATGGTTATCATTGTTCCGATGGTCGTTGCCACCGGTATGATTATTATTGTATTGCTGGTCATTACCTTTTAGTTGTGATAACTCATTATCGCGCTCCACTAACTGAGCCCTATTCACAATATCTGAATATAAACAAAGTTTATGAGAAATGAGGTATTGACGTATATCGGGTTTCAAACCTTGCAGAAACATTCGCGCAATTCTCTCCTCGTTATCGACCAAATGGGATGCAAACTGGGACAACTCCGCAAACTTATCCTCGTACTGCAACACGGTCATATTGTTTTGCTCCAGCTTGATAAACTCTACCTCCTTCATGTGAAGAATACTTTCGGGAAAGTACTTGTCGTTGAATAGCTCTTGGAACTTCTCCCAAGACATCTTGAGTGCGTCAGTCTGGGTACATTTTACGAATTCCTACCAATGATCTGCTTCTTCACGTAACATAAAGGTGGCAAAAGGAACCTTTTGCTCCTCGGAGCATCCCAAGACATCAAATATCTTGGTGATCTGCTTTAACCATGTCTCCGCCTTAAGTGGTTCTGGCTTTCCCAAAAACTCCGGTGGTCCCAGCTCCTTGAACTGCTTAGCGGTGACCAACCGTGGGTTGCCATTGTCTTTACCTGCATTATGAACAGGAGTCGCCTTCGCCTGATGTTGCATGAATTCTAAAAAGCTTTTAAATGTACCGTCGTTCGTCAATTGATCAGTGTTGTTGTTTACAGGAGGATTATCGCCATCCTGTTGCATATTGTCCTGATTATTGATCTGTGGGGACTCAGCGGTCTCCTGAGCTCCATTGATGTTCTCAACATTCTCGGATGCCATTTTCAAATACTGCCACAAAACAAGGGTTAAATAACATATCACATATTATCCCTATACTCTAACCGACCCATTAAATACCACATAAACTTAGGTAGGTCATACTAGCGAAGGAATTCCCCGTCTCTCCCCTCCTAGTTCTTGTCTCACATCTTAGCCAGGGATCATATCCCTAAGCTTTGATACCAACTGTGACGACCCTAAAATTAGGTATACATCACCCATCTTGGGTCGCCAGATTCATGGTACAGAATTCAAATACAACTTACTAATACAACTGTCGTGTACAATACGACAAAACATAAACTGTAAGTTTGAATACAAATATTGCCTACTAGAGATTATACAAACTCAAAAGGAGTCCTCATTACAATTATTATTACACTATTTCCCAGAATAGTGAGGACTACTAATGCTATCCTCTGGACCATCACCCCGTTCCCCGACTCGTCCCAGCTATATTCTCATTTCCTGAAGAGAACAGTGAAGAAAGGGTGAGCTCAACTAGCCCAGTAAGAAATATTATGACTAAGATAATGTAAAATAAATTATCATTAGCCTCCAACAATGTTAAACTGATAAAATACAATAGACATCAAGTTTAACTGCAGCGGAATAAGCAATCCATTAAAAGAGTCAAGTAGAGAATATAATCTACTATCTTTTATGATTTAAAAAGTTTTTCATCACTTTTATCGCTGAGACTCAGCTCAATAAATAATCCACATCATTAATTCATCCCTACACTACAGGCCAAGGATATTCTTTAGTATCACGATCACGAATTATCCATGCACTACGGGCCAAAGATAATCGTGTTTTCATCAACGGTCCTGATCATGCCATAAAACAATTCATCTTTGCTCCCTTGGCCGAAGAGAATCTATAGCCATAATCATACCAAAAACTGTCCATCAATGCACTACGGGCCAATGAGGACTTTTAATTTTCACATCATTTGTAACATTACGGTCATGATTATACCGAATAATCCCTGGTCATAATCATACCAAGTCCATCTATGCACTACAGGCCACAGATGACTTTCAACATAACATAAACATGAGGATGATGACAATGATATAAGAATTCAATTAAACAAGTACAAGAATTAATTTGTCCAGGAACCAATAACGTCCAAATTGTCAACATGATACTTCTTTGTAGAATAAAATTCAAGAATGCTCAGAAGAATATTTCCATGAAAAATACTGGATGAAGTGCAAATATCAAGGATATTCCACTAATTTCATGGAGTATATAAGTCAAAATTTTAATCAACTGAGTATAATACCAAATGGAATAACAAAAGAAATCACCATGTATGCGGTACTTCGCATAGACAGGTTATTCCAACAGAATAATAATAATGGAACCAGGTCAGGTGAAAATCACACCGACAGGATGTTCCAACAGAATAATAAATGCGGAATAATAAATGATGGAACCATGTCCGGCGTATAGCACAGACAGGATATTCTGATAGAATAATAAAGACGGAATAATAAAAATGGAACCAGGTCCGGCGTATAGCACAAACAGGATATTCCGACAGAATAATAGAAGAATGTCACCAAGTATAGGGTAACCCGCGTATACAGGTTATTCCAACAGAACAATAAAGAAATGGAATAACAGTAGTTCTCTTCTTGAATACAAAAGAATAATATCCCTTATCGTAAAAGAAACTGAATATAAGAGTAAGGAAGTAGCAGAATACTTTTCTTCTTTCTCTCTATAATTTTTCTCTCTCTAGAGTTTCAGTGAATTTGTACGAAATAATGAAGGAATGAGCTTCTATTTATAGGAGAATGGAAGAGCACTGTTCATGGATGAAATAATTTTGCAAATATACGTATCAAGGTTTTGATATCACCAATGCAAAAATTCAATCAACTAACCAATAAGATTACAACAAAAAAATTAAAATATAATACATATATATAAACACATATTTTCAACTTATATATATATCAATATTATATATACACCACTTAATTTTTCTCCCCCATAACCAACATCAATCCCCCACCCATCCAATAATCAAATTCACTACACTCTTATACATCACTATCACACTACCACTTTTCCACCATTTTCCACTCACACACATCACTTTCACTCTTTCTTTTCTCCCCACCACTTTCCACTCACACATATAATATTATATATATACACACACATCACAATCTTATATATATAAACTCCTTCCCCATACGTAACTCTCTCCCACCCCCATTTCCAAAATCAGTTTTTCAACACATATGGGCCCCACATGTGGGCCTCACCTTTAAATAATTATCTATCGATTATTTTGAAAAATAGGTAAATGGGGGTCTATAAAATAAGCAAAACTGAGTGACTTCTCACGTAAGCATCAATAATCAATACTGTGTGCTACTATGCAACCACGCGTATTACTGTACTTTTACTACCGAGTAGTTCAATAGTATTAACGGTAAAACTTCCGCCGTTATTTTTAATAATAATATTTTTGTCGTTTTCTCAATCCGACAATAATTCTGTTGTGGGGTCCACCAATCATTGCGCCGTTGTACGAATATTCCCTGCTAAAACGAATATTCCCCGACCAATCGAATATAATACAACAACTTGCATACTTTGCAAAATTTATAAATACTACCCACAACTATAATATTATATCAAATCCACACCATAATATAAAAAAATATTTTGAGAAATTTAAATCTTTATTCATAAAATCTGGGGTCTCACAAATGTCGTTGTCGTATGTTGAGTTCCTTTTTATTGAAGAAATATTTAAGGCTTTTATGATCCGTAAAGATCTCCACTTTCTCCCCATACAAGTAATGCCTCCAAATCATTAGTGCGAAGACAACAACTGCCAACTCTAGATCATGAGTAGGATAATTCTTCTCATATTCTTTGAGTTGTCGTGAGGCATAGGCTATGACTTTCCCATGTTGCATGAGAACACATCCTAACCTTTTGCCCGAAGCATCACTGTAGATGACAAATCCCTCCGAACTAGATGGTATTGTCAGAACATGTGTTGAAATGAGTCTCCTCTTGAGTTCTTGAAAACTCTTCTTACATTCCTCGCTCCAATCAAACTTTGTATCTTTCTGAGTCAGCTGAGTTAGTGGAGTAGCGATTCGAGAAAACCCTTCTACAAATCTCCGATAATAACCAGCTAAGCCGAGAAAGCTACGTACTTCGGTCACTAATTTAGGTTGTTCCCAGCTTTGAATAGCTTCAATCTTTGCTGGGTCAACAGATATTCCATGACTTGATACGACGTGCCCAAGGAATGCTACTTCCTCTAGCCAGAACTCACATTTCTTCAACTTGGCATAAAGCTTGTATTCATGAAGCTTTTGGAGTATCAGCCTCAAGTGTTGCTCATGATCTTCACGGATTTTGGAATAAATAAGGATGTCATCAATAAAGACGACCACAAAGTGATCCAAATATTCCTTGAATACTCGGTTCTTCATATCCATGAAGGCAGCATGAGCATTAGTTAATTCAAAGGATATGAATAAGAATTCATAATGTCCGTACCAAGTTCTGAAAGCCGTCTTTGGAATGTCATCGGTTCTAATCTTCAATTGGTGATATCCGGAATGAAGATAAATCTTTGAAAAGAATTTGGCTCCTTGCAACTGGTCAAACATGTCATTAATACGTGGCAATGGGTACCTATTTTTGATGGTGACATGATTCAACTCCCGATAATCAATACAAAGTCGCATACTCCCATCTTTCTTTTTCACGAATAGAACAGGAGCACCCCAAGGAGAAGTACTAGGACGAATGAAATCGATGTCTAACGATTCCTGTAGTTGGGTCTTTAACTCCTGAAGTTCAATAGGAGCCATTCGATATGGGGCTTTGGAAATAGGTTTTGTACCAGGTTCAAGGTCGATACAAAATTCAATTTCACGCTCTAGGGGTAGGCCAGGAAGTTCTTCAAGGAATACGTCAGGAAATTCATTAACAATAGAAATATTATTCAAAACTGACGTATTTTTGTTTAGATCAGTGACATTAGCTAAGAAAGATTGACATCCATTTTTCAATAAACGAATAGCTTTATGGCTTGAGATGACAATGATTGATTTTAATGGTTTGGTGTCTTGAATTCGTATAACAGATTGGTTAGGAATATGAAAGCTAACAACCTTACGAAAATAATTAATTTTTGTATGATGAGTAGTTAACCAATCAATTCCTAGAATTACGTCAAATGCAAGTATTTTTAATGAAATAAGATCGACAAGTAATGTGAGGGTACCGATTTGAACCAAACAAAACTTATAAACAGTGGATGTAATGAAGGTTTCTCCCAACGGAGTTTCTACAGATATGTCAAAGTCTAATTTCTTCGGACTAAAATTTAATCGTTGAGCGCAAGTAGGAGAAATAAAAGAATGGGTAGAACCGGTATCAAATAAGGTATAGACTTCGCTAGAGTTTATGATAAGCTTACCCGTGATGACCTTATTCGGGTTCATTGCTTTCTGGGAGGTCACAACAAACGCTCTCCCTTGCACTACCGACTTTGACTTTTTTGGGACAGCTTTTGGTGCCTCCATCCTGGTTGAACTTGTCTTCGGTGAACGACAAAATTGTGCTAAGTGACCTTCTCTTCCACAATTATAACATGCTTTGGACGACATCGCGCAGTTTGGACTGATGCGTCCCTCCCCTCCGTATTTGAAGCATATGATAGGTGGTCGTTCTCATTCCTTAACAACGGGTGCTGGTGCTGACGTTCTTCCATCATTGTTGAATCTCCTTTTCTTGAAATGTTCATTTTTACTGTATTGGCCATGATTACCACCGAAGTGGTTACCATTTTTGGCATGTTGATTCCCTCCACGTTTATTGTCACCGTTTCGGTGACTGATACCACTGGTATTTTTATGTTGCCTACTGCTTTCTCTTGGTTGCGTTGACTCGTTACCGCGCTCCAATAACTGAGCCCTATTTACAACATTTGAGTACAAACACAGTTTATGAGAAATAAGATATTGACGTATCTCTGATTTCAAACCTCTTAAAAACATTCACGTCATTCGCTCCTCATTATCTACCAAATGGGATGCAAACCGTGATAACTCCGCAAATTTAGCCTTGTATTGCGACACGGTCATATTGTTTTGTTCCAATTTGATAAACTCCACTTCTTTCATGTGCTGAATACTCTCGGGAAAGTACTTGTCGTTGAATAGCTCTTGGAACTTCTCCCAAGACATCTTAAGTGCGTTAAGCTAGGTATATTTTACAGATTCCCACCAGTAATCTGTCTCTTTACGCAACATGAAGGTGGCAAAGGGAACCTTTTGCTCCTCGGAGCATCCCAAGACATCAAATATCTTGGTGATCTGCTTTATCCATGCTTCTGCCTTAATTGGTTTTGGCTCTCCAATAAACTCTGGTGGTCCCAACTCCTTGAACTGTTTAGCGGTGACCGTCTAAGAGTTTCCAGTGTTTCCACCTATATTTTGGACAGGAGCCGCTCTCGCCTGATGTTGCATGAATTGCATAAAGCCTCTGAATAATCCATCATTCATCATTTGGTCTGTGTTGTTATTTGCATGAGGATTGTCGCCTTCCTGATGCTCATTATCCTGATTATTGATATGTGGAGACTTAACGGTCTCTTGTGCTCCATTGCTATTCTCAACATTCTCGGATGTCATTTTCAGATACTGCCACTAAACAAAGGTTAATTAACATATAACATATTATCCCTATACTTTGACCGACCAATAAAATACCAAATAAACTTAGGTAGGTCATACTAGAGAAGGAATTCCTCATCTCTCCCCTCCTAGTTCTAGTCTCACATCTTAGCCAGAGATCATATCCCTAAGCTTTGATACCAACTGTGACGCCCCCAAAATTAAGTATACATCACCCATCTTGAGTCGCCATATATATGGTACAAAATTCAAATACAACTTAATAATACAACTGTAGTGTACAATACGACAAAACATAAACTGTGAGTTTGAATACAAATATTGTCTACTAGAGAGTATACAAACTCAAAAGGAGTCCTCATTACAATTATTATCACACTATTTCACAGAATAGTGAGGATTACTAATGCACCATCTAGGACCATCACTCCGTTCTCCGACTCGTTCCAGCTATATTCTCATCTCCTAAAGAGAACAATGAAAGAAAGGGTGAGCTCAACTAGCCTAGTAAGAAATATTATGACTAAGATAATGCAGAATAAATTATCATTAGCCTTAAACAGTGTTAAACTGATACAATATAACAAACATCAAGTTTAACTGCAGCGGAACAAGCAATCCATTAAAAGAGTCAAGTAGAGAATAAAATCTACTATCTTTTATGATTTAAAAGGTTTTTCCATCACTTTTATCGCCGGGACCCAGCTTAATAAATAATCCACATCATCGAATCACCCCTGCACTACGGCCAAGGATATTCTTTAGTATCACGACCACAATTAACCATGAACTACGGGCCAAGAATATTTTTGTATTCATTAATGGTCATGATCATGCCAAACACTGTCCATCAATGCACTACGGGCCAATAATGACTTTTACCACATTATTTGTAACATTACGGTCATGATTACACCGAATAATCCCTGGTCATAATCATACCAAGTCCATCTATACACTACAGGCCACATATGACTTTTAAAAAATATAAATATGAGGATGATGACAATGATATAAGGATTCAATAAAATAAATTCAAGAATTAATTTGTCCAAGAACCAATAACGTCAAAATTGTCAACAAGATACTGCTTTATAGAGTAAAATTCAAGAATGATCAGAAGAATATTTCCATGAAAAAATACTGGATGAAGCGCAAATATCAAGGATATTCCACTAATTTCATGGAGTATAGAAGTCAAAGTTTTAACCAACTGAGTATAATAAAGAATGGAATAACAAAAGAAATCACCATGCATGCGATAGACCGTACAGGCATGTTATTCCAACAGAATAATAAATAACGGAACCAGGTCAGGCGAAATTAACACCGACAGGATGTTCCAATAAAATAATAAAGAATGGAATAACAACAGAAATCTCCATGCATGCGGTATTTCGCATAGACAGGTTATTCCAATAGAATACTAATGTAACGAACGAGATTTTTGTAAATTAATTTTTAATATTTATTGAATTAAATAAATAATTTTGAGGATTTAATTATTAGATTTAATAATTAATTGATGCAATTGTGATAGATTAATTTAATGATATGTGTTATATTTATTAAATTAATGTAGAGAATATTTAATATTCAAGTATGTATTTATGTGAGTTTATTGAATTAAATTAAATATTTAAGTAAGCATGATGTTATTTTAATTAATTTAATTATTAATTAGAGAGTTAATAATTTGAAATTAATTATTAATGAGAAATTTAATTATGTGACTATGTGAATTTATGAAAAGTTATTATATTTTATTTAAAGTAAATTAAATAAAATATTGGAGTTATTTTATAAAGAGTGTGACATTAATTAAACTATAGTATAAGAAGTTTATCAAATTAAATGAGAATGAATTATATTGAATAGCCAAACAAGGCCTTAGTAGTGGTTGAGGGCAGTTAACCACGGATTGGTTGACTGACCACAACTACGTCAGTTTATAAAATATATGCGTATTCTTTTATTTCATTTTCTTAAGTTTGATAAAACTAGTTAGAGAGAATCTGATAATTGTTGAGGAGAATTGTGAGTCAGTGATTGAAGAAGGAATTGATAAGGAATTCATCTCCTATTAAAATCTACACTACGCTTTGGGTAATTCTATCCAACCCAATTCTTATTTTACGTCTTTTAAAGTTTTTCTAAATATGGCTTAAGTCCTCTGTAAAGTTTCTGTAGTTGAATGGGGTAACAATTATGTGTATATATGTAATAATTCGAGTAGCATAGCATATCTTATATATATTGTATATGATTCCATATCATAAGTTTCATAATACTATGAATTGCTATTTCAAAAATTTACAGAGTATGGGTTTATACGTGATATTTCATGTGTTGATCATATATTATCCCTAAAATTTATACTCGTATATTATTATGCATGTTAATATGAAGAGACCAAACTTTAATTAAACGGATTCGGTGTTAAAACGAATCCGTAGTGTTGAAATTATGTTTTATGTTCAAAACCTTCAAGAACATCAAGAACAATGGAAGTAAATGTGTTGATTTTGCAAATTATGTGTTGTAACTTGTTAAAAATCATGCTAGATGGGTTAAGTAATGATTATATATGTATTACAATGATTGGGTAAGTCTAAATTCGTGTAAAAATAACTAATTGGAAGTTATGGCCATATTCATGTATAATTTTACCTGTGATTGATTTTTGGCCTTGTTAGGTTCGCGAACTGCAGAACTGCAGAAACTGCAAAAAATGAGCCTAGGTGACCCCGCCCCCGGCGGGCGTTACCAAACTAAATTACCCCGCCCCGATGGTCAAAAAAAAATAAAAAATAAAAAAATAAAAAAAATATTTGATGAAAATTATTATTAAAATATTTATAAAATAAATTAAATATTTTAATTGATATATTTATGGAATAAAATAAATATTCGATGAAAATTATTATTAAAATAAATAAAATAAATATTCGATAGAAATTATTATGAAATAATTTATTCGAGTGTAATAATAGTAAGAGAATGAAAATATTCTAATTTAATTAAGTAATTAAATTAGAAGGGTAATGATTTGTTAAATAAAGTGGAGTTTATATTAAATAATTAAGTGAAAATGTAACTAATGAATGTCGTGAATACATATGGTATGTGTGTAGGATTTGTGGTGAACGAAAGTAGTAATCGTTTAGCCTACGCACGAGGCAAGTTTCCTAACCCTACTTATCATTATTATTCAAGTTATTAGTTACCTCGAGTAACTTATCATTACTATTATTCAAGTTCAATTGTTATATTAAAGATTTATTATCTTTTCAAAGCATGATTCAGTTATACAATAATTGTTCTATTGTATACTTCTTGAGATTATTATTCGAATTGAATATCATTATTGTTGAACCTTATTAGACTAGTGAACTTTATTGATTCAACTAGTCCTTAGTTGATGAACGTTCTAAATTTTAGAACCCTTATTGAATTATCCAAACCAAACTTCCTTTGGTGCTGATTCGAATGTCAAACTGAGATGAAAAACCCTGTAAAGGGATTTACTTATGCATTAGCGTTAAGATATTGTGCACAGTATGGTACTAAGGGCTGATCCCCCTAAGTACAAGTAGAAAGGTCCATAGTCTTATGACTGTTAAAGGTTTCAAGTATAACCCTTAATAACCTAGGACATAGTTCAAGGTCTTATGACCCTCAGAATTCTTTTGATTCTTGTTATTTATTCTTGATTCAAAAGTTGAGCTTTTATTCAGATGTCTTTGATTTACTCGCATGTTATTATACTATTATTTCATTATTATACTTGTGGGCAATAGTGCTCACTCCTGCTTAATAATAACATTGCAGTTAAGAACGAAAGAACTGATGAACCTTCCACTAGTAAAGGAAAGGGCAAAGTTAGCAAGTGATGAAGACTGGTTGTTTATTTGATGATGTATTTTGTTTAAGACTTGATTTAATGATGTTGTTAAGACTTATTTGTTTATGATTCCGCACAGATGTTTAAGGTTAGTTTAACCTGGGATTGCATTATTATTATTCGAATGTTGTAACCCTTAAGGGGAAGATTTTTATTCTACCTATTGCATGGCTTGTATTTATTATGGGTAGATAGATAGATGATATTTGTACAGTGAACACCAAATCCCGTGGAATTGAAGTATCCGGATTTGGGGTTGTCACAAGTTGTTATCAAAGCTATAGGTTATGAACCTTAGGTGGGGGAACAACCTTAGGTAGTAGCCTTATAAAAAGAAGATAATGATGGAAAACTGTTATTGAGTTATAAGAAATGAATTTATGTAATTCATTAAAGATAATATAAGACCTTATGTGTTTATGTGTTAAAGTATGCGTTAGATGATACGACTTAGTAACTAAAACTTAAATTTTTGTTGTCAGGATGTCGAATGTTGGAGAAGCTAGTCAAGCTGGGGAGGAAGAACCCCGAGTACTTATAGTACCTACTGAGGAGGAACCCCGTGTACCTATAGTACCGACAGAGGAGGAGCCCCGAGACATTCATGTCGTTAGGGAGCAGCTGGTACAGAGGGAGTCATCTCCATTGATCATCGTTGTTGGTCAGGAGCATGAGCCCGAGACTGTTCCTGAGGAGGATCCTGAGGAGGAATTTGTTGAGGAAGAGGAAGAGGAAGAAGAGGAGTTACCACGGTACACCGTTGATGCTGAGATGTATGACACGTTATACGACCGTAACGTGGAGTTACGAGACGAGGTCCAGGATTTGACTGAGCGAGCGGTTATTCAGCATATTACTCTAGAGCAGAAGGAGAGGGAGATTTTGAGTCTTCACTCTCGACTGGCAAATGTAGAATGGGATTTGGTACATGAGAAGGGTCAAACTGAAGATAAGACCGAGGAGATAGAGAAACTGAAGAAGGAACTGAAGGAAACCTCCGAAAGGCTGAACATAGCAGAGGAAGGTTGGGTAAAAGAATCGCGTCGAGCTGATCGTGTAGAGGATGATAGTCGTGCAAAGAAAGCGAAGATTGGGGAAACGTACTCTACACTTAACAAGGCAATGAATGAGACCCAAGATCGAGTTTTAAGGTACCTAATCCAATTCGAAGGACTACCATTGTACATGATGGATCGCAGGACGATGCATCACATCTTAGAAGAGGAGTGTAGCAAGGCTAATCAGTACCTTGATTGACAGTGATATGATTTATTTAATTATGTGAAGAACTTAATTAGTTTTAGATGTAAATTCTGACGTGTTTATGAACGAAAGAATATTTGAATGTTTTAAATCCCGTGGATTCTTTATTCCAGGATAGTTGATGTAAATAGCAGTTATGCTATCGTTTAATGTTAAAACTTTTGATTTGAATGAAAATATATCAAGTTGTTTGAGATGATGTGTTAAATGAGTATGTTAAATTGTTAAGTAATGCCTTAACTATTTAGAGAAATAAATAAAGTTCTAATAAAGAGTTTATTTAATAGAAAAATGCCGCCAAGGAGAAGACAACAACGTCAACCGGCTTAGGAAGAGTCAACCAATAATAACAATAATGCCAACGCTAATCCCGTGCAGCAGTTGGTTAACTTACTGACTAGAGCCATGAATAACCAACCTCAAGCTCCACCAAACACAACATTTAAGGACTTTAAGGTGGTGGGACCGCAAGAGTTCAAAGGTTTCATGAACCCAATCGAGGCTCAAGCGTGGGTTATGGAAATGGAGAAGGTTTTCAACGTTGCTAGGGTTAGAGAAGACCAGAAGAACACTTTTGCAATGTTTATGTTGAAGTCTGAGGCTAGCTACTGGTGGCAAGCAAACAAAGTGCGAGGAGGTGAAGGCGTGATTACGTGGGAAAGATTTAAAGAGATGTTTTTCAAAATGTATTTCCCAACTAGTTCGCAGAATCAGATGGAGGTTCAATTTCTGGAACTGAAGCAGGGAAAAATGAGTGTACCTGACTACACGGCTAAATTCAACGAGTTGGCAAGGTTCGCCCCCTACCAAGTACACACTGACGAGAGAAAAGCCAGAATATTCGAACAAGGACTAAAGCCTTAGGTGTACAGCAAGGTATCAATGTTTCAGCTAAACACATTTATCGGAGTACTGGAAAAGGCCATTCTCGCTGAAGGAGGAAGCGATGCGGTGAATAAGTATAATAAAAATCAAAAGAAGAAGAAGAATGAAGGTGAAACTAATAAAAAGGCCAGTGGAAGTGGCACATGAGGTGGAAATTTCAATCAGAAGAAAAGGTGGAACGACAACTCATCATCGGGGAATCAACAAGGTAATCAGAAGAAAAGAATCGAAGCATGCCTGATTTGCGGGAAAGCCCATCTGGGAGTTTGTATGAAAGGAAAAAGAGTATGCTACAATTGTGGTCAGGAAGGCCACATAACACCAAACTGTCCAAACCCAAAGAAGGGTGCTTGTTTTACTTGTGGTTCGAAGGACCATCTGGCAAGAGATTGTCCCAAGAAGGGATCGGGAGGGTCATGATCAGGAGGAAACCAGGGAAACAACAATGGAAATGTCTTAACCATCACCGGACCAACCGCAACAAACCGACCGACGGCCCGGACTTTCAACATGACGGTGAAAGATGCAGTTCAATCCCGTGACGTGGTGTCAGGTATCATTCCGATCAATAAAATTAATGCTTATGTTTTATTTGATTCGGGTGCTACTTGTTACTTTATATCCGATGACTTTGCCAAGAATTTAGATTTGCCTAAGGATGAATTGGATTACCCCATGAACATAAAAATTGCTAATAGAGAAATAATCCCTGTTAAGTACGTACATAAGAATTGTAGAGTGGATATTAAGGGTAATATCATGAATGTAGATCTTATCCCTACTCGACATGGGGAATTTGACGTTATTTTGGGAATGGATTGGTTATTCAATTATGGGGTTGTAATTGATTGCCAAAAGAAGCGTATTAACCTTATGACTCCGTCAAAGGTTGTATTTTATGGTAGCAAGTTGCCTAGACAAGCGAGTTATCTGACAATGATGCAGGCCAGGAAGTTATTAAGACAAGGATATATAGGATACTTAGCTTACATAGTCGACAGTTGAAAAGAGAATCCGAAGGTAGAAGAAATACCGATTGTGAGGGACTTCGTCGATGTATTTCCAGACGATTTGCCAGGAGTTCCACCAGATAGAGAGGTAGATTTCATGATCGATTTGGCGCCATGAAATACTTTAATATCGAAGGCACCATACCGAATGGCACCAGTAGAGATGAAGGAATTAATGGTATAACTACAAGAATTGTTGGACAAGAAGTACATTCAACCGAGCGTATCGCCGTGGGGAGCGCCGGTGTTATTCGTGAAAAAGAAGGACGGATCGATGCGGCTCTGCATTGACTATAGAGAACTGAATAAGGTCACGATTAAGAATAAATACATTACCGAGGATCGACGACTTGTTTGATCAATTTAAAGGAGCAATATACTTTTCTAAGATAGACTTGAGAAGCGTTTATCATCAACTGAAGGTGAGGCCAGAGGATGTATCGAAGACAGCGTTCAGAATGCGATATGGTCACTATGAATTTTTAGTAATGTCGTTTGGTCTTACGAATGCTCCTGCAGCATTTATGGGACTAATGAATGGTGTGTTCAAGCCGTTTTTGGACAAGTTCGTAGTGGTATTTATAGCTAAAATTTTGGTCTATTCGAAAACCAAAGAAGAACACAAAGAGCATTTGAGATTAACGTTGGAAGTATTGAGAAGGGAAAAGTTGTATACCAAGTTTTCGAAATGCGAATTTTAGATTGAACGAGTGCAATTTCTTGGGCACGTGATCGATAAAAACAGAATTTCGGTAGATCCATCCAAAGTCGAAGCCGTGATTAACTGGGATAAACTGAGGACGCCGTTAGAAGTACAAAGTTTTCTTTGATTGGCAGGATATTATAGAAGGTTCATACAAGACTTTTCCAAGATCGCAACTTCGTTAACGAATTTAACTCGAAAAGTTTTGAAATTTGTTTGGATGGATAAGTGTGAGGAAAGTTTTCAAGAATTGAAGAAGAAGTTGAGTACGGCCCCTGTGTTATCTCTTCCGGATGATATAGGAATTATTTTTGTTTATAGTGATGCATCGCATAAAGGACTTGGCTGTGTGCTGATGCAAAACGGCAAAGTCATTGTGTATGCATCACGACAATTGAAGGATTACGAGAAGGGATATCCGACCCATGACTTGGAGTTAGCTACGTTTTTGTGCTTTGAAAATTTGGAGGCACTATCTCTACGGGGAGAAGTGTGAAATATATACGGACCATAAGAGTCTGAAATATATTTTCACACAGAAGGACTTAAATATGAGTCAAAGAAGATGGTTGGAATTATTTAAGGATTATGACTGTGAGATTTTATACCATCCGGGTAAAACAAATGTGGTTGCCGACGCCTTAAGTAGAAAGGGTCGGGAGAAATTGATGATGTTGACGCTCAAGAGGAGCTAATTGCAGAAATGGAGAAATTGGAATTGGAAGTGAAGTATCCTATGGAGATCGATGAGAAGCTATTTCAGATGCAATCTGGTACAACTCTACTAGATAAAGTAAAGGAGGCTCAGCTTCAGGATGATGAATGCAAAAAGGTGACAAAGAAGATATTTGAAGGAACTGAATCGAGATTTAAGATGGATAAGGAAGGAATACTTAAATTTGAGAGTAGAATTTGGGTACCACCAGTATAAGAGCTTAAGGAAGATATTTTGAGTGAGACTCATAGTTCACGATATTCGATTCACCCTGGTAGTACCAAGATGTACCAAGATCTTAGACACTATTTCTGGTGGCCAAATTTGAAACGTGATGTTGCAGAATGTGTTGCCAAGTGTCTGACCTGTCAGAAAGTGAATGCAGAACATCAGAGATTGAGTGGATTGGTACAACCGTTAGAGATCCCAGGATGGAAATGGGAACATATTATAATGGACTTCGTGGTTGGCCTTCCAACGACTCAGAAAGGCTACGACGCAATATGGGTTATTGTTGATCGTCTGACGAAATCCACACACTTCCTTCCGATCAAAATCAGATTCAACTTAGATCAGTTGGCGAGGTTATATGTAAAAGAAATCGTTTTGAGACACGGAGTGCCGGTGTAAATTGTTTCTGATAGAGATCCGCGTTTAACATCGAACTTCTGGAAACGTCTATAGGAATGCATGGGTACGCAATTGCGAATAAGTACAACTTACCACCCTCAAACAGACGAGCAGAGTGAGAGAACGATTCAAACATTAGAAGATATGCTAAGAGCCTGTGTGATGGATTTTAAAGGAAATTGGGATGATCACCTACCGTTAGTAGAGTTCGGCTACAACAACAGTTACCACGCTAGTATTGGTATGCCGCCTTATGAAGCGTTATACAGCAGAAAGTGCAGAAATCCGCTTTACTGGGATGAAATTGGTGAGAGACAATTGCTAGGGCCATAATTGGTACAGCAGACAACAGAAATAGTCAAAGTGATCCGAGCACGACTGGTAGCGGCTCAATATCGACAGAAGAAATACGCTGACCCACATCGTAATAATATTGAGTTTGAATCTGGTAGTTACGTTTTCTTGAAGGTCTCTCTCTGGAAGGGAAAGATCAGGTTCGAAAAGAAAGGGAAATTGAGCCCAAGATTAATTGGACCCTTTGAAGTACTAAGAAGCATCGGTGAATTCGTGTACGAGTTAGCCTTACATCCAGCACTCGAGAATGTTCACAATGTCTTCCATGTTTCTGTGTTACGACCCTACAAGGCCGATTACAAGCATGTAATTAAATATGAACCCCTACACTTTGAGAAAGACTTACCTTATGAAGAAATTCCTGTCCAAATTGTCGACCGAAAAGAGCAAGTTCTCAGAAATAAAGTTATACCTTCTGTTAAGGTAATTTGGAGGAACCACAACGCTGAAGAAGCTACGTGGGAACTCGAAGAAAATATGATGAAGAATTACCCTCATTTATTTACTTAATTATCTGTAAGCGATTCTGGGGACAAAATCTTTGTAGGGGGGGGGGGGAGAATGTAACGGGTCGAATTTATTGAGTCGTGATTCTGGGGACAGAATCCTTTCAAGGGGGGAAAGATGTGACGAACGAGATTTTTGTAAATTATTTTTTAATATTTATTGAATTAAATAAATATTTTCAAGGATTTAATTATTAGATTTAATAATTAATTGATGCAATTGTGATAGATTAATTTAATGATATGTGTTATATTTATTAAATTAATGTAGAGAATATTTATTATTCAAGTGTGTATTTATGTGAGCTTATTGAATTAAATGAAATATTTAAGTAAGCATTATGTTATTTTAATTAATTTAATTATTAATTAGAGAGTTAATAATTTGACATTAATTATTAATGAGAAATTTAATTATGTGACTATGTGAATTTATGAGAAATTATTATATTTTATTTAAAGTAAATTAAATAAAATATTGGAGTTATTTTAGAAGGAGTGTGACATTAATTAAACTATAGTATAAGAAATTTATCAAATTAAATGAGAATGAATTATATTGAATAGCCAAACAAGGCCTTAGTAGTGGTTGATGGCAGTTAACCACGAATTGGTTAACTGACCACAGCTACGTCAATTTATAAAATATATGCGTATTCTTTTATTTCATTTTCTTAAGTTTGATAAAACTAGTTAGAGAGAATATGATAATTGTTGAGAAGAATTGCGAGTCAGTGATTGAAGAAGGAATTGATAAGGAATTCATCTCCTATTAAAATCTACACTACATTTTGGGTAATTCTATCTAACCCAATTCTTATTTTACGTCTTTTAATGTTTTCCTAAATATGGCTTAAGTCCTCTGTAAAGTTTCTGTAGTTGAATGGGGTAACAATTATGTGTATATATGTAATAATTTGAGTAGCATAGCATATCTTATATATATTGTATATGATTCTATATCATAAGTTTCATAATACTATGAATTGTTATTTCAAAAATTTACAGAGTATGTGTTTTGGCCTTATGGCCTTATACGTGATATTTCATGTGTTAATCATATATTATCCCTAAAATTTATACTCGTATATTATTATGCATGTTAATATGAAGAGACCAAACTTTAATTGAACGTATTCGGTGTTATAACGAATCCGTAGTGTTGAAATTATGTTTTATGTTCAAAACCTTCAAGAACATCAAGAATAGTGGAAGTAAATGTGTTGATTTTGCAAATTATGTGTTGTAACTTGTTAAAAATCATGCTAGATGGGTTAAGTAATGATTATATATGTATTACAATGATTGGGTAAGTCTAAATTCGTGTAAAATAACTAATTAGAAGTTATAGCCATATTCATGTATAATTTTACCCGTGATTGACTTTTGGCCTAATTTGGCCTTGTTAGGTTCGCGAACTGCAGAACTGCAAAAACTGCAAAAAATTAGCCTGGGTAACCCCGCCCCCGGGGGGCGTTACCAAACTAAATTACCCCACCCCGACGGTCAAAAAAATAAAAATAAAAAATAAAAAAAATAAATATTTGATGAAAATTATTATTAAAATATTTATAAAATAAATTAAATATTTTAATTGAGATAATTATGGAATAAAATAAATATTCGATGAAAATTATTATTAAAATAAATAAAATAAATATTCGATGGAAATTATTATGAAATAATTTATTCGAGTGTAATAATATTAAGAGAATGAAAATATTCTAATTTAATTAAGTAATTAAATTAGAAGGGTAATGATTTGTTAAATAAAGTGGACTTTATATTAAATAATTAATTAAAAATGTAACTAATGAATTTCGTGAATACATATGGTATGTGTGTAGGATTTGTGGTGAACGGAAGTAGTAATCGTTTAGCCTACGCACGAGGCAAGTTTCCTAACCCTACTTGTCATTATTGTTTAAGTTATTAGTTACCTCGAGTAACTTATCATTACTATTATTCAAGTTCAATTGTTATATTAAGATTTATTATCTTTTCAAAGCATGATTCAGTTATACAATAATTGTTCTATTGTATACTTCTTGAGATTATTATTCGAATTGAATATCATTATTGTTGAACCTTATTAGACTGGTGAACTTTATTGATTCAACTAGTCCTTAGTTGATGAACGTTCTAAATTTCAGAACCCTTATTGAATTATCCAAACCAAACTTCCTTTGGTGCGGATTCGAATGTCAAACTGAGATGAACAACCCTGTAAAGGGATTTACTTATGCGTTAGCGTTAAGATATTGTGCACAATATGGTACTAAGGGCTGATCCCCCTAAGTACGAGTAGAAAGGTCCATAGTCTTATGGCTGTTAAAGGTTTCAAGTATAACCCTTGATAACCTAGGACATAGTTCAAGGTCTTATGACCCTCAGAATTCTTTTGATTCTTGTTATTCATTCTTGATTCAAAAGTTGAGCTTTTATTCAGATGTCTTTGATTTACTCGCATGTTATTATACTGTTATTTCATTATTATACTTGTGGGCAATAGTGCTCACTCTTGCTTAATAATAACATTGCAGTTAAGAACGAAAAAACTGATGAACCTTATACTAGTAAAGGCACGGGCAAAGTTAGCAAGTGATGAAGACTTGTTGTTATTTGATGATGTAATTTGTTTAAGACTTGATTTAATGATGTTGTTAAGAGTTATTTGTTTATGATTCCGCACATATATTTAAGGTTAGTTTAACCTGGGATTGTACTATTATTATTCGAATGTTGTAACCCTTAAGGGGAAGATTTTTATCCTACCTATTGCATGGCTTGTATTCATTATGGGTAGATAGATAGATGATATTTGTACAGTGAACACCAAATCCCGTGGAATTGAAGTACCCGAATTTGGGGGTGTCACAACTAATAAGGACGGAATCAGGTCTGGCATAAAACGCACAGACATGATATTCCAACAGAATAATAATAAAGACGGAACCAGGTCCGGCGTAAAATGCACAGACAGGATATTCCAACAGAATAGTAAAGATAGAATAATAGAAGAATGTCACCAAGTATAGGGTAGCCCGCGTATACAGGTTAATCCAACAGAATAATAAAGAATGGAATAACATAAGTTCTCTTCATGAATACAAAAGAATAACACCCCTTACGAGTACAACAAATAATATTCTCTACCTTAAGAAGAAGAGTACTGGATATATAAGTAGTGAAGTAGTAGAATACTTTCTTCTTTCTCTTTATAGTTTATCTTTCTAGAATTTCAGTGAATTCGTAAGAAAATAATGAAGAAATGAGCTTCTATTTATAGAAAAATGGAATGCATAGTAACTAACTCATGAACGGACCAGATTGATTTACTTTAATCTGACGATCCATATTTAAAGCAAAATCTTTTAAATAAAATATAATATATTCTATTTATAATTTAATAAAACGAATAACTTTATAAAAGATTTTACTATGCAAACACTATGCATAATAAAATATAATATATTCTAATTATTGTCTAATAAAACAGATAACTTTATAAAAGTATTCTGTTTTATATAAAAAGATTTTACTATGCAAAATACTATGCAGACACTATGCAACACTATGCATAATAGAATATAATATATTCTATTTATAGAATAACTTTATAAAAGTATTTTATTTTATATAAAAAGATTTTCTGTATTATTACATTAATAATACCAACAAAACTGAGTGACTTATCACGTAAGCATAAATAATTAATACCGTGTGCTACTATGCAACCACGCGTATTACTGTACTTTTAACACAGGGTGTTTCAACAGTTAACGGTAAAACTTCCGCCGTTATTTTCATAAAGTATTTTTGTCTTTTTCTCAATCCTACAATAATTCTGTTGCGGGGTCCCCCAATGATTGTGCCGTTGTACGAATATTCCCTGTTAAAACGAATATTCACCGACTAATCGAATATTATATAACAACTTACGTACTTTGCAAAATTTATAAATATTACCCACAACTATAATATTATATCAATTTCACTCCATAATATTCAAAAATAATATTTATAGAAAATTCATTTTTATTCAAAAAGTTGGGGTTTTACAAGAATGATCTCATATTGTTGAAATCATGTAGGAATGAAGAAATAAGAATTAGAAGTTTATTTTATAAATTTCTTAAGGAAGTATAATATTCGTAATGAATTTGAACGATCTGAATGAATCATATGAACGATTCAGTGTAAGAATTAAGGAATGGTCTTTTATAACACCAAATTTCAGGAAAAAGTAAAATTGTAATCAAAATATCGATTATAAATGAAGAACGCACGAAGAACACGCGAAGAACGTTTTTGATGGACAATTTTAAAACCATCGTAGAATAACTTGTTGTTGATGGACAAGTTTAAAACCATCGCGTATAAATTAGTTGCTTATTTCTTGGTTAGGAACGGTAGAAACATTCATGAAGAACGTAATGAACTTAGCTATAACGAAGTTATGGCGAAAATTTGTAAAAGACGAACGAGAAGTAGATATATGTAAATGAATCCAAAAGTGAAGGGTTTCATAAGAATGTAAGAAAATGTAGAAAATGTGAGTCGTGGACTTAAGAATGAACGAGTTCCAAGTTCGGATGACCGAATGACAGACGAACGAATGAAGAACGTTAATAATGTAAAATGAACGAATGATGGAATTTAAGCTAATTGAATGGCATGTTAACGGATTCAGAATGAATTTTTGTCAAAGGGAAGTTGAAGTACGTAAGATAAGTAAGAGAATGGCTTTGGAACATCCTCGTTCCTAGTTATAACGAAGGAGTTATGAGATTGCGAAGTAAGCGTCTCGAGCATGTAAAAGACTTAGAAATTTTTTTCTATGTTTGATGTTTGGCGCCGCAGCGCCAGGTAAGCCTTGGGAGGCATCATCACATCGCCAGCTCGGGAAGTCCACCACTGGTAAGTGGCGCCGCAGTGCGAGAGATAGAGCAGGAACTGACGCCGCAATGCCCGACTAAGGACGAATGTACTAGAGAGTCGCGCCACAAAAAGGGGAGAAAGAAGGGGACCGGATCCGCAGCGCCGGTGTAGAGCAAAGCCCAGTGAGGAGAGTTTATCTGCTCAACTCCTGGGGGAAGAGTATGAATAGATAATGAACGTGTAGTTCACCTAATGTAACACTTAATCAAGTGATTTAAACCTTTAGTAAAGGTTGAACGGAAAGATTGAACGAGATTAAAAGACAACGAATGTAAACGCAACGCAGTTGGATAAACAAATGGTCTTAGCATACAACGAACTGTATGGCATCGACATTTAGAAGGAACGATGAACATGAGGTTCATATAATGGATAACGTATTTAAACGATTAAAACCTTGTGTAAAGGTTGAGCGAATGATTAAGAGATGAGCTGTAACAATCCAGAATTTAAATTGCAATTTTTAAATATTTATTGAATTATATAAATATTTAATGGATGTGTTTATCGTTGAATAAATATTTGTTTAATTTGATTTGATTTGATTTGGTTAATTATTTGTTTAATAAATAATTAATGAGTTAAGGAAATTAAGTATTATGAGATAATATTCTAATTTAATTTAATAATTAAGTTAGAGAGTTTATAATGATTAAATGAATCATTATAATGATATTTCAATTTGATTTTTGTAATTAAATTGACGTGTTAATTTATTAAATAAAATTATAATTATAAAGAGAATTATAATTTTATTGTATTGATTTATGTGTTAAATTTAGTCAATAAATTATTATTAGAATTAATTAAATTATGTATGAAAACTTAATTAAATAGTGTGACAAATAAATATGCTATAAATGGGTTATTAAAATAAATTAAAGGAGTTTAATTTAGTTTTGCCAAACAAGACTTAAAGATATTAAGTCTTTAATTTTAAAGAGTTTTTCCAAACAAAGCCTTATGAATTTTGGATATTTAATTTTGAATTATAATAATATAAATAATATATATTAAATTATGGTAACTGATAATTTAATAGGGACAATTAGTAGACGTCGGTTTTAGACGTTTGAAAATCGTGCGTTGGTTTTGTTTAATTTACGTATAGTGTATTTGGCCTAAAGCCTGAGCCTAAGAAGAAAAGGGAAATTGTCAAAGAAAAATAGAGAGAGTTTGAGAGAGCCTGAGAGAGAATCAAGAGAGAATTCCTAAGACTTTCAAACAATTATCTGTGGTGAACAAAAAGGATTAAGCAAGAGAAGGTATGTTACTTAACCTTTATATTATATATAGATATATATGTACGAATATATGTTTTACAGTATAATTCCTAAGTTTTCGTGTTCCTGAGTTTCACTGTAGTATAAAGTCTTTATAAAATTTTATGTAAATTATGTCTTTATAATTGGTTATGAAATTATGTGTATATGTAATTGTAATGTTATAACTAGCATATATATATATATATATATATATATATATATATATATATATATATATGATTGTATGCTAATGTACGTTCAAAGAGAAAGGAAATGGTTTTACAGTGAATATATGTATGAACATGGTTTGTAGGAGTACCAAAATTAGTATTTGATTGGAAGTCAATTGTGAAATTGAACCTTGAATATGCTAACTTATTAAGAAATAAAAAGAACTTAGTTCAAAAGAATCAATTTGGTGTATACTTGTGGTTACAGTGTTCATTGTGTTAAACAATGTCAAAAATAGAGTTTTGGTTTAAAAACATGGCATTCAAAGGTTTAATCTTTCAAAAGTTGTTGTTTAGTTGTTTTAAATTAGTATATGTATGAGGGGTAATGTTTATGTGTAAGTTATACTTGATAAATTGGTGTTAGAAATTAAGATATAGACACAAATTAGCTTTGTTAAGTTCTTCGTGCTCGGTTTCTGTAAGTGTAGCGCCTCAACGTCAAAATCAGTGTCGCATCCCCAAACTCCGCACCGCAGCGCCAAAAGTCAGCGCCACATCACCAACTTCGCACCGCAACGCTGACCCATGGCCTCTGATTTGCACCGCTGCGCCAATGCCGTGCCGCAGCGCCGCCCACAGTACAAACTGTGGCGCTGCAGCGCCGGTTAGCAGTATGGCCAGGAATGATTTTTTTTGTACGAATTCTGTAAACGCTGATATAATGCAATATTATAACTGTTAAAAATGTAATTTTTTTATTATGGTATTATAGTGCTAAGAACGAGCATGTTATTAATACCTAACGAGTGTTATTATTTTGTTATTGATGTAACTTGGCTATGTAGTTAAAAATCAAACCATACATGAAATAGATACTTATTGATATATAGAGTATTTGTAATGACTAATTATGTCATGATGATATGTGTATAGGATATTGTGAATCGAATTATTACGGTTTAGCCTACACACAAGGCAAGTTTACTTACCCTATCTCGATTATATTGAGCAAGTTTCTTGTCTCTAGTTTGTTAACGATTATGCAAGTTTCTAACTCTAAACTTCTTTGTACAAGTTTCATAACTCTATTTTATTGTGCAAGATCTTAAACCTTATCTCTTGATATTGAGCAAGTTTCTCTACTCTTTAATTTGTTATTTAGCATGCAAGTTTCTACATTCTGATAAACTAGTGTTGAACAAGTTTTATCGTTAAATTTACTATTGTTATGCATGCTCAATATTAAATTCTAAATAATCTTAGCTTAATATTGTTTAAGCAAAGTATGCTAGATTATTCAATGCTTATGCTCTTAGATTATTCCTAAAGTATGACCTTAATATACAATGTTGATTACTTATGTTTATTCCATAGCATAATGTTATTATCTTTTATTCAACTAATCCTTAGTTGGTGTTCGTTGAATTCCAAATTACTTTAAAACGTATCCAAACCAAACTTACTTTGGTGCGGACTTATATTCTAAATGCTGAGATGAACAACCCTATTATTAAGGGATAATTTACGCATAGCATTGAAATGTTTGTGCATAATACATTGTACGAAGGGTTGATCCCCCTAAGTAAGAGGAGTCCCTATAGTCTTATAACTGTTAAAGTTTAAGTTGAAAGATTACTTATAACTATGGACATAGTTCGTGGTCTTATGACCCTTAGATATATGATTCAAATTTTGATTATCATTGATAGAACCTATTGTTTAGTTCTATTGAGCCTATTATTTGACAATTATTGTAAAGTTTTATTCATTATTATTTCAAGTGAGCATTGTTTTCTCACTCTTGCTTATATAAATATTACAGCTAAAGTTGAGAAGGTCGATGTACCTAGCACTAGTAAAGGGAAATGAAAGATGAACAAGTATTGAAGACTTATAAATATGTAGACATTTTGTTGTCAGACTTTATTTTAATTATTGTAATGAAGTTATTTAATTTTCCGCATATGATGTTTGTATTTGAAGGTTAGATAACCTGAGAGATTTTATTAATGTAATCCTTTAATGGGAAGGTTTATTGTTCAATTTTATTATGATTGGGTAGTTAGACATGAATGCTTTTATTAAGTGAACACCAAATCTTGAGGGAATAAAGTACCCAGATTTGGGGGTGTCATATGAGCAACGTAAATGCAGAATGCGTAAACGATTCTCGTGAATTGTATTCGCGTCGAACGAACGTTCTAAGGAATGAATCCTGAGGTATGGCATTTAGTTGCCAAAAAGCCATAAGGATGAGAAAAAAACTTAAAGAACATTATGGTTTTAATGGTTCAGATTAGTTAAGATAAAGTTTAGGCTACGGTACAATCGTAATCTTTGATAGTTGACATATGGGAGCTGGGCTAAATAATTCCTTCAGAGAGCGGAGGTATATACGAAACTGGCAACTGATCTAACTCACTGTTAAAGACAGTGTAGACGAGACGGGAACTTGTTTGTTGGTTGTTTGTGGGAAACCACTCAGAGTACCATATGGACTACTAGCAGAGACACGATGTGTGCTGAGTCCTAGAAAGGTTATAAGAAGAAGATAAGAATGTAAATCAGCAAAGATGATGACCGTTAGAGTAAGACATCTCCGTATGTCATGAAGTTGTAAATCGGTAAACAAAGTTGGTCGCGTAAACTTAAATTACAAGAATGAGAACCATAAGAAGTAAAGTTAAGTAAACCAATGCATAAGTCAAGTATATGACTAATTGGTGTATGTGTTATTTCCTTATGTGTTATATAGGGATTGGAATGAGAAGTTCAGCGTAAGATATAGCTGTGCGTAAGGCAAGTTTCCTAACTTCATTCATATTTTACATGAATGCTAGTTTCTTAAACTTCTCAGATGTTGAACTTGAGAAGTCTTGTCTATGTGCAAATGTGTGATATTTGTACAAGGTGGTAGTATGTATGAGGCCTTGTAGTAAGACCCCAACTTTTTATAAATAAAATTGAATTTCTATTAATTACAATTTTGAATAATAAGGTTTTAATTTGATATAATGCTTTGGTTATGGGTGAAATGTGCAAATTTTGCAAAATAAATAAGTGGTTATAAAATATTCATTATTGTCGGAGAATATTCGTTTGGTCGTTGAATATTCTTGCTGTTGGGGAATATTTGTATAATGGCGCAACCATTTATGGGCCCCATAACAGAAAATGGTCGGATGAAGAAAATGATAATTTGGAGTTTTTATAAATAACGGCATAGTTGTTACCATTAACACACGATATTGCACAATATTTTTGAATTATTGATTTTTACGTAAGAAGGAACTACTCAATAATTGTTACAGTAATTACTGTTCAATATTTTATTTTATTGATTCAATAATTATTACGTTGATATTTTATATTTTTGTTGTTTCAATAATTGTCATTGCATAGTATTTCCTATTATCAGATTAATCTAAGAAAGTTCTGTCTAGGAAAGGGGTTTGGTAACCTAATTGCGCGTCAGTAAGGAGAAATCCTTATCGAAAAGCCCCCTCTTTCCTGGGAACGACCTAGTTGTCATTATTGTGATTCTGTAATATTATTTGTGAATAATTAATTATTGATTTATATGATAAGGAAATATTTATTTTATGTGGATATAAATGAATGACTTAATGCTGAGGTGTTTTATCAATATTTTATCGGAATGAAGGTATTAAAAATCATCTGTATGTGGCTTTCGGTCATTTTTTGTTTGGAATTTGGAAAAACATTCTTCTACAAAGTTGTAGAGAATTAAATTTCCTATGGAATGGAAATAAAATTCATATTTTTCTGATAAAAGGGCTATTTATTATGAATTATTGAAATTTCAGAAATAAATAATTTATTAAAAACATGTGTGGGCCCCACTTTTGGTTGTTGTGGAAAATTCTAATTTTGGAGGGCCCCACTTGTAGTGTGCTGATAAATTGGTCAAGGTGGTGTGCCTAGAATTTTTTGAAAATATTATTTTATTAAATTTAGTCTGCTTTGGCGTTCTAGCATTTTTCTATAAATAGGGTGCTTAATCAGAATTAAAAATCATACCAAAAACTGGAGTTTTCTCTCTCTATAATATCGAGCGTATTTTTGTGAGTATTTAGATATCTTGAGTGTTGCTATTCAGAGAAAGTTTCCTTCAGTGTTATATCCGATATTCAGTCAGAAGTACTATTCTTTTGAGGTAAGGGATGTTATTTTCTTCGTAAATAATGTTATTTCGTTCAATATCATTATGCTGAAATATCGTTATGGATTTTATTGTGAAATTTTTACCTTTTCATGTCGAAGTTACTATTCACGTATACGACACTATTCAAATATATGTCACTATTCATGAATACGGTACTATGCACGAGTACTATTCACGAAGTATGATTTTTCTTGTGAAATTTTTACCTTTTTGTGTCGAGGTTACTATTCACGTATACAATACTATTCACGAATACAACACTATACACAGAAAAATTAAATTTTTTTTCTTTATCCAAGTTGTCTATTATGGTTACTATCTTTGATTGTATCCATATTTTGATCTTCGTTCTTGAATTTTGCTCCATAATTGATTATTATGGAGTATTTTTAAACTTGGATAAACCAAAGTACGAATCCCTAATCTTTGTCTGTTAATCTCACTGGATACATTTCTTTAAAATATTTTTCATCATCCTTAGTCCTAAATGATGATATAACTGAATATCTTTGGCTTGTAGTGCAAAGATGAATGATTACATGATGAATATCTTTGGCTGTGGTGCAAAGATGAACACGTGTTGAGATGAACATGACCAACTGGTGATACAAATGAATATCTTTGCCTGTAGTGCAAAGATGAATATTTGATTGAAGATGTATATTAATTGATGTTACATGGATAAAATATTGATGATGGACTTTTAAATCATAGAAGATAGTAGACTTTATTCTCTACTTAACTCTTCTAATGAATTGTTATTTTCGCTTCGAATATTGATCTAAAACTTATTGTCCATTATATTTTATCTGATTTATTGAAGGCTAACGATAATTTGTTCTACATTATCTTAGTTATTATATTATTTACTGGACTAGTTGAGCTCACCCTTTTTCTTTTTTTTTTTTCATTTTTATTCTCAGGAGGCGAGAATATAGCAGGAACTAGTCGGGGTATGGAGTGATGGGTCCAGATAGTTGTTTTAGCAGTCCTCACTATTTTGTAAAATAGTGTGATAATAATTGTAATGAGGATTTCTTTTGAGTTTGAATCTTGTCTATTAGACAATATTTGTATTTAAACTCACAATATACGTGTTGTCGTATTTTGCACGATAATTGTAATAATGAAGTTGTAGTTGTTTTATGTACCATGTATTTGGCGACTCGGAATGAGTGATGTATACCTATTTTGGGGGCGTCACAGTTGGTATCAGAGCTTAGGGATATGGTCTCTAACGGAGATTGGAGAATAGAACTAGGATGGGATAGACGAGTAAATCCTTCGCTAGTGTGTCCTATCTAAGCTTATTTGGTATTTAATTGATCGGTCAGAATATAGGGATAATATGTGGAATGTCAATTTCTTTAATTAACCCTTGTTTTATGGCAGTATTTGAGAATGACAGCTGAATATGTTAACAATGGAATGAATGAGACTGTTGAGACACCTTTAATCACCAACTAGGAGAACGTGCAACAGGACGACAGTGTTCCTACTGTAAACAACACCACCGATCAAACGATGAATGATGCGATGTTTAGAAGCTTTTTGCATTTCATGAAAAATCAGACGAGGGAGACTTGTGACGCCCCAAAAATTAGGTATACATCACCCATCTTGGGTCGCCAAATACATGGTAAAAAATTAAAATACAATTTACTAATACAACTGTCGTGTACAATACGACAAAATATAACTGTGAGTTTGAATACAATTATTGTCTACTAGAGATTATACAAACTCAAAAGGAGTCCTCATTACAATTATTATCACACTATTTCACAGAATAGTGAGGACTACTAATGCAACATCTAGGACCATCACTCTGTTTCCCGACTAGTCCCTGCTACGTTCTCATTTCCTGAAGAGCACAAAGAAAGAAAGGGTGAGCTCAACTAGCCCAGTAAGAAATATTATGACTAAGATAATGCAGAATAAATTATCGTTAGCCTTCAACAGTGTTAAACTGATAAAATATAACAACATCAAGTTTAACTGCAGCGGAACAAGCAATTCATTAAAAGATTCAAGTAGAGAATAAAATCTACTATCTTCTATGATTTAAAAGTTTAATCATCACTTTTATTGCTGGGACTCAGCTTAATAAATAATCCACATCATCGAATCACCCCTGCACTACGGCCAAGGATATTCTTTAGTATCACGCCCACAAATTATCCATGCACTACGGGCCAAGGACATTCGTGTATTCATTAATGGTCATGATCATGCCAAAAACTGTCCATCAATGCACTACGGGCCAATGAGGACTTTTATCACACCAATTGTAACATTACGGTCATGATTACACCGAATAATCCCTTGTCATAATCATACCAAGTCCATCTATGCAGTACAGGCCACAGACGACTTTCAAAAATATAAACTTGAGGATTATGACAATGATATAAGAATTCAATAAAACAAGTTCAAGAATTAATTTATCCAGGAACTAATAACGTCCAAATTGTCAACATGTGTGAAACCCCAGATTTTATGAATAAAGAATTAATTTTCTTGAAATAATTTTTTTATATTATGGTGTGAATTTGAGATAATGTTATAGTTGTGGGTATTATTTATAAATTTTGTAAAGTATGCAAGTTGTCATATTATATTCGATTGGTCGGAGAATATTCGTTTTAAACAGGAAATATTCGTACGACGGCACAATTATTGGTGGACCCCACAACGGAATTATTGTCGGATTGAGAAAACGAGAAAAATATTTTATTGAAAATAATTACGGAAGTTTTACCGTTGATACTGTTGAACTACTCAGTAGTAAAAGTACAGTAATACGTGTTGTTGCATAGTAGCACACGGTATTGATTATTGATATTTATGTGAGAAGTCACTCAGTTTTGTTCAATTATTGTTATAATAGTTGCTGCATAGTATCTCACATTATTTAATTCAATTATTGTTGATTTAGAAGTTTTTTTTATTCGTATTATTAACATAATAAAATAGAAACATCTTTTTATATAAAACATAATACTTTATTAAAGTTATTCTATAAATAGAATATATTATATTCTATTATGCATAGTGTTTTTCATAGTAAAATCTTTTTATATAAAACAGAATACTTTATTAAAGTTATTCTATAAATAGAATATATTATATTTTATTATGCATAGTGTTTGCATAGTAAAAATCTTTTTATATAAATAGAATATATTATATTTTATTTAAAAGATTTTTCGTTAAATATGGACTGTCAGATTAAATTAAATCAATCTGGACCGTTCATGGATTAGTTACTATGCATTCCATTTTCTTATAAATAGAAACTCATTCCTTCATTATTTTCTTACGAATTCACTTAACTCTAGAGAGAGAAACTATAGAGAGAGAGAGAGACTATAGAGAGATAGAAGAAAAGTTTTCTGCTACTTCACTACTCTTATATCAAGTATTATTTTACGGTAAGGGATATTATTCTTTTGTATTCAAGAAGAGAACTTCTGTTATTCCATTTCTTTATTGTTCTGTTGGAATAACCTGTATACGCGGGCTACACTATACTTGGTGATATTCTTCTATTATTCTGTCTTTATTATTCTGTTGGAATATCCTGTCTGTGCTATACGCCGGACCTGGATCCATTTTTATTATTCAGTCTTTATTATTCGGTATAATCATGATCGTAATGTTACAAATGATGTGAAAAAGTTCTCATTGGCCTGTAGTGCATTGATGGACAGTTTTTGGTATGATTATGGCTATGGATTCTCTTCGGCCAAGGGTGTAAAGATGAATTGTTTTATGGCATGATCAGGACCGTTGATGAAAACACGATTATCTTTGGCCCGTAGTGCATGGATAATTCGTGGTCGTGATACTAAAGAATATCCTTGGCCTGTAGTGCAGGGATGATTTCATGATGTGGATTATTTATTAAGCTGAGTCTCAGCGATAACAGTGATGAAAAACCTTTTGAATCATAAAAGATAGTAGATTTTATTTTCTACTTGACTCTTTTAATGGATTGCTTGTTCCGCTGCAGTTAAACTTTATATCTATTATATTTTATCAGTTTAACATTGTTGGGGACTAATGATAATTTATTCTGCATTATCTTAGTCATAATATTTCTTACTGGGCTAGTTGAGCTCACCCTTTCTTTCACTATTCTCTTCAGGAAATGAGAATATAGCTGGGACAAGTCGGGGAACAAAGTGATGGTCCAGAGGATAGCATTAGTAGTCCTCACTATTTTGTGAAATAATGTGATAATAATTGTAATGAGGACTCCTTTTGAGTTTGTATAATCTCTAGTAGACAATAATTGTATTCAAACTCACAGTTTATGTTTTGTCGTATTGTACACGACAGTTGTATTAGTAAGTTGTATTTGAATTCTGTACCATGTATCTGGCGACCCAAGATGGGTGATGTATACCTAATTTTGGGGTCGTCACAGTTGGTATCAAAGCTTAGGGATATGATCCCTGGCTAAGATGTGATATAAGAACTAGGAAGGGAGAGACGGGAAATTCCTTCGCTAGTATGACCTACCTAAGTTTATTTGGTATTTAATTGGTCGGTCAAAGTATAGGGATAATATGTGATATTTTAATTAACCCTTGTTTTGTGGCAGTGTTTGAAAATGGCATCCGAGAATGTTGAGATTATCAATGGAGCACAGGAGACGGTTGAGTCTCCACATATCAATAATCAGGATAATGTGCCACCAGAGGACAATACTCCTCATGAAAACAATAACACTGATGAAATGGTGAATGATGAGATGGTCAGAGGCTTTATGCAATTCATGTAACAACGGGCGAAGGCAGCTCCTGTCCATAATGCAGGTAGAAATAATGGTAACCCACGGTTGGTCACCGCTAAGCAGTTCAAGGAGCTGGGACCACCGGAGTTTTTGGGAAAGCCAGAACCACTTAAGGCGGAGACATGGATAAAGCAGATTACCAAGATATTTGATGTCTTGGAATGCTCAGAGGAGCAAAAGGTTCCATTCGTCACCTTTATGTTGCGTGAAGAAGGAGATCATTGGTGGGAATCTGTAAAATGTACCCAGCCTGACGCACTTAAGATGTCTTGGGAGAAGTTTCAAGAATTATTCAACGACAAGTACTTTCTTGAAAGTATTCGTCACATGAAGAAGGTAGAATTCATCAAGCTGGAGCAAAACAATATGACCGTGTCGCAGTACGAGGATAAGTTTGCAGAGTTATCCCGGTTTGCATCCCATTTGGTCGATAATGAGGAGCGAATGATGTGAATGTTTTTGCGAGGTTTGAAACCCTATATACGTCAGTACCTCATTTCTCACAAACTTTATTTATATTCAGATGTTGTGAATAGGGCTCAGTTATTGGAGCGCGATAATGAGTCAGAACAACCAAAAGGCAATGACCAACAACACGATAATAATCATACCGGTGGCAACGGCCATCGGAACAATGATAACCTTCGTGGGGCAAATTGTCATGCCAATAATGGTAACCACTTCGGTGGAAATCATGGCCAAGATAATAGAAGTGGAAATTTCAAGAAGAGAAGGTCATTTAGCTCGATTTTGTCGTATAGTGAAGTCAAGTCCAGCTGGGACGGTGGCACCAAAGGCGGATACGGACAAAACAAAGTCGGTGGTTTCAGGAAGAGCATTTTTCGTGACTTCACAAAAAGCGAGTGACCCAATTGAAGTTAGCACGGGTTAGTTGATTATAAATTCTTGCGAAGTCTATACCTTATTAGATACCGGTTCTACTCATTCTTTTATTTCATCTAGTTATGTTCAATGTTTGTACTTAACTCCGAAGAAGTTAAACTTTGATTTATCTATTGAAACTCCATTGGGAGAAACCTTCGTTACCTCCACTATTTATAAATCTTGTTTGATTCAAATCGACACTTTCACGTTACCTGTCAATCTTATCTCTTTGAAAATACTTGCCTTTGATGTGTTTTTTTTAAAACGATTGGTTAACTACTCATCATGTTTTTCGTAAGGTTGCTAGCTTTTATATTCCTAACCAACCTATTATGCGAATTCAAGCAACCAAACCACTAAATTCAATCATTGTCATATCAAGCCATAAGTAAAGAGCCCCGATCCTTTTATTGATGACTTCCTTATGTGGAATGCACCGAAGCCATACTTTCAGTAGGCGACGTCGTGAATGACGATGACAAGTTGATAGGTATCATTGTGAGGTGCTATCTAGGTTAAGGGATAGAAGTCACAATTTGTATCAATGTGACGTACTATCCAAGTCTTGGATGAGAGTAACAGTTTTGAATGATATTTCTATCATTAATAAATCTCTTGATGTATTCCTGAAGACTTCTTAGCCTACCCCAGAGCATGAAATTGAATTTTGTATTGACACCAGTACAAAACCCATTTCTTAAACCCTCAAAATATTTCTTCAACTAAAACGAACGTAACATGCGCCAAAGACGTTGACTCAAGCTGTTGAAGATTACGATCGTACTATTCAATATCATCGTGGAAGAGCGAAAAACCTTTTGAATCATAAAAGATAATAGATTTTATTTTCTATTTGACTCTTTAAATGGATTGCTTTTTCCGCTGCAGTTAAACTTGATGTCTATTATATTTTATCAGTTTAACATTGTTGGGGACTAATGATAATTTATTCTGCATTATCTTAGTCATAATATTTTTTACTGGGCTAGTTGAGCTCACCCTTTTTTTCACTATTCTCTTCAGGAAATGAGAATATAGCTGGGACGAATCGGGGAACGGAGTGATGGTCCAGAGGATAACATTAGTAGTCCTCACTATTTTGTGAAGTAGTGTGATAATAACTGTAATGAGGACTCCTTTTGAGTTTGTATAATCTCTAGTAGATAATAATTGTATTAAAACTCATAGTTTATGTTTTGTCGTATTGTACACGACAGTTGTATTAGTAAGTTGTATTTGAATTTTGTACCATGTATCTGGCGACCCAAGATGGGTGATGTATACCTAATTTTGGGGGCGTCACAACATGATACTGCTTTGTAGAGTAAAATTCAAGAATACTTAGAAGAATATTTCCATGAAAAGATACTGGATGAAGCGCAAATATCAAGGATATTCTACTAATTTCATGGAGTATAGAAGTGAAAGTTTTAACCAACTGAGTATAATAAAGAATGGAATAACAAAAGAAATCACCATGCATGTGATAGACCGCACAGGCAGGTTATTCCAACAGAATAATAAAGGATGGAACCAGGTCCGGCGTAAACGCACAGACAGGATATTCTGACAGAATAATAAATTATGGAACCAGGTCCGGCGTAAACGCACACACATGATATTCCGACAGAATAATAAATAATGGAACCAGGTCCGGCGTAAACGCACAGACAAGATATTCCTACAGAATAATAAATAATGGAACCAGGTCCGGCGTAAACGGACAGACAGGATATTCTGACAGAATAATAAAGAACGAAATATTAGAAGAATGTCAGCATGTATAGGGTAGCCCGTGTATACAGGTTATTCCAACAGAATAATAAATAATGAAATAACAGAAGTTCTCTTCATGAGTACAACAAATAACATCCCTTACCGTAAAAGAAACTTAATATAAGAGTAGGAAAGTAGCAGAATACTTTTTATATGTTCTTTTGTAATTCTCTCTCTAGAGTTTCAGTGAATTCGTAAGAAATAATGAAGGAATGAGCTTCTATTTATAGGAAAATAGATTGAATAGTAACTAATTCATGAACGGTCTAGATTGATTTACTATTAAACGGACGATCCAGATTGGTTTACTATTAAAACTAAAACAACGATCCATACTGATTTACTATTAAAACTTTAAACCAGCGATCCATATTGATTTACTATTAAAATTCCACCAGCGGTCCATATTGACTTACTATTATATCTTCAACCAACAGTCTGAAAAATTAGCACATCTCCTCATGGAATAATATTGTACCCAAATACCCGAATGCACAATACTAGAGTGAATTGTAACTGGGTGAATAGTAACTCGTGAATAGGAACTCATAAATAGTAACTCGTGAATAGTAACTCGTGAATAGTAACTTATGAATAGTAACTCATGAATAGTAACTCGTGAATAGTAACTAATAAATAGTAACTCGTGAATAGTAACTCGTGAATAGTAACTCAGACATCAATTATACTAACATAAATAAGTCCAACACAATGGAACTATAAAATTTATCTTTAATCAACACGAACTTATTCATCATTAATATTATAATTCACAATATTTAACAACCAGGTCGTTCCCAGGAAAGAGGTGGCTTTCTGATAAGGATTTCTCCTTATTGGCGCGCAATTAGGTGACCAAACCTCTCCTTGACAGAACTTCTAGACATTGTCAATATTGCAAATAATAATATGAATAACTTTGTCGTCTCAATTATTGATTTAATAATATTTCATATAATGAAGATGATACTGTAACAATAATTGAATCAATAATATGAGAAATATGATGCAGTAATTACTGTAGCAATAATTGAGTATAACTGAGTGACTTCTCACATAAGCATCAATAATCAATACCGTGTGCTACTGTGCAACTACGCGTATTAATGTAATTTTACTACCGGGTAGTTCAACAGTTTTAACGGTAACACCTTCGCCATTATTTTTATAAATTATTTTTGTCGTTTTCTCAATCCGATAATAATTGTGTTGTGGGGTCCACCAATGATTGTGCCATTGTACGAATATTCCCTGTTAAAATGAATATATCCCGACCAATTGAATATTATATAACAACTTGCATACTTTGCAAAATTTATAAATATTACCCACCACTATAACATATATCAAATCAATACCATAATATTCAAAAATATAATTCGAAAAAAAATTATTCTTTATTCATAAAAGTTGTGGTCTTACAACCTCCCCTTCTTATGAAATTTCTTCCTCAAAATTAGGGTACATACCTGGTATGTCGAAGAGATGAGGATACCTTGATTTCATCTCAGATTCTAACTCCCAAGTCATTTCCTCCACATCTTGGTTTCTCCACAAAACTTTGACTTGAGGTATAACCTTGGAGCGTAGAACATGATCCTTCTTATCCAAGATTTTAACAGGTAACTCTTCATACGTTAAATCTTCCTCTATCTCATCTGGTTCTAACTCAATAATGTGGTTTGGGTCTTTCACATATTTACGTAACATAGATATATGAAAAATATTATGAACACGAGACATACTTGGCGGTAAGGCGAGTCTATAGGCCACAATTCCCACTCGCTCAAGAATTAAAAATGGGCCAATGAACCGAGGATTGATCTTTCTTCTCTTTCCAAATCTCGTAACTCCTTTCCATGGAGCAACACGTAACAACACATGATCTCCAATATCAAATTCTACGTCCTTTCGATGAAGAGCAGCATAACTCTTTTGTCGATCTTGTGAAGTTTTTATACGTTGTCGGATCGTTCGAATCTTTTTTGTAGTCATACGTACCAAATTCGGTCCCAACAACGTTGCTTCACTCACCTCATCCCAGTATACTGGAGAACGACACTTTCTCCCATACAACGCTTCGAATGGAGCCATGCCAATATTTGCTTGATAACTGTTATTGTAGGAAAACTCCACCAATGGTAAAAACTTGTCCCAACTTCCCTTGAAATCAAGGACACAGAGTCTTAATAGATCTTCAAGAGTTTGAATAGTCCTCTCCGACTGTCCATCCGTCTGAGGATGATATGCCGAGCTAAATCGTAAATCCATGCCCATAGCTTTTTGCAAACTAACACAAAATCGTAAAGTGATTCTTGGGTCTCGATCAATGGTAATGTGCTCCCACTTCCACTCTGGAATTTCAAGTGGTTGCAATGGACCTTTTGGTACTTGATGCTCCGCCTTGACTCGTTGACAAGTTAAACACCTTAAGATAAACTCCGCTATCTCTCTCTTTATATTGCTCCACCAAAATGTATGTCAAAGATCCTGAAACATTTTGGTACTCCCAGGATGGAATGCAAATGGTTTGTTGTGCGCCTCCATCATAATTTTATACTTTAAATAAGAGTCGTTAGGAACACAAAGTCTGGAGTTGACTCGAAGTATTCCTTCTTCATCGATTCTTGCTTCCGGCATAGCACCTTCTTGCACTTTCTTCCTCACATGGATCAGCTCCAGGTCTGTAGCTTGAGCAGCTTTAACTTTATCAATTAAAGTCGATTCTACTCATATATTCGCCATCATCACATGGGTCCCTGGATTTTTTAACTCTATCTCCATCCTTTGCAAGTCACACTAAATGGGCCTTTGCGTTGACAATATTGCACTCGTACTTGCATATGATCTTCTACTCAATGCGTCAGCTACCACGTTCGCTTTTCCAGGATGGTATTGGATGGTATGATCATAATCTTTCAACAGTTCAAGCCAACTTCATTTTTTCATGTTGAGTTCCTTTTGAGTGAAGAAATATTTGAGGCTTTTATGATCCGTAAATATCTCCACTTTCTTCCCATACAAGTAATGCCTCCAAATTTTAAGTGCGAAGACAACAACTGCTAACTCTAGATCATGAGTAGGATAATTCCTCTCATATTCTTTAAGTTGTCTTAAGGCATAGGCTATAACTTTCCCATGTTTCATGAGAACACATCCCAACCATTTACCCGAAGCATCACTGTAGATGACAAATCCCTCCGAGCCAGATGGTATTGTCAGAACAGGTGCTGAAATGAGTCTCCACTTGAGTTCTTGAAAACTCTTCTCACATTCTTCTCCCCAACCAAACTTTGTATCTTTTCGAGTCAGCTGAGTTAATGGAGTAGCGATTCGAGAAAAACCTCCCACGAATCTCCAATAATAACCAGCTAAACCGAGAAAACTACGTACTTTGATCACTGATTTAGGTTGCTCCCAGCTTTGAATAGCTTCAATCTTTGTCGGGTCAACAGATATTCCATGACTTGATACTACGTGTCCAAGGAATGCTACTTCCTCAAGCCAGAACTCACATTTCTTCAACTTGGAATAAAGCTTGTATTCACGAAGCTTTTGGAGTGTCAGCCTCAAATGTTGGTCATGATCTTCACGGCTTTTGGAATAAATAAGGATGTCATCAATAAAGACGACCACAAAGTGATCCAAATATTCCTTGAATACTCGGTTCATCATATCCATGAAGGCAGCAGGAGCATTAGTCAATCCAAAGGACATGACTAGGAATTCATAATGCCTGTACCGAGTTCTGAAAGCCGTCTTTAGGATGTCATTGGTTCTAATCTTCAATTGGTGATATCCGAAACGAAGATCAATCTTTAAAAAGAATTTGGCTCATTGCAACTGGTCAAACAGGTCATCAATACTAGGCAATGAGTACCTATTTTTGATGGTGACGTGATTTAACTCCCGATAATCAATACAAAGTCGCATACTCCCATCTTTCTTCTTCACGAATAGAACAGGAGCACCCCAAGGAGACGTACTAGGACGAATAAAACCAATGTCTAAAAATTCCTGCAATTGGGTCTTTAACTCCTGAAGTTCAATAGGAGCCATTCTATATGGGGCTTTGGAAATTGATTTTGTACCAGGTTCAACGTCGATACAAAATTCAATTTCACGCTCTGGGGGTAGGCCAGGAAGTTCTTCAGGGAATACATTAAGAAATTTATTAACAATAGAAATATCGTTCAAAACTGACGTATTTTTATTTAAATCTGTGACATGAGCTAAGAAAGCTTGACACCCATTTTTCAATAAACGAATAGCTTTATGTCTTGAAATGACCGTGATTGATTTTAATGGTTTGGTCACTTGAATTCGCATAATAGGTTGATTAGGAATATGAAAACTAACAAACTTACGAAAACAATCAATTTTTGCATGATGAGTAGTTAACCAATCAATCCCTAGAATTACGTCAAATGCAAGTATTTAAAAAAAAATAATATTGATAGGTAATGTGCGGTTACCGATTTGAACCAAACAAGACTTATAACCAGTGGATGTAATAAAGGCTTCTCCCAACGGAGTTTCCACAGATAAGTCAAAGTCTAATTTCTCCGGAGTCAAATTTAATCGTTGAGCGCAAGTAGGAGAAATAAAAGAATGGGTAGAACCGGTATCAAATAAAGTATAGACTTCGCTAGAGTTTACGATAAGCTTACCCGTGAGGACCGCATTCGGGTTCCTTGCTTTCTGGGAGGTCACAACAAACGCTCTTCCTTGCACTACCGGCTTTGACTTTTCTGGGGCGGCCTTTGGTGCCTCCATCCTAGTTGAACTTGTCTTCGGTGAACAAAAAAATCGGGCTAAGTGACCTTCTCTTCCAGAATTATAACATGCTTTGAATAGCATCGCGCAGTTTGGACTGATGTGTCCCTCCCCTCCTCATTTGAAACATATGATAGGTGGTCAATCTCCTTCCTTAACAACGGGTGCTTGTGCTGACGTCCTTCCATTATTGTTGAATATCCTCTTCTTGAAATGTCTATTCTTATTGGTTTGGCCTTGATTACCATCGAAGTGGTAACCACTTCTGGTCTGTTTATTCCCTCTACGCTTGTTGTCATCGCTTCGATGACTGCTCTCCTTTGGTTGCGTTGACTCGTTATCGCGCTCCACTAACTGAGCCCTATTTACAACATCTGAATACAAACACAGTTTATGAGAAATAAGATGTTGACGTATCTCAGGTTTTAAACCTCGCAAAAACATTCGCGTCATTCGCTCCTCAATATCCACCAAATGGGATGCAAACCGGGACAACTCTGCAAATTTAGCCTCATACTACGACACGATAATATTATTTTGGTCCAATTTGATGAATTCTACCTCTTTTATATGATGAATACTTTCGGGAAAGTACTTGTCGTTGAATAGTTCTTGGAACTTTTCCCAAGACATCTTCAGTGCGGCAGGTTGAGTATGCTTTACCGATTCCCACCAGTAATCTGCCTCTCCTCGCAACATAAAGGTGGCAAAAGGAACCTTTTGCTCCTTGGAGCATCCCAAGACATCAAATATCTTGGTGATCTGTGACAACCCGAGAATTTAGATAATTTATGAGAATCTTAAATGATTGATTTAAGGTCAAATAATAGACTTAGACAGAAAATAAGTGTATGCGTTTAATGTTATTGAGAAGGAATTTTGAGGGTTTCAAAATTCTGTGAAGGATATAGGTGAATTATTCAGGATTAAGGATTTATGGAATTATGTTCTGTGTTTATGGTTAATGATGTGTTCAGAATGTGGTTAAGGGTCATGGGTTGATCAGATAAATTACATCTGTGATAAACCCTAAGTTTATATTAAGAACGACAATGTTCGGTTAGAAAACTCTAACGTCTAATAAGAAACCCTAGAAATGGGTTCTGGAAACCCTAGTTTCAGTTTCGGGTGTACAAAATCCTAATTCGGATATTGAAAGCCCTAGATTGGGAATGCAATGTTATGTACAAGGTTAAACGCCAATAATATTAAATTAATTAGGGGAAAAACCCTAATGAATTATCTAAAATCTTAATTGATTATTTGAAAACCCTAATACCAGATCTGAAAACCCTAATTTCAGATTCTGATAAAATGAAACCCTAATCTGGGAATGGAAAGGATAATTTTAATGCTTAAGTGCTATTAATTAAGTACTAATTAGGGTAAAGGTTAATTAATTAACAAACCCTAATTTTCAATTGTGGAACCCTAATTGTTCCGTCAGAAACCCTAATGCTCAATTATGGAATTAATTGCTAAAATTAGCAATGCTAATTAGGAAACCCTAATCCTAATTATATCAATTTATGAGTAATTAGAAACCCTAATCTAATTACGAGATTAAATTTCTACAATTAGAAAATTATTTTCTATTAGGAACCCTAATTATTGGGTTATAAACCCTAATCCATGATTTTGACCATAATCGCGTAATTAGCAATTTTAATTAGGAATTATTAATCCTAATTAATAAGATTTAATGTATGATTAAGGAATTTTAATATAATTAGTAAATTCTAATTATAAGTTAAAAATGTTAATTTTTATAACCGAAATTCAGAAATTTTAGAAATTAAATTTTTGCAAAGTTAAGGGTTAAAACCTAAACCCTAAGTTGTCCAAACCCTAAACCCTAAAGGTTTCATCAAATGCAAAATCTAGAAATTAAAGGAAAGGACAAAAATGCCCTTTTTAGTATTTTTTTAGTAACTTGCAAATCTTGCAAAATCTTGGGTTGTTGAGCAACCCTAGCCCTAGCCCTAGCATAGCCTTTGACATAAATCCAGCAATCAGCCACATCTTGCTCTCCAATTCATTGAACCCAATCAAAATATAAATTAAAAGAGAGAGAAAAGCTCACTTTCTATTTCATTCTTGGCCAACCTTGTCTCTCTCTTCATTTTCGAAATTCTAGAGTGAGAGAGGGGGAAATAGTAAGTTATGATCAGATCAGATCAGTCAAGAACAGAATCCATAGATCAGAAATCAAAATCAAATCTAAAAGGTATAAAAACCCTAAATTTCAAAAATTATGATTCTGATGTTTAATGTTGTTGTTTGTTGGTTAAATATGTGTTAGAAGGTGCCTTTTAGAGACCTGGGTTGTTGGATCATGGATCCATAACATCTAGATGCTCGAATCTAGCAATTTATGAAATCTGGAAATGTTGGAAAATGTTGACTGACAAGCAAATGTCAAGGCTAAAAGATCATTGTTTGTTAATGTTTTGTTGTGTTGTAAGTTATATATTAGTAGTATGTTGTAAGGGCTTCAACATAGAACTTGAATCAAGTCCAGATCGTGTCTAGATCTTAAGATATATGCAGTCAAACCTCGTTGACCGGCGTTGACTGTGACGAATCTGGGTAACCCAGATTACCCAGAAATTTTTGACAACCATTTTTGGAGGTTCGGATCTTGCATTCTGTTAATATTTTGGCTAAGTTGTTGATTGTTTATTGTAGTCTGGTATTTATACTATATGTTAAAGTCATCAGATCCTTTAGATCATAACTGGAGTGGACGAAAATCACGGTCAAAGTAACTTTGACCATCTGTCCGGAAGAATTTCTGGAAAACCCAGAATTCACCAAGAACAGGTTTTGTCAGGTAGTTTGACCGGACTTAATATCTTAGATCTATTGTTGGTAAGATGATCTGAGGTTTTTTTAAATGTATACTGACATATGTTCTACAAGATGCAACCTCTAGATCGCATAAAGCGAACATGAAATGAAAGTTATAAGTATCTAAAACAGGCATCTCGACTGTTCTTCAATTTCTGGAAAACCCAGAAATTGAAGAACAGAATTGTCAGAGTTTTTGATGATCAATATCTCTCTGATCTGATGTTGTATGGCCATGAAACAAGTTTGTGATTGTAGTATTACATAAATACTACAACATGAAATCAATCACAGGCCCAGAAATCATAAGGAACACAGATTAAATCGCGGTCAAACTAGGTACCCTCGCGATTGACATGAATGCTCAAGAACACCTGAAGAACACATTTAGCGACACTTCTGTCGCCTAAAGACCCTTTAGCGACGGTTTATATATTAATTTTCATTAATTAATCAATATTAATGATAATTAGTTTATTTAATAGATATATTAAATAAATTAAGGAAAAATAGAATTAATGATTTAAAAATCATTTAAAAATGATTTAAGTGTTATAAAAATATTTTAAGTTATAAAATATAACTTTTGATATTTAGTCATGAAAATATTAATATTTTAATATTAATAGCAATTATCGGATAATGGATTTAAGTGTTTAAAAATCATATAATTATGATTTTAAGGTATTAAAAATACTTCGATATATTATAATTATATTATAATATTATGTAATGATTTTTATTAATATTTTATATTAAATAAATATTAATGATTAAGGTATTAAGTGGTATTTAATTCATTTAAATACGGTACTAATGATTGAAAAATGTTGATAAATGGTAATAATTATCCGAAAATTATTACGAGCCTAGGAAAAATGTTTTGACTGATAAGAAAGTTATCTGTGATATTGTTAAGTATTAAGTCAGAGTTTAATTGAACTTAAACTCGATTTTTGTCCGACTAGACCGTCGGGATGATAGAATTGTGTCAGGTTCAACTCAGACTGTAATAGTTTGACTTGATACATAGTCTTATGTGCTGTAAAGACTGAAAGGGTTATGTGGTAATGTGTTTAGGTTATTCTGTGAATAAAAATATAACAGTAATATGCTGTGATGATATTATTCTAATATTGGAGATCTATATTATTAATATTAGGTCTTCGGGTAAAGAGTTATAAATTGCGTTGCGGTAATCAACGGTGCAGACAAGTTTTTCAGTTCTATTATGTTTGTGGATGGAATGTGGTTATGTGTTAAATTACATATCATGCTCTATGAATTGTTAAAAATCAAAATATGACCAAGTTAATTGGGTTATGGAACTCAATCAATATGTGATTACATGTTGTATGATGTAACTCGATAATTTAGAATTGTTTAATGCATGAATTAATGTTTTGTAAGAAATTATTGATGCATGTAGGATATGTTTAGTAAAGAATATATGTTGCATGTAGATATGCATATTAAAGGAAATGTAGTGCATATAGAATTGTGTGCTATGTGAAACATGATAGATTGTTAAATTTGCTGGGCTGTCGAGCTCAATCTTGTAAACATAAACTTTTTGCAGGTTAATGATGTTAGACAATATTATTTGCTATACGGATGATGAAGATTGAGCGATGCATAAAATGAATACATTTTCTTGATTTAGAAATGGTATAGATCTATGATTGATAGTTTTATCAAATGTAATTTTCAGCTATGTACAGTTTGAAATGTTGAATAGATAAATAAGATTTATTTCGAATTGAGAATAGATATGATTCTTAAATAAATGAATCATCGATAGAAAAGATAATGCCAAGTTCAGCTTGGGGCAATATATGCGGCTATCTTGTAATAGAATAGTTTGAAAATAATGTTATGAGTTAGATAACTTATGAATTGTGTTATAAGTTAAGGTTACTCGATTTTGGGAAATAGTGTGTAATGTATTGTCAATTTATGTTTAAATCTTCCGCAAATAGTGAAAGAATTAGTATACCGGATCCGAGGCGATTCGGGGCCCGGATTCTGGGATACTACAGTTGGTATCAGAGCTGTTGGTTATAAAGCATAGGTAGGAATACCTGAGACAAATAACCGAAGTGAATAGGATAAGACTAACTCAAATAGAGTTAGTTGGTCGGTAAGATTCAAAGATGAATCTCGGCTAGTGTAAAGACACATAGTTTCCTAACTCTGATAATAAAGTTGAACAGTAATGGTGAATAGATTAAGTCTAAAAGACTTAAAGTGCAGGGATAGAAGATTGTAAAACAAAATGATCATAGTGCATAGAAATGAATCGTAATATATACGATAAGATCACCCCGTGATCTGATAAGGTTATGATGTGGAAAAAGAATCAATCTGATGATTGAAAAGTTTACAGCAAGATGCTGTGTATCAGTTGTACTATGAAATTGTACTATGAAAACTCATGAAAGAGTTATGGATTATGAATAAGAATTGAATTCGTATTGAAAAAGGGGGTTAAGTATTAGGTGGGGATTCAATTGAGGACTCTTGTCGGCAGCTGAGTTGTATGGGCGGGGAATTTGTACTTGGTTTTAGAATCACTTAGCTTCCTGGTCAATGTAGTGGTTAGGTTGATCAATTCTTTGTATGGGCGGGGAATTATTCGTTTAGCTTCCTATATTGATTAGTGGCCGAGTTCGGTTTGACAACCACTTAGTTTCTGGCACTGATAATCATTGAAATGTTTGTGTCACGCTATTTGTTATATGCGTGTTAAGAGGGTGATTCCTTTCTCATGTGTATAACAGATAGATAGGTCATAGATAGAGAATATAAGGTTAAGTACGAGTTCTTAAAACTCATACTTATGTGGCATTCTTGATTCATAGTTATATGAAAATGAGAGGGTGATTCCTTTCTTAAACTCATATAATTGTGGTCAGGTTATGAACTCATAAGTGTGGTTTTATGAACTGGGTATAGTTGTGTGTGAATGGAGTGTTAAGGATTATAGGAACAGATAGATTGTTAAGCAAATGATCATTAGTGGAGAATTAGGTTTTCCTAAACCCCTATCTATGCTAGATTTCAAAATTTTTGACATCAAGTTAAATACGCACTATGTGCCTTTTAAAAAAAAGAAAAAAAAATTATTTTTATTTATCACTTATGTACCATTTGACCTGGTGCAGAGATGATAAAAAATTATGGAGTTATCAATGCAGAATTACTTGGTGTTGGATGTGATCTGAGGATCGTCAGCCCACTACAGTATGATGTAGTATAACAAAGTCACAAAATGACGAAATCCTCAACGAACTGTAAATACAGTGCGGCATCATGACGTCATTCTCAAAAATGTTTTATTGAAAGAAATTTCTCAAACAAAATTGTTTTGCTGCGGAATCAAATAAGACTGAGGTATGAAATTTTGTGCGCCTAAGGCGGATAAGAGGAACAAATTGTTCCGACCAGCAGTACTTGATCAGTACAGGGCATAATGGGATAATCACCCTTTTTGTCCGTAAGTTATGACGGTTTGCGGATGAATTTCCATAAAACCTTTGCGAAAATGAAAAACGAACAGTCTATACGATTCCTCAGCACAATTTTAAATTTTTTACCATTGTGAGTGGTGTATTGGGTAGCATGTGAAATATGTGTGAACGGTGTAAGGTTCACGGTGTAAGGTGTAAGGCGAATTTCGGGGACGAAATTCTTATAAGGAGGGGTGAATGTGACAACCCGAGAATTTAGATAATTTATGAGAATCTTAAATGATTGATTTAAGGTCAAATAATAGACCTAGACAGAAAATAAGTGTATGCGTTTAATGTTATTGAGAAGGAATTTTGAGGGTTTCAAAATTCTGTGAAGGATATAGGTGAATTATTCAGGATTAAGGATTTATGGAATTATGTTCTGTGTTTATGGTTAATGATGTGTTCAGAATGTGGTTAAGGGTCATGGGTTGATCAGATAAATTACATCTGTGATAAACCCTAAGTTTATATTAAGAACGACAATGTTCGGTTAGAAAACTCTAACGTCTAATAAGAAACCCTAGAAATCGGTTCTGGAAACCCTAGTTTCAGTTCCGGGTGTACGAAATCCTAATTCGGATATTGAAAGCCCTAGATTGGGAATGCAATGTTATGTACAAGGTTAAACGCCAATAATATTAAATTAATTAGGGGAAAAACCCTAATGAATTATCTAAAATCTTAATTGATTATTTGAAAACCCTAATACCAGATCTGAAAACCCTAATTTCAGATTCTGATAAAATGAAACCCTAATCTGGGAATGGAAAGGATAATTAGTAATTTTAATTAGGAATTATTAATCCTAATTAATAAGATTTAATGTATGATTAAGGAATTTTAATATAATTAGTAAATTCTAATTATAAGTTAAAAATGTTAATTTTTATAACCGAAATTCGGAAATTTTAGAAATTAAATTTTTGCAAAGTTAAGGGTTAAAACCTAAACCCTAAGTTGTCCAAACCCTAAACCCTAAAGGTTTCATCAAATACAAAATCTAGAAATTAAAGGAAAGGACAAAAATGCCCTTTTTAGTATTTTTTTTAGTAACTTGCAAATCTTGCAAAATCTTGGGTTGTTGAGCAACCCTAGCCCTAGCCCTAGCATAGCCTTTGACATAAATCCAGCAATCAGCCACATCTTGCTCTCCAATTCATTGAACCCAATCAAAATATAAATTAAAAGAGAGAGAAAAGCTCACTTTCTATTTCATTCTTGACCAACCTTGTCTCTCTCTTCATTTTCGAAATTCTAGAGTGAGAGAGGGGGAAATAGTAAGTTATGATTAGATCAGATCAGTCAAGAACAAAATCCATAGATCAGAAATCAAAATCAAAGCTAAAAAGTATAAAAACCCTAAATTTCAAAAATTATGATTCTGATGTTTAATGTTGTTGTTTGTTGTTTAAATATGTGTTAGAAGGTACCTTTTAGATATCTGGGTTGTTGGATCATGGATCCATAACATCTAGATGCTCGAATCTAGCAATTTATGAAATCTAGAAATGTTGGAAAATGTTGTCTGACAAGCAAATGTCAGGGCTCATAGATCATTGTTTGTTAATGTTTTGTTGTGTTGTAAGTTATATATTAGTAGTATATGTTGTAAAGGCTTCAACATAGAACTTGAATCAAGTCCAGATCGTGTCTAGATCTTAAGATATATGCAGTCAAACCTCGTTGACTGACGTTGACTGTGACGAATCTGGGTAACCCAGATTACCCAAAAATTTCTGACAACCATTTTTGGAGGTTCGGATCTTGCATTCTGTTAATATTTTGGCTAAGTTGTTGATTGTTTATTGTAGTCTGGTATTTATACTACATGTTAAAGTCATCAGATCCTTTAGATCATAACTGGAGTGGACTAAAATCACGGTCAAAGTAGCTTTGACCATCTGTCCGGATGAATTTCTGGAAAACCCAGAATTCACCAAGAACAGGTTTTGTCAAGTAGTTTGACCGGACTTAATATCTTAGATTTGTTGTTGTTAAGATGATCTGAGGTTATTTAAATGTATACTGACATATGTTCTACAAGATGCAACCTCTAGATCACATAAAGTGAACATGAAATGAAAGTTTTAAGGATCTAAAACAGGCACCTCGACTGTTATTCAATTTCTGGGTTTTCCAGAAATTGAAGAACAGAATTGTCAGAGTTTTTGATGATCAATATCTCTCTGATCTGATGTTGTATGGCCATGAAACAAGTTTGTGATTGTAGTATTACATAAATACTACAACATGAAATCAATCACAGGCCCAGAAATCATAAGGAACACAGAATAAATCGCGGTCAAACTAGGTACCCTCGCGACTGACATGAATGCTCAAGAACACCTGAAGAACACATTTAGCGACACTTCTGTCGCCTAAAGACCCTTTAGCGACGGTTTATATATTAATTTTTGGAAATTGATTTAAAATTAGAAAAAAATGGTTTTTAATTATTAAAAATACATAATAAATTATGAAAAATTATTTTAAAGTCTGAAAAAAAGTTTTTAACTATTTTGAGTATATTTTGAAAATATTTAATATTTTTGGAATATAAATGGTATTTATTTATTTATTTATAATATTAAATAAATTATTTAAAAATAGTTTTAATTCATGAAAAATCATGAAAAAATATTTTATGGTATAAGAAAATATTTTAAGTTATTTTTGATGACTTTTAATATTTTGGAATGAATTTCATTAATTAATCAATATTAATGATAATTAGTTTTTTTAATAGATATATTAAATAAATTAAGGAAAAATAGAATTAATGATTTAAAAATCATTTAAAAATAATTTAAGTGTTATAAAAATATTTTAAGTTATAAAATATAACTTTTGATATTTAGTCATGAAAATATTAATATTTTAATATTAATAGCAATTATCGGATAATGGATTTAAGTGTTTAAAAATCATATAATTATGATTTTAAGGTATTAAAAATACTTCGATATATTATAATTATATTATAATATTATGTTAATGATTTCATTAATATTTTATATTAAATAAATATTAATGATTAAGGTATTAAGTGGTATTTAATTCATTTAAATACGGTACTAATGATTGAAAAATGTTGATAAATGGTAATAATTATTATCCGAAAATTATTACGAGCCTAGGAAAAATGTTTTGACTGATAAGAAATTTATCTGTGATATTGTTAAGTATTAAGTCAGAGTTTAATTGAACTTAAACTCGATATTTGTCCGACTAGACCGTCGGGATGATAGAATTGTGTCAGGTTCAACTCAGACTGTAATAGTTTAACTTGATACATAGTCTTATGTGTTGTAAAGACTGAAAGGGTTATGTGGTAATGTGTTTAGGTTATTCTGTGAATGAAAATATAAAAGTAATATACTGTGATGATATTATTCTAATATTGGAGATCTATATTATTAATATTAGGTCTTCGGGTAAAGCGTTATAAATTGCGTTGCGGTAATCAACGGTGCATGCAAGTTTTTCAGTTTTATTATGTTTGTGGATGGAATGTGGTTATGTGTTAAATTACATATCATGCTCTATGAATTGTTAAAAGTCAAAATATGACTAAGTTAATTGGGTTATGGAACTCAATCAATATGTAATCACATGTTGTATGATGTAACTCGATAATTTAGAATTGTTTAATGCATGAATTAATGTTTTGTAAGAAATTATTGATGCATGTAGGATATGTTTAGTAAAGAATATATGTTGCATGTAGATATGCATATTAATGGAAATGTAGTGCATATAGAATTGTGTGCTATGTGAAACATGATAGATTGTTAAATTTGCTGGGCTGTCGAGCTCAATCTTGCAAACATAAACTTTTTGCAGGTTAATGATGTTAGACAATATTATTTGCTATACGGATGATGAAGATTGAGCGATGCATAAAATGAATACATTTTCTTGATTTAGAAATGGTATAGATCTATGATTGATAGTTTTATCAAATGTAATTTTTAGCTATGTATAGTTTGAAATATTGAATAGATAAATAAGATTTATTTCGAATTGAGAATAGATATGATTCTTAAATAAATGAATCATTGATAGAAAAGATAATGCTAAGTTCAGCTTGGGGCAATATATTCGGCTATCTTGTAATAGAATAGTTTGAAAATAATGTTATGAGTTAGATAACTTATGAATTGTGTTATAAGTTAAGGTTACTCGATTTTGGAGAATAGTGTGTAATGTATTGTATAAACAATTTATGTTTATATCTTCCGCAAATAGTGAAAGAATTAGTATACCGGATCCGAGGCGATTTGGGGCCCGAATTCTAGGATACTACATGATCTGCTTTATCGATGCTTCTGCCTTTAGTGGTTTTGGCTCTCCAATAAACTCCGGTGGTCCCAGCTCCTTGAACTGTTTAGCGGTGACCGTCTGAGAGTTTCCAGTATTCCCACCTAAATTGTGGACAGGAGCCGCTATCGCCTGCTGTTGCATGAATTGTATAAAGCCTCTGAACACTCCGTCATTCATCATTTGGTCAGTGTTGTTGTTTGCATGAGGATTGTCGCCTTCTTGATTATCCTAATTTTGTGGTGAGTCAACGGTCGCTTTTGCTCCATTGCTATTCTCAACATTCTCGGATGTCATTTTCAGATAATGCCACAAAACAAAAGGTTAATTGACATTTAACATATTATCCCTATATTCTAACCGACCAATTAAATACAAAAAAAACTTAGGTAGGTCATACTAGCAAAGGAATTCTCCGTCTCTCCCCTCCTAGTTCTATTCACACATCTTATCCAGGGATTATATCCATAAGCTTTAATACCAACTGTGATGCCCCCAAAATTAGGTATACATCACCCTTTTTGGGTCGCCAGATACGTGGTACAGAATTCAAATATAATTTACTAATACAACTGTCGTGTACAATACGACAAAATATAACTGTGAGTTTGAATACAATTATTGTTTACTAGAGATTATACAAGCTCAAAAGGAGTCCTCATTACAATTATTATCACACTATTTCACAGAATAGTGAGGACTACTAATTCAACATCTGTGACCATCACTCTGTTCCCTGACTAGTCCCTGCTACGTTCTCATTTCCTGAAGAGAACAACGAAAGAAAGGGTGAGCTCAACTAGCCTAGTAAGAAATATTATGACTAAGATAATGCAGAATAAATTATCGTTAGCATTCAACAGTGTTAAACTGATAAAATATAACAACATCAAGTTTAACTGCAGCGGAACAAGCAATCCATTAAAAGAGTCAAGTAGAGAATAAAATCTACTATCTTCTATGATTTAAAAGGTTTTTCATCACTTTTATTGCTGGGACTCAGCTTAATAAACAATCCACATCATCGAATCACCCCTGCACTACGGCCAAGGATATTCTTTAGTATCACTACCACAAATTATCCATACACTACGGGTCAAGGACATTCGTGTATTCATTAATGGTCATGATCATGCCAATAACTGTCCATCAATGCACTACGGGCCAATGAGGACTTTTACCACACCAATTGTAACATTACGATCATGATTACACCGAATAATCCCTAGTCATAATCATACCAAGTCCATCTATACAGTACAGGCCACAAATGACTTTCAAAAATATAAACATGAGGATGATGACAATGATATAAGAATTCAATAAAACAAGTTCAAGAATTAATTTATCTAGGAACTAATAACGTCCAAATTGTCAACATGATACTGCTTTGTAGAGTAAATTCAAGAATTCTTAGAAGAATATTTCCATGAAAAAAAACTGGATGAAGCGCAAAAATCAAGGATATTCTACTAATTTCATGGAGTATAGAAGTCAAAGTTTTAACCAACTGAGTATAATAAAGAATGGAATAACAAAAGAAATCACCATGCATGCGATAGACCGAACATGCAGGTTATTCCAACAGAATAATAAAGGATGGAACCAGGTCCGGCGTAAACGCACAGACAGGATATTTCGACAGAATAATAAATGATGGAACCAGGTCCGGCGTAAACGCACAGACAGGATATTTTGACAGAATAATAAATAATGGAACCAGGTCCGACGTAAACGCACAGACAGGATATTCCGACAGAATAATAAATATTTGAACCAGGTTCGGCGTAAACGCACAGACAAGATATTCTGACAGAATAATAAAGAACGGAATATTAGAAGAATGTCACCATGTATAGGGTAGCCCGTGTATACAGGTTATTCCAATAGAATAATAAATAATGGAATAACTGAAGTTCTCTTCATGAGTACAACAAATAACATCCCTTACCGTAAAAGAAAATGAATATAAGAGTTGGGAAGTAGCAGAAGACTTTTCTATAAGTTCTCTTATAATTCTCTCTCTAGAGTTTTAGTGAATTCGTAAGAAATAATGAAGGAATGAGCTTCTATTTATAGGAAAATGGAATGAATAGTAACTAATTCATGAACGGTCCAGATTGATTTATTATTAAACGGATGATCCAGATTGGTTTACTATTAAAACTAAAACAACGGTCCCTACTGATTTACTATTAATACTTTAAACCAGCGATCCATATTGATTTACTATTAAAACTCCACCAGCGGTCCATATTGACTTACTATTATATTTTCAACCAACGGTCTGGAAAATTAGCACATCTCCTCATGGAATAATATTGTACCCAAATACCCGAATGCACAATACTAGAGTGAATAGTAACCAGGTGAATAGTAACTCGTGAATAGTACCTCATGAATAGTAACTCGTGAATAGGAACTCATGAATAGTAACTCATGAATAGCAACTCGTGAATAGTAACTCATAAATAGTAACTCGTGAATAGTTACTCGTGAATAGTAACTCAGACATCAATTATACTAACACAAATAAGTTCAACACAATGGAACTATAAAATTCATCTTTAATCAATACGAACTTATTCATCATTAATATTATAATTCACAATATTTAACAACCAGGTCGTTCCCAGGAAAGTGGGGACTTTCCGAGAAGGATTTCTCCTTATTGGCGCGTAATTAGGTGACCAAACCTCTCCTTGATAGAACTTCAAGACATTGTCAATATTGCAAATAATAATATGAATAACTTTGCCGTCTCAATTATTGATTTAATAATATATCATATAACGCAGATGATACTTTAACAATAATTGAATCAATAATATGAGAAATATGATGCAGCAATTACTGTAGTAATAATTGAGTATAACTGAGTGACTTCTCACGTAAGCATCAATAATTAATACCGTGTGCTACTGTGCAACTACACGTATTACTGTAATTTTACTACCGGGTAGTTCAACAATTTTAACGGTAACACCTCCGCCGTTATTTTCATAAAGTATTTTTGTTGTTTTCTCGATCCGAAAATAATTCCGTTGTGGAGTCCACCAATAATTGTGTCGTTGTACGAATATTCCCTATTAAAACGAATATTCCCCGACCAATCGAATATTATATAACAACTTGCATACTTTGCAAAATTTATAAATATTACCCACAACTATAACATTATATCAAATCAATTCCATAATATTCAAAAATATAATTTAAAAAAAATTATTCTTTATTCATAAAAGTTGGGGTCTTACAAGACTCGTGTACAAAATACGAGTGGAAATAATAGCAACGCACAGCTTGTCACTATAATGCTCCCATATCTATACTTCCATGGTATCTGATATGGTGCTTATAATGAATCAATATAATGCATTTAAATCTATACACCCATGGTATCTGATTATAAGCTTATATTAAATTAAGGGACTATCAGATATAATTCCCATAGATCTAAGATTCACAGTATCCTATAACAGATGATAATTCTCAAGAGAACTATTATTGTGTTTGGATACCCTTACTTGGATATATGAACTGTATCTATGAGTAGAATCAATCTATCCAAAATCTAGAATATCAGTAATAACATGAGCAATCCATATTACTAATACCCTCACCCAGATGTATAGTCTATGTCATGTGAATTTATACTATCGTATCGATAATAACTATCTATCCGAAATCCAGAATATCAGTAAGAACATGAACATTCCATATTACTAATACCCTCACTCAGATAAATAGTTCCCAAGGATCTCAACTATATTCAAAGAATTCTAAATTTACATCTATATATGTAAGAAAACACGGTTGCGGAAATAAAAGATGCTATATTTATGTATATTAAGGTTCGATTACATGATTCTCATAACGAGTTTCTTATTACAAAGTATTCAACTAGACATGAATATAACCTAATCTAAGTAGGGACGCTTCCCTTTATCTACTCCAAATGTTCAAGGATTACCATCTAAAACTACAAAGGGAATAATTTGTTAGGGTGAGCTATGACATGCTCAACAAGTTTTGTATTTATAACAATATATGATTTGAAGAAATAAAACAATTCAAATTTCGACTGATAGTTGTTACCATTTTCTAGATTTTTATTTTTATCAGTCACACAGACTTAGAAATTTTGTTTAGATATGAGATAGGGGATCAACCTATTCAACATCCTAGAAGTATGCATCTCATCCTACCAGTGCTCAAATGCACCCAAATTAATGTCAATATATTATCGACTGAATTATGATCCCTTACGGGATACCCAACTTCATAATAGGATGTCTTACCAAAAAATTTGGTTTGACACAATAATTTATGCTTAACAATCAATATGAATAAATAATTCATTTCTTAGTTATGCTGAAGCTATAGCAATAATCTTACAATAAAAGGTAATTTAAATGTAGGTATAGTATATTATATCAGCATTATATCAAGATAAAAATCTTGTTCAACGAATAAACAGGGTTGAGAAATTTGCCCAAGTAATTTAAGGTTTAAGAAGAACTTGCCTGAGCGTAGATTAGTCAAGTTATGCTACTCAATTCGTTTAATAAATACCTACGTTGTTCATATATATAAATATAACACGTTAGTATTGATAACAATACTCAAATATAACATTTATATAAGATCGGGTTAGATTCGATAAGGTTTCTGTGTTTAATATCTTTACCGAATACTAAATAAGTTGATATATGGACTAAATTTTATTTATAAATTTTATTATATTTTTAGATAATTTATTTATCCATTATAATAATTTTTAGAAGTTTTAAAGTATTTTTAAAACATTTATTTATCCTTTAAATGATTTTTAAATCATTTATTTCTATTTTTAGGTAATTAATAATTACTTAAAATTTTACAAAAGCATTATTTATTATTTTTAAATAATTTATAACCATTTATTATGATTTTTATATTATTAATATTATTTTTTAATAATTATTTAGTATTTATAAATAATTATTCTAATTACTTTATTTTTAAGTTAATTATTAATAATATCTAAATAAAATAAAATATTTATTAAATTTATGTAAAAATATCAGAAATTAATTATAATTATTTAATATAATTTTTAAAACTGTTTTTGTATTTATTTATTAATTATTTCTAATTTTTATAAATTAATTTTTAGAAAAACAATTTCTGCCGTTGCTAAAGAACTACAGTGACCGGAAGTGTCGTTGTAGGTGTTCTTGAGCTTCTGGGCAAACAGTTGGTCATGGTCGAGGGACCAATTTGACCACAATTAATCTAAATATGGTTTATGATTCTGGGTTTGGACAAGTATTGATGTTATAGTACTCTTACAGTAGTACAACATCAAGCAAACTTCATGCTTTAACCTACATATAACAAGAAGTTATAGAGGCTCAAAGTCATTATCAGAGCTGTTCTTGAGTTTCTGGGCAACCCAGAACAGTGGTTATGGCCAGTCAACGGTTTTGTGGCTTTAATATCTCTGATTTTGTGTACTAGATGTGTGTTGTGTTTGTTGTAACATGTAGTATATATGTCAGGGTACATATATATAACACTAACTTGAACAAAGCATAAATCTAAGGTCTCTTTTTCTAAATTTGAGGGCGTCACATGTTGGTATCAGAGCTTAGGGTTAGAAACCTTAGGTGGGATAGACCTTAGGCTATAACCTTAGAACAGAGGGAAACTTTGAAAATACAAATAACTCATTTAGAGTTTAAAAATGAGATGAATTGGATAAATTCATCGTCAACTAAAAGAAAAGATAACTTATATAAAACTATTATTTGATGTGTGTATATACTATGTGCTAATCAGCATAATCTATGTGCGTAGATGTCAGGTGGAAAAGGATTATGATACCCTCAGATCGTAAAGAAGGAGCCAATATCAAAGCCAATAGCTGAAATAGAGGCTCACAGTGCAAGCAACCCTAATGAGGTGGTGGTATTGGAAAACGTAGTACTAGATCTAGAAACAATAGAACTGACAGATAGTGATTCAGACACTAAAGTTGGAGCTGATCAAGCATCAACGGAGGTGCAGAATCTGAAGAACAAGGTTTCTTCTCTGGAAAAGTTGTGGAAAATAGAAAAGTTACTAAATAATCAATTGCGAAAGGCATTAATAGAAACAATGGAAGAACAAGATAAGTTTAAAATCCAAATTGATCAAATGGGAGCCAGAAGCAACAAATCAGGTGCAGCTCCGAACAAGAAGGGGAAAAGAAAGATGAAAGACCGCGACTAAGGAAATCCTGTTAACAATCAAGGGAACCTTAATCGAATAGAAAAGTGTACCAACTGTGATAAGAAATATGAAGGCTTGTCCTGGAAATGAGAGAAGGTTTGCTACAATTGTGGACATGAGGGACATTTCTCTCCTCATTGTCCCAATCTAAAGTAAGACGTATGTTTTATCTGTGGGATAGAAGGTCATCAGGCGAAAGGTTGTCCAAGATCCAGAAAAAGGCGTAGTGAACCAGTAGTATAAGTACTATTAAATTATGTGTGTTTTATGATAAGTATGTCTGTATAATATAATATTCTCAAACGTTTGTACAAGTCGTAGCATTAAATCTCAACTTTTGTTGTCACAAATGGATAGTAGTATATGTTATGTTATGTAAAGTACTATGACTTAGTTGAATGAATGTGAATCTATGTTTGATTAATGAAATAAGTTTTGTATAAAACTTCAAGTTATATGTTAAACTTATACAGTAAGGTTTAGAATGTAAGTTAAATTTATGATTGTATTTAATCAGATAATGCCGCCAAGACGTCAAACTCGAAACCAAAGGGCAGAAGAATCTGTCAACAATGCTGGAGGACAACAACCAGACCTGATGCAAAACTTTGCAAACATAGTAGCTCAGGCTATGCAGCAGGGAGTACCAGCCGCAAGGAACCAACCAGACAATCTCTTGGCGAACTTCAAGGACTTTAAAGCGGTCGGATCGCCAAAATTCAGGGAAACAACTAATCTTATTGAAGCCCAGACTTGGGTTAAAGAAATTGAAAAAGCATTTGTAATAGCTGTGACGCCCCCAAATCCGGGTTACCTGACCCACGAGTTTGGTGTTCACGATCCACAATATAAATAACATTTAACTACCCATAATATATATAGATAGTAACTTTCATAAGTTTTAATCAGAGTTTAATAATACATCACCCATGTTTTCTAACCTTAACTTTATAAACATACCCTTTAGATATACAAAAATAGTTTACAATACAACAATATAAATAATACTATTTATAAAACTAATTTATTACGATGCCTTTGCCCTTATTCTTCTTCGCAGCACCTTCTACAACTTTGTCCCTAGCTGAAAAGTTTTATATAGCAAGGGTGAGCAACTAATTTACCCAGCAAGTTAAGACATACAATAAATGTATAAGAATTCAAAACAACAAACTATCTATTTTGATAGAATGAAACCAAAGTTCGGGGAACTTTGAAATAGCTGAACAAATCGTTATTCAATAACAAGTCTTCTCGTATCCTGTACAATACAATAATTCAATAATGAAAGAGTACAGCGCTTTCAAAGTTTCTACGATATTCTAATGAATAATCAAAAATCAGTTCTACGAAATAGCAAAGTGGAATATTTTCCAGATTTATACTGAGCGATCACACTAGATCTTGAACTTATTTTCTCGGGTATCTATCAAAGATTTACTTTGATATATACTCAGGGGTATCAGATAACCATAAAGATTAAATTATACCCCTCTGCTAGTACTCAGAGCCGGCCAACTCTTTGTACCCTATATTATGCATAATACTTAAAACGCGCGCAAAGGTCGAATTCACGACCAATAAAATGTTCCCTTTATAAAAAAGGTTGTTCTTCTCAGTCTTAGAATCAAGATTTTGATTTTACAACAAAATACTAGGATTTCAAATTCTATTTACTTCTCGGTCGAGTCAAAATAATTTGCATCGATTTGTCAATAATAATTGAATTTATTTTCTCAAATCTATCAAGTTCTAACAATTATTCGTCTAGCCAGAATAATTAGCTAAGACATTTCTCAGTATAATTTGATAATAAACAGGAATTATCTGTATTGTCAATTCTAACTTCTATAGATATGAATATCCAACAACAATTATTCTACAAATATATATTTCTGAATCAAATCATGCACTAACTGCGAATAATCAATAATAAATTCCCTCGATGTGGTATAATTAACAATAATTAACCACTATAATAATTGAATGAATTTAACTCAAGGTTGAGTTAGGAAACTTGCCTCTTCTGCTGACTTCTGCTGATTACAGCTACACAAAATACTTATCTGCTTTTGAAAGACCTATAACCAATAATATCGGTCTAACAATTAGCACAATAATTCACATAACACACAACATTGTAATTCACACTCAAACTTCTCCTAGACACATTACCACAATGCCACAACAGTGTTTATAACCTATATAAACACTTAACAAGTCAAACTAATTTAGTCTGGTTGGACTTCGGTCCATTCTCGGTGTTCTGGTCACCCTATCCGACAATTAACACAGTTATCTGTCAATTACACTTGGTCTCTAAGCTTCAATATTAATTTAGATAAGTCAATTATCATTAATAATATTTTTCGAAAGCTTTTAATAATTATCAAGCAATTATTATACTTTATAATAATTTTTCAAATATCGGGATCATTTTAAAATGATTTACTGATCAAATAATCTTATCATTATTAATATAAAAATATTAATAACATACTTGTCAAAATATTAAAGTTATTATCAATAACTTAAAATATTTTTAAATCATCAATATTCTATTTAAATGATTTTTGAAATAATTAAAATCATTTTTAAATCATCACCATTAATATATAAATATTAATGAAATTATTATTCAAATATTAAAAGTCATTAAATATAAATAAAAATATTTTTAAATCATTTTTCTCATTTCTAAATGATTTTTAATTTAATAAAACAATTTTTAATTTATTTAATATAACAATTAAATAAATCCAATATCATTAATATTAATTTATTAATGAGAATTTTCCAAAAAAATTGAAAATTATATTTTATAATTTAAAATATTTTCTAACACTTTATTCTCAATTAAAATGATTTTTAAATCATTAAAATTATTTTTATCTTATTTATTTAATTTAATAATCAAATAAATCTAATATCATTAATATTAAATTATTAATGAAAATTCTCCAAAATTATTAAAAGTTATATTTTATAACTCAAAATATTTTTAAATACTTTATTCTTATTTAAAATGATTTTTTATAATATTAAATCATTTTTCTCTAATTTATTTAATACACTAATTAAATAAATTAAATACCTTTAATATTTAAATAATTATAAATATTAAAGAAAAATAATCCAATTGGTCAGAAATTATTTTTCATAATTTAAAATAATTTTTAAAACCATTTTTGGTAATTTTTAGAATTTATTTCTATTTTTAATCATTTTTCGGAATATTCAGAAAATAAAATTATTAAAACCGTCGCTATAGGTCTTTAGCGACAGAAAGCGTCGCTGTAGGTGTTCTTGAGCCTCAAGAACACTGACAACTTTGTTAAAAACCTGTCATGTTTGACCATAGATTAAACTCGGTTCTTGGATGTTCTGCTCAACCTAAAAGTCGGATATTGTAGTGTTTATCTCACTCTACAATTTACAATACTTATCTTGGTCAAACAACATCACCACAAGGGGATCAAAGCCTCCAAATGTGATGTCAGACGGTTCTGGGTTTTCCAGAAACCCAGACAGTGTGAGTAGGTACTTTCATGCTCAAATTATTCTATGTTCCCGTTCTCAAATGGCTCAATATTTGGTCCATAACTATAGTACTCATGACAAGAAACAACGTGATACCAATATTTCAGTCCAAAAATAACAAAATCTCCAGATTCAACTTGGTCAAAGTCTGTCAGAAAAATTGTCCATACCGATTTTGGGTTTTCCAAAAAGGTAGAAATCAGTTCTTGTGGTCTACTTTGACCACCTATCACTATCGGTCTGTTGAGTTTATAAGTGATCTAAAGACTTCAATTTATAGTACACATAACCAGCTACAAAATGTACCAATTAACAACATCAAAAACTAAACAAACTGACAGATCCGATCATTACAAAAGCTTGTCAGACATTGTTTCAACGTTCTGGGCTGTCCAGAAAGTCACTCGGTCAATCCCGGTCAACGGGTTTTGACCGCGAATAACTTGAAATCTAGCTATCTAATGGCTGCACTACCACTTGCAGATTAAAGCCTACATACCAAGATACAATGTAAAGCTTTAAAAAATAAAAATAACAACCGAACAAGAATCTATGACTCCTGACATTATCTTGTCAGACCACAGATTTTGTTCTTGGACATTTTTTCAAAAACTCCATTTTTTATGCTTTTGATGCTATGGATCCGTGATAGACCATCATAGATCTTCAATAAACATCCAATACCATTAATCTAAACACAAAAACACAAAAATTTCTCAAGCATACAAGATCAAAAATTAAAATTAGTTTATACCTCTCTTGATCCAATCTTGATCTATGATCTCTTTAGTTGTTCTTGGTGATATAAAAGTTGTTTAGGGGACTGATCTATTAGCCAATTTCGAAGGTTGAGAGAGAGGTAAGATTTGGTGAGAGCTTGGTTGGCCAAATGAGCAAATTAATGATTTTCTCTCTCTTGAATCTAATATATATTGATAGGATGCATTGTATGTTGCAAGATCTGATGCTAGCTGTCACTTGGAGGCTGATTACTGAGATTTTTAGGAGTCACAAAGTCAAGTGGGTTGGTCACCAACTAAAGCTCTTGGCCATTTTACAAGTTACTAAAAAAATAATCCAAAAAGGGAATTTTTGTCATTTGATAAATATTTTTAATGACATTCTTGTCCAATACACAAACCCTTAGGATTTAGGGTTTGGGTTAGGGTTTGGACCCTTTAGGGTTTAAACCCTTTAGGTTTTAAAATACCAACTACTAAAATTTCCAATTAAGGTTATAATTAGAAAAATTAAATTCCTAAATTACAATTAGGGTTTGTAAAATAGAAATTAGTATAACTAAAATATAATTAGGGTTTTCTAATTATAGTAAAGTTTAATACACTTTAGACATGCTTATAAAAATTAGTATTGCCTAATTAGGGTTTAGGAAATCCCAGATTTTAAATTAGGGTTCCTTAACGTACAATTAGGGTTTTTAAATGTATAATTTATTTTCTAAATTTAAGATTAGGGTTTCTAATCCCTTATTAGGGTTTATTAATTACAAACCTTATCCGATCAATTATTGATCAACATAATCAACATACAGTACAAATATATTTTTAGCAATATAATTATTTTAATTATATTTTCTACCGAATCCCTATCCCAAAATTAGGGTAGGGTTTTCTAAAGTTGTTAAGCACAACTCTACTCTAAATTTATTAGTCAATACACAAATTGACTTTCTCGAGACTCGTATCACAGATACTTGTCACAAAATTGATAATTAATATTAATATTAATTAAAAAAAAATTATTCGCAAATTTTGGATTATTCGAAATCCTGGGTTATCACATTCACCCCTCCTTAAAAGGATTCCGTCCTCGGAATCAGCACTTTCTTATTCTCTACAATCTTTTAAAGTTGTATCATCAATTCGTTTTTATCAACACAATATTAATTTGTGTTTCAAATTCTAACATATGACTTAAATCTATAAAAGAAAATAATTCACAGCCATATTTATCCAATATCAATCGCGTAATTTAAATATTAAACAAAATTGTTACCTGCTGCTACCTCCTGAGTAGCTACAGTATTTAGCGCCGTCATGTTGAATGTACGGGCTGTTGGTCTTCCTGGATGTGCAGGTCCTCGAATCACCAAGGTTCCACCACCAGGTCCCTTGTTGGCACTTTCTTTTTCTGCATTCTTCTTCGGACAGTTCCGAACCAGATGATCAGTCGATCCACACGCATAGCAACCTTGAATCTTTTTCGGGCTGGGACAATTGGGCGACATATGCCCCTCTTGTCCGCAGTTGTAACAAACCCCCTTCTTTTTCAGACAAACACCAACATGATTCTTCCCACAATTCGCACAAGGCTCTCCTCCTTTCCTATTCCCTTCAGCTTTACTACCCGATTAGATATTCTCACTCCACTTCCTCTTGTTTGGATTACCACCACCAATGCTTCCACCCTCATTGATCTTCTTCTTCTTCTCCTGATGAAAACGAGATGCAGCCTCGCTTCCTCCTTCAGGAATTAACGCTTTCTCCAGTAAAGCCGCAAACGTGTTGATCTGCAATACTGCCACCTTATTGAATATCCCTGGTTTCAGTCCGTTCTCAAATCTTCTTGCTTTTCTAGCTTAGGTGTCCACCTGATGAGGTGCAAATCTTGCTAATTCATTGAATTTAGCCGCGTATTCAGAAACAGACATGTTCTCATGCTTAAGTTCCAAGAACTTAACTTCCATCCGAGCTTACATACTCGGTGAGAAGTAGTTTTCAAAGAACAATTCCTTAAATCTGGTCCACGTCACCACCGCTGTACCCGCTCTCGCTTGATTGGTTTCCCACCAATAATTGGCTTCTCCCTTCATTAAGTATGTTGCAAAAGCCGTCTTTTGCTCTTCCGCCACTCGCGCAATCACGAACGCTTTCTCTATTTCTTTCACCCAAGTTTGGGCTTCAATTGGATCCATAGTCCCCTTAAATTTCGGCGGTCCTACCGCTTTAAAATCCTTAAAATTAGCCAATCTGTCGGCTTGCTGATTCCATGGTCTTCCCCTGGCTGGAGCCCTATTTTCCATAGCTTGGGCCAGCATATCTACAAAATTCTGCATTGGGTCCGCTTGACCTCCTTCGTTCTTCACTGATTGTTCTTCTCTTTGGTTTCGATTCTGTCGTCTAGGCGGTATGATCTGATTTAAATGAAAATCTTATATTAATATTCTTTCTCTATACAAATTCTTAACACAATAAGAATTCAACACATAATTCTCAAGTAATCGCATATTTATTTAAATAGCACATAGTACCTATAGTACTTAACACATATAACTATCCCTTTAAAATAATACTAGAATTAACACACTCAACTTTACAAAAGTTGCAATTCCCCAACTTTACACAAAAAGTTGACATTCTCCAATTTCACATTACTATTTCCAGTTCATCAAACTTACCACACTTAGGAGTTCAGTAACTTGCCACAACTATATGAGTGTATGAACTTATCCTAGTCAGACCTTTGGCGTCCATTCGCTGAGGGGTTCAGGACATTTCATATAATTATGAGTCATGAACATACCATAAGTATGAGTTTTAAAAACACACAATTTCATTTTAATCTTATATTCATATAGAAAATAAAGATTTCATTCATACAAATATATATTTACATAGTTTCAAACATCGTTCTTGATATTACATATCTTAATATCAGAAACTTCTACCAAAAGATATTATAACTTATATCTAAGTTATCTAATGTCCACTCCCTTCACCAGTCTTCTTCTTGCTGGGACACTTGTTGAACCCGTGCCCCGTTTTCCCACAGGAAAACCACTTCCTCATATTCGGTTTAGGACAATACAAAGAGATATGTCCTTCCTGCTTACAGTTGAAGCACACGTTTTTCCACATCATGCATTCCCCCACGTGAGTTTTACCACACTTGCTACATGCTTTCTTTTTCTTCGGGTTTGAATTTCCAGAGTTGTCACTGTCATTGTTCCTCTTTCTTTTCTTCTTGTCCTTCTTGCCGGTTCCTTCAGACGATCCACCACCTTCAGCCTTCATCTTCTCCACATGCGCTTTCAGCTCGTTACGTTCTTCAGTCATTTCACATAACGCCCGCTCCGTCTTCCACAACTCCTCCAAAAGAAATACTTTGCTTCGGAATTCTTGGACTTCCACAGATAGCTGATCTTGTTCACCAACCTTGATCTTATTCTTTAGTTCCACCTTAGCCACTTCAGACTCCGCCTCCTCATCACCACTTAGATACATCTTAGGATAATCATCATGATCACTCCCAAGATTGATCATCGGTTCATCTTTCCCCACTTCTTCAACCGATTTGCTTTGTGCTGGCACCTCGGCTACTGTCATTGATGCGACAGCCGCTGGCATCTCTGTACTTATCTTATCTTCTTTTGACATCCTACAATCAATTTTAACAACTTGATTAGCAATTTTCTAGTACAAACTTCTCACCCTATGTGTCCACATTTCTCACTATCGTTGCACTTCAGCAATCTCTCACTTAATACTCTAAATGAGTATTCTCTATCTCGCTATGGTTATAATCCTAGGGTTTTCCCCACCCCACTTAAGGTTTATAACCTACAGCTCTGATACCAACCTGTGACGTCCCCAAATCCGGGTTACCTGACCCCCCAAGTTTGGTGTTCACGATCCACAAAATAAATAACATTTAACTACCCATAATATATATAGATAGTAACTTTCATAAGTTTTTATCAGAGTTTAATAATACATCACCCTGGTTTTCTAACCTTAAATTTATAAACATACCCTTTAGATATACAAAAAGGGTTTACAATACAACAATATAAATAATACTGTTCATAAAACTAATTTATTACGATGCCTTTGCCCTTATTCTTCTTCGCAGCACCTTCTGCAACTTCGTCCCTAGCTGAAAAGTTTTATTTAGCAAGGGTAAGCAACTAATTTGCCCCGCAAGTTAAGACATACAATAAATGTATAAGAATTCAAAACAACAAACTATCTATTTTGATAGAATGAAACCAAAGTTCGGGGAACTTTAAAATAGCTGAACAAATCGTTATTTAATAACAAGTCTTCTTGTATCCTATACAATACAATAATTCAATAATGAAAGAGTACAACGCTTTCAAAGTTTCTACGATATTCTAATGAATAATCAAAAATCAGTTCTACGAAATAGCAAAGTGGAATATTTTCCAGATTTATACTGAGCGATCACACTAGATCTTAAACTTATTTTCTCGGGTATCTATCAAAGATTTACTTTGTTATATACTCAGGTGTATCAGATAACCATAAAGATTAAATCATACCCCTCTGCAAGTACTCAGAGCCGGCCAACTCTTTGTACCTTATATTATGCATAATACTTAAAACGCGCACAAAGGTCGAATTCACGACCAATAAAATGTTCCCTTTATAAAAAAGGTTGTTCTTCTCAGTCTTAGAATCAAGATTTTGATTTTACAACGAAATACTAGGATTTCAAATTTTATTTACTTCTCGGTCGAGCCGAAATAATTGGCATCGATCTGTCAATAATAATTGAATTTATTTTCTCGAATCTATCAAGTTCTAACAATTGTTCGTCTAGCCAGAATAATTAGCTAAGACATTTCTCAGTATAATTTGACAATAAACAGGAATTATCTGTATTGTCAATTCTAACTTCTACAGATATAAATATCCAACAACAATTATTCTAAAAATATATATTTCTGAATCAAATCATGCACTAACTGCGAATAATCAACAATAAATTCCTTGGATATGGTGTAATTAACAATAATTAACCACTATAATAATTGAATGAATTTAACTCAAGGTTGAGTTAGGAAACTTGTCTCTTCCGCTGATTACAGCAACACAAAATACTTATCTGCTTTCGAAAGACCTATAACCAATAATATCGGTCTAACAATTAGCACAATAATTCACATAACACACAACACTATAATTCACAGTCAAACTTCTCCTAGACACATTACCACATAGCCACAACAGTGTTTATAACCTATATAAACACTTAACAAGTCAAACTAATTTAGTCTGGTTGGACTTCGGTCCATTCTCGGTGTTCTGGTCACCATATCCTACAATTAACACAGTTATCTGTCAATTACACTTGGTCTCTAAGCTTCAATATTAATTTAGATAAGTCAATTATCATTAATAATATTTTTCGGAAGCTTTTAATAATTATCAAGTAATTATTATATATTATAATAATTTTTCAAATATCGAGATCATTTTAAAATGATTTACTGACCAAATAATCTTATCATTATTAATATAAAAATATTAATAACATACTTGTCAAAATATTAAAGTTATTATCAATAACTTAAAATATTTTTAAATCATCAATATTCTATTTAAATGATTTTTGAAATAATTAAAATCATTTTTAAATCATCACCATTAATATATAAATATTAATGAAATTATTATCTAAATATTAAAAGTCATTAAATATAACTTAAAATATTTTTAAATCATTTTTCTCATTTCTAAATGATTTTTAATTTAATAAAACTATTTTTAATTTATTTAATATAACAATTAAATAAATCCAATATCATTAATATTAATTTATTAATGAGAATTCTACAAAAATATTAAAAATTATATTTTTTAATTTAAAATATTTTCTAACACTTTATTCTCAATTAAAATGATTTTTAAATCATTAAAATTATTTTTATCTTATTTATTTAATTTAATAATCAAATAAATCTAATATCATTAATATTAAATTATTAATAAAAATTCTCCAAAAATATTAAAAGTTATATTTTATAACTCAAAATATTTTTAAATACATTATTCTTATTTAAAATGATTTTTCATAATATTAAATCATTTTTCTCTAATTTATTTAATACACTAATTAAATAAATTAAATACCTTTAATATTTAAATAATTATAAATATTAAAGAAAAATATTCTAATTGGTCAGAAATTATTTTTTATAATTTAAAATAATTTTAAAACCATTTTTGGTAATTTTTAGAATTTATTTCTATTTTTAATCATTTTTCGGAATATTCAGAAAATAAAATTATTAAAACTGTCGCTATAGGTCTTTAGCGACAGAAAGCATCGCTGTAGGTGTTCTTGAGCCTCAAGAACTCTGACAACTTTGTTAACAACCTGTTATGTTTGACCATAGATTAAACTCGGTTCTTGCATGTACTGCTCAACCTAAAAGTCGGATATTGTAGTGTTTATCTCACTCTACAATTTACAATACTTATCTTGGTCAAACAACATCACCACAAGGAGATCAAAGCCTCCAAATGTGATGTCAGACGGTTCTGGGTTTTCCAGAAACCCAGACAGTGTGAGTAGGTACTTTCATGCTCAAATTATTCTATGTTCCCGTTCTCAAATGGCTCAATATTTGGTCCATAACTATAGTACTCATGACAAGGAACAACGTGATACCAGTATTTCAGTCCAAAAACAACAAAATCTCCAGATTCAACTTGGTCAAAGTCTGTCAAAAAAAGTGTTCATACCGATTCTGGGTTTTCCAGAAAGGTAGAAATCAGTTCTTGTGGTCTACTTTGACCACCTATCACGATCGGTCTGTTGAGTTTATAAGTGATCTAAAGACTTCAATTTATAGTACACATAACCAGCTACAAAATGTACCAATTAACAACATCAAAAACTAAACAGACTGACAGATCCGATCATTACAAAAGCTTGTCAGACACTGTTTTAACGTTCTGGGCTGTCCAGAAAGTCACTCGGTCAATCCCGGTCATCGGGTTTTGACCGCGAATAACTTCAAATCTAGCTATCTAATGGCTGCACTACCACTTGCAGATTAAAGCCTACATACCAGGATACAAAGTAAAGCTTTAAAAAAACAAAAATAACAACCGAACAAGAATCTATGGCTACTGACATTAGCTTGTCAGACCACAGATTTTGTTCTTGGATATTTTTTCAAAAACTCCATTTTTTATGCTTTTGATGCTATGGATCCGTGATAGACCATCATAGATCTTCAATAAACATCCAATACCATTAATCTAAACACAAAAAAAACAAAAAATTCTCAAGCATACAAGATCAAAAATTAAAATTGGTTTATACCTCTCTTGATCCAATCTTGATCTATGATCTCTTTAGTTGTTCTTGGTGATATAAAAATTGTTTAGGGGACTGATCTATTAGCCAATTTCGGAGGTTGAGAGAGAGGTAAGATTTGGTGAGAGCATGGTTGGCCAAATGAGCAAATTAATGATTTTCTCTCTCTTGAATCTAATATATATTGATAGGATGCATTGTATGTTGCAAGATTTGATGCTAGCTGTCACTTGGAGGCTGATTGTTGAGATTTTTAGGAGTCACAAGGTCAAGTGGGTTGGTCACCAACTAAAGCTCTTGGCCATTTTACAAGTTACTAAAAAAATAATCCAAAAAGGGAATTTTTGTCATTTGATAAATATTTTTAATGACATTCTTGTCCAATACACAAACCCTTAGGATTTAGGGTTTGGGTTAGGGTTTGGACCCTTTAGGGTTTAAACCCTTTAGGTTTTAAAATACCAACTACTAAAATTTCCAATTAAAGTTATAATTTAAAAAATTAAATTCCCAAATTACAATTAGGGTTTGTAAAATAGAAATTAGTATAACTAAAATATAATTAGGGTTTTCTAATCATAGTAAAGTTTAATACACTTTAGACATGCTAATAAAAATTAGAGTTGCGTAATTAGGGTTTAGGAAATCCCAGATTTTAAATTAGGGTTCCTTAACGTACAATTAGGGTTTTTAACTGTACAATTAATTTCTAAATTTAAGATTACAGTTTCTAATCCCTTATTAGGGTTTATTAATTACAAACCTTATCCGATCAATTATTGATCAACATAATCAGTATACAGTACAAACACATTTTTAGCAATATAATTATTTTAATTATATTTTCTACCGAATCCCTATCCGAAAATTAGGGTTAGGGTTTTCTAAAGTTGTTAAGCAGAACTCTACTCTAAATTTATTAGTCAATACACAAATTTACTTTCTCGAGACTCATATCACAGATACTTGTCACAAAATTGATAATTAATATTAATATTAATTAAAAAAAACTTTATTCGCAAATTTTGGATTATTCGAAATCCTGGGTTATCATAATAGCTAGGGTAGATGATGTGCAAAAGATAACTTTTGCCACCTATATGATGAAAGGGGAGGCAAAATTTTGGTGGGATGTAAATCAGGCTAGATCAGGTGAAGATGTAGTTACATGGGCTATATAAGACGTTATTTTTCGAAAACTACCTCTCAGCTAATATGCAGGCGAGGATGGAGGTAAATTTTTTGGAGTTAAAGCAAGATAAAATGACTGTTGCGGAATATGCCGCAAAATTCAATGGATTGGCTAGGTTCGCTCCACACCAGGTGCATACGGAGGCTAGGAAGGTAAGAAGGTTTGAGCTAGGATTAAAACCCTGGCTCTACAACAAGGCGGCAATGTTACAGATAAGAACTTTTGTAGCACTCATGGAAAAGGCTATCATAGTCGAGGAAGGGAGTGAGGCCATGAGCCTCTATAATAAGGACAAAAGGAACAAGGGCAAAGTCGAAGGAACTGTGAAGGTGAAAACTAATATTGGGAGTAAGAGTGGAATGTGAAAAAAGGGAGCAATTTTAGGAATGTTCAAGTGAAGTAGGAAGGTGTTAAGAAGCAGGCTGTGCAGTGTGGGAACTATGGAAAGAACCATTCTGGTGAATGTTTAAAGGGCAAATTTATTTGTTACAAATGCGGGCAAGAGGGCCATATCTCTCCCAACTGCTCCAATCCAAGGATGAATAGTGGGTGTTTTCTATGTGGATCGATGGAACATAAGGTTAAGGACTGTCCGAAAAAGAGAATAGAGGCAGGAAACATAAATACTGGGAAAGGTAGGGGGACTCTGGCGATCGCGGGACAAACGTCATCAAGTAAGCCAACAAAATCATCTGCAAGAGTCTTCAACATGACAGTTCAGGATGCCGTGGCAGCTGGTGATGGAACTCCAGGTATTATTTTTATAACTGTTATTTTCTTATATATGATTTTCCTTTATATAGTAAATTATTTTATAAAGAAATTTTGAAGGAGGAATTTGAGTTCTTTTAAAAATCAATTTTTTCGTTTAATCATATAGACAAGCTTTGTGTTAAATAGTTAAAGATCGGTTCGATCGAATTTGATCGAGATCTACTTGAAATGATTGTGTATACTATGTACCCTTATATGTATAAGTTTTAAAATGGTGATTCCGGGGACGGAATCTTTATAAGGGAGGGTGAATAATGTAATAACCCGATATTTTCTATATAAATAAATAAGAAATTTTGCATATAATTTTTTTTTATTTTTAAAGGAGGGAATATGTGTCAGGTAAAGTATATGTATTTAGGTGATAAATAAAAATTTATTTATTACATGATTAATTAAAAATAAATCGATTTTGAATTATGGTTCATTATATTCTAATAACAAATTAATTTGGTAGTAATAATATTTTTATTAATTATTTTTTTTATGAAAATATTATCATTATATTATTTAAATAATATATGAAATGATTATAGAATTATTATAATAATTATTTTTTTATATGAATTTATTTCAGATTAATTAAGTTTATTATTTTAACTTAATTAATAATGGTATATATAGAAGATATATCAGATATGGAATCCAAACCCTAATTCTGGATTTGGAATAAGGAATGAGAATAATAATATTATATTAAATATAATATTAATTTTCACTACGATAAATATATACAGTATGTGTGTATAGATAATGGTTGGTCAATTATGGTGTATAATGTCAAAATCCTAATATGAATTTGTTAAACCCTAGTTCAAAAGTTAAATACGAGTTTAAGATTGTATAGTAATTGTGTAATACTCCCTTTGTCCCATGATAAAAGTTCTTATTACTATTTTGGGTAGTCCCATGTTAAATGTCCACTTTCCTTTAATAACCAAACTTTAACACATATTTTTCTATTATACCCGTAGCATTAAATATCTCATACTTTTCTTATTCTAATTCTCTCTCCATATTTAATGACATTATTATGGATAATTTTGTCATTTCATTCATCTTCTTAGTATGCGTGAGAAGTCCACCAGGACTTTTATCCTGGGACGGAGGGAGTATGACTTATGGATTTTATGTTAATTAGGAAAACCCTAATTAACTAAAAATCCTAATTTCTAAATTAGTAACCCTAATTGCTAATTGTAAACCCTAATCTCTAATTTGGCACGCTTAATGATAATTAGTAATTCTTAAATCTAATTTGTGGGTCTAAGTATTTAGAAAATCTAAACTAATCAAGAAACCATAGATTTCATTTTTAGAAACTAATATTTTTATTTTATTTTATTTTAAACCCTAAATGAAATCTTAGAAATCCAATTTTTGGAAAACCTTAGGGCTAAACCCTAAGGGTGAATGAAATAATCCGGGTCATATCCCGAGTCCGGAAAAAATTCTGGGTCAAATCCCAAGTCTGAATCGAATCAAATCCATCAAAATAAGGCCTCAAACTACTAGCCCAATAGTATCTTCTTGGGTCATCTTAGCCCACCACAGGCTCCCAAAAAGTCATGACTTGAAGGTACTATTGGTAGTAATTTATTTTCTTATATGCAGATAAATTTTCCCCTATCTTTCGATGTGGGACTGGGGTGTTACAAACTCCCCCACTTAAATTTTTGACATCCCCGTCAGAACCGATCACACACACGGCCCAAAGATCTTTTCCTCTCTAGCCATTGTGGGATAATACCGGCTGGCTTCGTGTCCGTCCCCACCTCCGAGCTCCATCTCTCCATTGTGGGATAATACCACCAGCCTTCGTGTTCCCACCTCCGGCAACTCGATCGGATGACCAGACCCGAGTTTTCAAGAGTCGGCTTTGATACCATATGAAACAACCCGGGTCAAATCCCGAGTCTGGAACAAATCTCGGGTCAAATCCCAAGTCCGAATCGAATCAAATCCATCAAAATAAGGCCTCAAACTACTAGCCCAATAGTATCTTCTTGGATCATCTTAGCCCACCATAGGCTCCCAAAAGGTCATGACTTGAAGGTACTATTGGTAGTAACTTATTTTCTTATATGCAGACAAATTTTCCCCTATCTTTCGATGTGGGACTGGGGTGTTACAGTCAAACCCTAAGGGTTTGCCGAGATTACATTTGTGCCATTAAAATCACAAGCCAAATGACTATTTTACTCGTATTTCATAATTGAAGCTAACTTGTGCATCTTGCCATATTTGTAGTAGGTAAACCACTTGGATCAGCCATATGACTGAATTATACACATCTCAACCATTATATACCAGCCACTTCATTGCAACATAATATATATAGATTAAGAGAGAGAAAGTGCATTATTTTGCTCATTTATTCACCAACACTCATCCAAGACCCTCTCTCTAACCTACGAAATATTGTGTTAAACCAGTCCCAAAACAAAGCCCCACTATCACTTATATCAGATCAGAAAGCCAAGAATCAAAATTTATCACAAGAAGTATAAAACCCTAACCTAGAATCTGGTCATGGTTGATGTGTTAAATGTTATGATTTTGTGCTAAAACATGTTGTTTGTGACGCCTCCAAAATAGGTCCAATCCACCCAACCTATTCTGAGTCGCCAAATACATGGTACAGAAAAAACTACAACTTCATTAATATAATTGTCGTACAAAATACGACAACACATAAACTGTGAATTTAAATACAAATATTGTCACCTAGACAATATCCACATACAAACAAATCCTCATTATTGATACACTATTTTACAGAATAGTGAGGACTACTAAAATAGCTATCTAGAACCATCACTCCACACCCCGACTAGTTCCTGCTATAATCTCGCTTCCTGAGAAGAAAAATGGAACAAAAGAAAAGGGTGAGCTCAACTAGCCCAGTAAAGAATATTATGACAAAGATAATATACAACAAATTATCCTTAGTCTTCAACAGGAAAAAATCTGATAGAATACAATAGACAACAAGTTTTAGATCAACAACTGCAGCGGAAACAATAATTCATTAGAGGAGTTAAGTAGAGAATGAAATCTACTAACATCTATGAATTTAAAATTCCATCATCAATAATTTATCCCTGTAACATCAATCAATATATATCTCAAATCAAATATTCATCTTTGCACTACAGGCCAAAGATATTCATTAGTCGTTCATATTCATCTCAACATCTGTTCATCTTTGCACTACGGGCCAAAGATATTCATCAATTAGTCATGTTTATCTCAACACCTGTTCATCTTTGCACTACGGGCCAAAGATATTCATAAGAAAATCAACCATCTTTGCACTACATGCCAAAGATATTCATCAAGTATCACCATTAAGGACTGAGGATGATGAAAAACATTTTTAAGAACGAATCCAGTGAGATAGAAGGACAGATATTAGGGATTCGTACAACAGTTTGTCCAAAATCAATAATACTTCATAACAACTGATTTTGAAGAAGAACTCAAAAATAACGATCAAAACATGGATACAATCAAAGATAGTAGCCAAAATAGACATTTTGGACAAAAAGAAGAAATTTCATTTTTCGATGAATAGTGCCGTATTCGTGAATAGTGTCGTATACGTGAATAGTGCCGTACACGTGAATAGTAACTCCAACACTAAAAGATAGAAATTTCACAAAAACATCATCACGCTTCGTGAGTAATACTCGTGAATAGTAACTCGTGAATAGTAACTCGTGAATAGTAACTCATGAATAGTAACTCCGACATGAAAAAGTTCCAAATTGATAAAAAGTTCAGAACAATATTACGGGATAATGATATTGAAGAAGATAATATCATTTAAGAAGAAACAACATCCCTTACCTCAAAATAACCGTACTTCTGACTGAATTTCGGTATAGTGCTGACAGAAACTCGTACCGTATAGCAACACTCAAAGTATACTCAAAAGAATACGCTCGATAATATAGAGAGAGAAATAGAGAGAAACCTTGTTTCTGGTGTGATTTTCAATTCTAACTTAGCCCTCTATTTATAGGAAAATGCTAGAACGCCAAAGGAGACTAAATTAATAAAATATTAATTTATTTATATAATTTTCCTTAGCCCACCATTTTGACCAAAGAAATCAGCCACACCACATGTTAAAAATGCCCACCAACCATTGAAAAACGTTTTTCTTAAAAATAATAATCAAAACTTCCAAAAATCAATTATTTCGGAACTCCGGAACTTCAATAATTCACAATAAATAGCCCTTTTATCAGAAAATTCAAATCTCGCGTCTTTTTATAGGAATTTCAATTCTCTACAACTTTTCAGAAGAAAAGTTTTCCAAATTCCAAACAGAAATAATCTGAATCCACAAACGGGCGATTTTACAGTCTATAATCAATTTTTCGGTCAAGAATTGTGTCCACCGACACACAAAACATGTGTTAAACATTTAATGCCACAAAAATACTCTTCCTCCTCATATACTTATATATCTCACATTCATTGTAAAAATATCACCGTTAATATATTATTAAAATAATATATTTAAATGAATTATTTTATCAGAAAAAGATAAAATATTAATTTTCAACAATTGTCACATTAAAAATTTTCTCCATCTATATCCACATAAAATGAATATTTTCTTTTATCATAATAATCAATAATTAATTATTCACAAATAATATTACAGAATCACATTATTGACAACCAGGTAGTTCCCAGGAAAGAGGGGGCTTTCCAATAAGAATTTCTCCTTACTGGCGCGCAATTAGGTGACCAAACCTCTCCTTAGACAGAACTTTCTAGACATTGCCAAAAATGTTATCTGATAATATTATTCAAATAATATGAATTATTGATCTGATAATGGAAAATACTGTGCAGTGACAATTATTGAAACAATAATAATATAAATATCAACGCAGCAATTATTGAATCAATAAAATAAAATAATGAACAGTAATTACTGTAACAATTATTGAGTAGTGCCTTCTTACGTAAGGATCAATAATTCAACAATACTGTGTAATATCGTGTGCTACTGTGCAACCACGCATATTACTGTATTTTAACCACTAGGTAACCCAACAATGTTAACGGTAACAATTTACGCCGTTATTTATAAAACTCAATCTTTGTCTTTTTCTTTCATCCAACCATTTTTCGTTATGGGCCCACAAATGACTGCGCCGTCGTATGGAGATTCCCAATAAAAAGAATATTCCACGACCAAACGAATATTCTCGACAATAATGAATATTTTATAACCACTTGCTTATTCGAAATATTTGCTTATTTTACCCATAACTATCCACATTAATCAAATCAACCCTTACTGTTTCAAAATAATAAATAGAGGAAAATAAATTTCATTTATTAATAATTTGAGGTCTTACAACCTCCCCTCCTTATGAAATTTCGTCCTCGAAATTGACGTACGTACCTGGTATTTCGAAAAGATGCTTTCATTTCCGTTTCCAAATCCCACGTCATTTCCTCAATTGCATGGTTTCTCCACAAAACCTTAATTTGTGGTATAACCTTCGTGCGTAAAACATGCTCTTTCCTATCCAAAATCTCAATAGGTATCTCCTCGTATGTTAAATCTTCGGCTATCTCGTCTGGTTCTAACTCAATAATATGGTTCGGGTTATCCACATATTTACGTAACATCGGTACATAAAAATCGTTATAAACACGCGACATACTTTGTAGTAAAGCGAGTCTATAGGCCACAGTTCTTATTCGATCGAGAATTTCAAATGGATTAATAAATCGAAGGTTTTAGCTTTCCTTACATCACTGATTCTCGCTTTGAAAATAACAACTTCTTGCACCTCCTTCTTCAAATTCATCAGCTCCGGTGTGTAGCTTGAACAACTTTAACTTTATCGATTAAAGTCGATTATACTCATATATCATTACGTGGTACCTAGAGTTTTCATCTCCATCTCTACTATTTCTAAGTTATACGAAATAAGTCTTTGAAAATATCGTGCTCGTATACGATCTTCTACTCAACACGTCAGCTACCACGTTCATTTTTCCAGGATGGTATGGTCAGAACATTTGCCGAAATGAGTCTCCTCTTTAGTTCTTGGAAGCTCTTCCCACATTCCTTGCTCCATTCGAATTTTGTATCTCTACGAGTCAGCTGAGTTATTGGACTAGTGATTTGAGAAAATCTTTCCACGAATCTCCGATAATAACCAACTAAGCCTAGAAAGCTACGTATTTTGATTACTGACTTAGGTTGCTCTCAACTGCGACTCATATCCCAATCTTGGATAGCAAGTCATAATAGAACCTATCAGTTTACTACCGCACGAATATGGCGTCCCCTACGAAGAGTTTGGCTTCGGTGCATTCCACAAAGGAAGTCATAAGATAGAGGCTCGGGTATCAAATTCTATAGTTGGGTTTTTAACTCCTGAAGTTCAATAGGAACAATTCGATATGAGATTTTAGAAATGGGTTTTGTACCGGATTTAAAGTCAATACAAATTCAATATCACGCTCTGGGAGTAGGCCAAGAAATCCTTCAGGAAATACGTCAGGAAATTTACTAACAACAAAAATATCATTCAAATTTGACGTATTATTGTTTAATTCCATAACATGACTAAGAAAGCTTGGCATTCGTTTTTCAATAAACAAATAGCTTTGTGGTTTGATATGACAGTGACTGATTTTAGTGGTTTAGTGGTTTGAATTTGTATGACAGGTTGGTTAGGAATATCAAAACTAACAATCTTACGAAAATAATTAATTTTGGTATGATGAGTGGTTAACCAATCAATTCCTAAAATCACATCAAAAGCAAGTATCTTTAAAGAGATAAGATCAACAGGTAATGTGATGGTGCCAACTTGAATCAAGCAAGATTTATAAACTATAGATGTAACGAAGGTTTCACCCAACGAAGTTTCAACAGATAAATCGAAGTCTAATTTCTCTGGAGTCAAGTTCAAACGTTGATTGCAAATAAGAGAGATAAAAGAATGGGTAGAACCGGTATCTAGTAAGGTATAAACTTTGCAAGAATTATAATTAACAAACCCGTGCTAAACTTCGTTCGGGTTTCTCGTATTTTGACTGGTCACGACAAACGCTCTTCTAGGAACCGTTGACTTTGACTTTTCTGGGACATCTTTTTGAGTCACCATTCCCACTGGACTGGGTTTTGCTACCGTACAATCTCGAGCGATATGACCTTCTTTTCTACAATTATAACATACCTTGGAAGGTTGTGAACAGTTTGGACTTATGTGTCCCTCTTCTCCGCATCTGTAGCATCTAACTGGCGGTCTTTCTCCTCCTCTAAAATTCGTTACTGCTGTTGGTGCTGCTGTCGACATCTTCCCGTCATCGTTAAATCTTCTCTTTTTGAAATTTCAACTTGAGTCACCTCTTCTATTATCATGGCCACGATTACCACCTGAGTGGTTACCGCCTTTGTCCGTATTCTTCCTTCCTCACTGGTTATCATCGTTCTGATGACTGCTGTCACCAATATGACCCTGGTTGTGGTCCCTCGATTGAGTATGCTCACTATCTCGCTCTAATAACTAAGCCATGTTTACAACATCTGAATACAGATAAAATTTATGAGATATAAGGTATTGACGAATCTCGGGTTTTAGACCTCTAAAAAACATCCACGTCATACGTTCCTCATTCTCCACCAAATGAGGTGCAAACCTGGATAACTATGCGAACTTCGCCTCGTACTGAGACACCGTCATGTTGTTCTGTTCAAGTCTAATAAACTCTACCTCTTTCATATGATGAATACTTTCAGGAAAGTACTTATCATTGAAAAGTTTCTAAAATCTTTCCCAAGACATGTTGAGTGCGGCTGGCTGGGTACGCTTCAAAGATTCCCACAAGTAATCTGCTTCACCACGAAACATAAAGGTGGCGAATGGAACCTTCTGTTCCTCCGTGCGCCCCAAGACATCGAATATCTTGATAATTTGCTTGACCCACATTTCTGCCTTGATCGGATCCGGCTTTCAATGGAAATCTGGTGGTCCCAACTCCTTGAACTTCTTAGCTGTGACAGACCGCGTATTGCCATCATTTCCACCCGTATTTTTCACACGAGTCTCCCTCGTCTGATTTTGCATAAACTGCAAAAAGTTCGTAAACATTCCATTATTCATTGTTTGCTCGGTAACATTTTTTACAGGAGGAGTATTGCCTTCCTGTTGCACGTTCTCCTGGTTTGTGACTAAAGGTTGTTCCACAGTCTCATAAACTCCATTGTTAACGTTCTCAGCAGCCATTCTTAAATACTGCCATAAAACAAGGGTTAATTAAACAAATTAACGTATCACATAATATCCCTATATTATGACCGACCAACAAATAATCTTAGGTAGGACACACTAGCGAAGGATTTACTCATCTCTCCCCTCCTAGTTCTATTCCCCGATCTCCACCAGAGACCATATCCTTAAGCTCTGATACCAACTGTGACGCCCCCAAAATAGGTCCAATCCACCCAACCTATTCTGAGTCGCCAAATACATGGTACAGAAACAACTACAACTTCATTAATACAATTGTCGTACAAAATACGACAACACATAAACTGTGAGTTTAAATACAAATATTGTCACCTAGACAATATCCACATACAAATAAATCCTCATTATTGATACACTATTTTACAGAATAGCGAGGAATACTAAAACAGCTATCTAGAACCATCACTCCACACCCCGACTAGTTCCTGCTATAATCTCGCTTCCTGAGAAGAAAAATGGAACAAAAGAAAAGGGTGAGCTCAACTAGCCCAGTAAAGAATATTATGACAAAGATAATATACAACAAATTATCCTTAGTCTTCAACAGTGAAAAATCTGATAGAATATAATAGACAACAAGTTTTAGATTAACAACTGCAGTCGAAACAATAATTCATTAGAGGAGTTAAGTAGAGAATGAAATCTACTAACATCTATGAATTTAAAAGTCCATCATCAATATTTTATCCCTGTAACATCAATCAATATATATCTCAAATCAAATATTCATCTTTGCACCACAGGCCAAAGATATTCATTAGTCGTTCATGTTCATCTCAACAGCTGTTTAACTTTTCACTACGGGCCAAAGATATTCATCAATTGGTCATGTTTATCTCAACACCTGTTCATCTTTGCACTACGGGCCAAAGATATTCATAAGAAAATCAACCATCTTTGCACTACAGGCCAAAGATATTCATCAAGTATCACCATTAAGGACTGAGGATGATGAAAAACATTTTTAAGAACGAATCCAGTGAGATAGAAGGACAAATATTAGGGATTCGTACAACAGTTTGTCCAAAATCAATAATACTTCATAACAACTGATTTCGAAGCAGAACTCAAAAATAACGATCAAAACATGGATAAAATTAAAGATAGTAGCCAAAATAGATATTTTGGACAAAAAGAAGAAATTTCATTTTTCGATGAATACTGCCGTATTCGTGAATAGTGCCGTATAAGTGAATAGTGCCGTACACGTTAATAGTAACTCCGACACCAAAAGATAGAAATTTCACAAAAACATCATCACGCTTCGTGAATAGTACTCGTGAATAGTAACTCGTGAATAGTAACTCATGAATAGTAACTCCGACATGAAAAAGTTCCAAATTGATAAAAAGTTCAGAACAATATTTCGGCATAATGATATTGAAGAAGATAATATCATTTAAGAAGAAAAACATCCCTTACCTCAAAATAACCGTACTTTTGACTGAATTTCTGTATAGTGCAGACAGAAACTCGCACCGTATAGCAACACTCAAAGTATACTCACAAGAATACGCTCGATAATATAGAGAGAGAAATAGAGAGAAAACTTGTTTCTGGTGTGATTTTCAATTCTAACTTAGCCCTCTATTTATAGGATAATGCTAGAACGACAAAGGAGACTAAATTAATAAAATATTAATTTATTTATATAATTTTCCTTAGCCCACAATTTTGACCAAAGAAATCAGCCACAACGCATGTTAAAGATGCCCACCAACCTTTGAAAAATGTTTTTCTTAAAAATAATAATTAAAACTTCCAAAAATTAATTATTTCGGAACTCCGAAACTTCAATAATTCACAATAAATAGCCCTTTTATCAGAAAATTCTAATCTTGCGTCTTTTTATAGGAATTTCAATTCTCTACAACTTTTCAGAAGAAAAGTTTTCCAAATTCCAAACAGAAATAATCTGAAATCCACAAACGGGCGATTTTACAGTCTATAATCAATTTTTCGGTCAAGAATTGTGTCCACCGACACACAAAACATGTGTTAAACATTTAATGCCACAAACATACTCTTCCTTCCCATATACTCATATATCCCATATTCATTGTAAAAATATCACCGTTAATATATTATTAAAATAATATATTTAAATGAATTATTTTATCAGAAAAAGATAAAATATTAATTTTCAACAATTGTCACATTAAAAATTTTCTCCATCTATATCCACATAAAATGAATATTTTCTTTATCATAATAATCAATAATTAATTATTCACAAATAATATTACAGAATCACATTATTGACAACCAGGCAGTTCCCAGGAAAGAGGGGGCTTTCCAATAAGAATTTCTCCTTACTGGCGCGCAATTAGGTGACCAAACCTCTCCTTAGACAGAACTTTCTAGACATTGCCAAAAATGTTATCTGATAATATTATTCAAATAATATGAATTATTGATCTGATAATGGAAAATACTGTGCAGTGACAATTATTGAAACAATAATAATATAAATATCAACGCAGCAATTATTGAATCAATAAAATAAAATAATGAACAGTAATTACTGTAACAATTATTGAGTAGTGCCTTCTTACGTAAGGATCAATAATTCAATAATACTGTGCAATATCGTGTGCTACTGTGCAACCACGCATATTACTGTATTTTAACCACTAGGTAACCTAACAATGTTAACGGTAACAATTTACGTCGTTATTTATAAAACTCAATCTTTGTCTTTTTCTTTCATCCAACCATTTTTCGTTATGGGCCCACAAATGACTGCGTCGTCGTACGGAGATTCCCGACAAAAAGAATATTCCACGACCAAACAAATATTCCCCGACAAAAATGAATATTTTATAAGCACTTGCTTATTCGAAATATTTGCGTATTTTACCCATAACTATCCACATTAATCAAATCAACCCTTACTGTTTCAAAATAATAAATAGAGGAAAATAAATTTCATTTATTAATAATTTGGGGTCTTACAACCTCCCCTCCTTATGAAATTTCGTCCTCGAAATTGACGTACGTACCTGGTGTTTCGAAAAGATGCTTTCATTTCCGTTTCCAACTCCCACGTCATTTCCTCAATTGCATGGTTTCTCCACAAAACCTTAACTTGTGGTATAACCTTCGTGCGTAAAACATGCTCTTTCCTATCCAAAATCTCAATAGGTATCTCCTCGTATGTTAAATCTTCGGCTATCTCGTCTGGTTCTAACTCAATAATATGGTTCGGGTTGTCCACATATTTACGTAACATCGGTACATAAAAATCGTTATAAACACGCGACATACTTTGTAGTAAAGCGAGTCTATAGGCCACAGTTCTTATTCGATCGAGAATTTCAAATGGATTAATAAATCAAAGGTTTTAGCTTTCCTTGCATCACTGATTCTCGCTTTGAAAATAACAACTTCTTGCACCTCCTTCTTCAAATTCATCAGCTCCGGTGTGTAGCTTGAACAACTTTAACTTTATTGATTAAAGTCGATTATACTCGTATATCATCACGTGGTACCTAGAGTTTTCATCTCCATCTCTATTATTTGTAAGTTATACGAAATGAGTCTTTGAAAATATCGTACTCGTATACGATCTTCTACTCAACACGTCAGCTACCCCGTTCGTTTTTCCAGGATGGTATGGTCAGAACATGTGCCGAAATGAGTCTCCTCTTTAGTTCTTGGAAGCTCTTCCCACATACCTTGCTCCATTCGAATTTTGTATCTCTACGAGTCAGCTGAGTTAATGGACTAGTGATTTGAGAAAATCTTTCCACGAATCTCCTATAATAACCAACTAAGCCTAGAAATCTCGTCTGGTTCTAACTCAATAATATGGTTCGGGTTGTCCACATATTTACGTAACATCGGTACATAAAAATCGTTATAAACACGCGACATACTTTGTAGTAAAGCGAGTCTATAGGCCACAGTTCTTATTCGATCGAGAATTTCAAATGGATTAATAAATCAAAGGTTTTAGCTTTCCTTGCATCACTGATTCTCGCTTTGAAAATAACAACTTCTTGCACCTCCTTCTTCAAATTCATCAGCTCCGGTGTGTAGCTTGAACAACTTTAACTTTATTGATTAAAGTCGATTATACTCGTATATCATCACGTGGTACCTAGAGTTTTCATCTCCATCTCTATTATTTGTAAGTTATACGAAATGAGTCTTTGAAAATATCGTACTCGTATACGATCTTCTACTCAACACGTCAGCTACCCCGTTCGTTTTTCCAGGATGGTATGGTCAGAACATGTGTCGAAATGAGTCTCCTCTTTAGTTCTTGGAAGCTCTTCCCACATACCTTGCTCCATTCGAATTTTGTATCTCTACGAGTCAGCTGAGTTAATGGACTAGTGATTTGAGAAAATCTTTCCACGAATCTCCTATAATAACCAACTAAGCCTAGAAATCTACGTATTTTGATTACTGACTTAGGTTGCTCTCAACTGCGACTCATATCCCAATCTTGGATAGCACGTCATAATAGCACCTATCAGTTTACTACCACACGAATATGGCGTCCCCTACGAAGAGTTTGGCTTCGGTGCATTCTACAAAGGAAGTCATAAGATAGAGGCTCGGGTATCGAATTCTATAGTTGGGTTTTTAACTCCAGAAGTTCAATAGGAGCCATTCGATATGAGATTTTAGAAATGGGTTTTGTACCGGATTTAAAGTCAATACAAATTCAAAATCACGCTCTGGGAGTAGGCCAAGAAATCCTTCAGGAAATACGTCAGGAAATTTACTAACAACAAAAATATCATTCAAATCTGACGTATTATTGTTCAAGTCCATAACATGGCTAAGAAAGCTTGACATTCGTTTTTTAATAAACAAATAGCTTTGTGGTTTGATATGACAGTGACTGATTTTAGTGGTTTAGTGGTTTGAATTTGTATGACAGGTTGGTTAGGAATATCAAAACTAACAATCTTACTAAAACAATCAATTTTGGTATGATGAGTGGTTAACCAATCAATTCCCAAAATCACATCAAAAGCAAGTATCTTTAAAGAGATAAGATCAACAGGTAATGTGATGGTGCCAACTTGAATCAAGCAAGATTTATAAACTATAGATGTAACGAAGGTTTCACCCAACGAAGTTTCAACAGATAAATCGAAGTCTAATTTCTCTGGAGTCAAGTTCAAACGTTGATTGCAAACAAGAGAGATAAAAGAATGGGTAGAACCGGTATCTAGTAAGGTATAAACTTTGCAAGAATTATAATTAACGAACCCGTGCTAAACTTTGTTCGGGTTCCTCGTATTTTGACCGGTCACGACAAACGCTCTTCTAGGAACCGTTGACTTTGACTTTTCTGGGACTTTTTTTTGAGTAACCATTCCCGCTGGACTGGGTTTTGCTACCGTACAATCTCTAGCGATATGACCTTCTTTTCTACAATTATAACATACCTTGGAAGGTTGTGAACAGTTTGGACTTATGTGTCCCTCTTCTCCGCATCTGTAGCATCTAACTGGCGGTCTTTCTCCTCCTCTAAAATTTGTTACTGCTGTTGGTGCTGCTGTCGACATCTTCCCGTCATCGTTAAATCTTCTCTTCTTGAAATTTCCACTTGAGTCACCTCTTCTATTATCATGGCCACGATTACCACCTGAGTGGTTACCGCCTTTGTCCGTATTCTTCCTTCCTCACTGGTTATCATCGTTCTGATGACTGCTGTCACCGATATGACCCTGGTTGTGGTCCCTCGGTTGAGTATGCTCACTATCTCGCTCTAATAATTGAGCCCTATTTACAACATCTGAATACTGAGAAAATTTATGAGATATAAGGTATTGACGAATCTCGGGTTTTAGACCTCTCAAAAACATCCGCGTCATACGTTCCTCATTCTCCACCAAATGAGGTGCAAACCTAGATAACTCTGCGAACTTCGCCTCGTACTGAGACACCGTCATGTTGTTTTGTTCAAGTCTAATAAACTCTACCTCTTTCATATGACAAATACTTTCAGGAAAGTACTTGTCATTGAAAAGTTTCTGAAATCTTTCCCAAGACATGTTGAGTGCGGCTGGCTGGGTACGCTTCACAGATTCCCACCAGTAATCTGCTTCACCACGAAACATAAAGGTAGCGAATGGAACCTTCTGTTCCTCCGTGCACCCCAAAACATCGAATATCTTGGTAATTTACTTGCCCCACGTTTCTGCCTTGATCAGATCCGGTTTTCCATGGAAATAAGGTGGTCCCAACTCCTTGAACTGCTTAGCTGTGACAGACTGCGCATTGCCATCATTTCCACCCGTATTTTGTACACGAGTCTCCCTCGTCTGATTTTGCATAAACTGCAAAAAGTTCCTAAACATTCCATTATTCATCGTTTGCTCGGTAACGTTGTTTACAAGAGGAGTATTGCCTTCCTGTTGCACGTTCTCCTGGTTTGTGGCTAAAGGTTGTTCCACCGTCTCATAAACTCCATTGTTAACGTTCTCAGCAGCCATTCTTAAATACTGCCATAAAACAAGGGTTAATTAAACAAATTAACGTATCACATAATATCCCTATATTATGACCGACCAACAAATAAGCTTAGGTAGGACACACTAGCGAAGGATTTACTCATCTCTCCCCTCCTAGTTCTATTCCCCGATCTCCACCATAGACCATATCCCTAAGCTCTGATACCAACTGTGACGCCCCCAAAATAGGTCCAATCCACCCAACCTATTCTGAGTTGCCAAATACATGGTACAGAAACAACTACAACTTCATTAATACAATTGTCGTACAAAATACGACAACACATAAACTGTGAGTTTAAATACAAATATTGTCACCTAGACAATATCCACATACAAATAAATCCTCATTATTGATACACTATTTTACAGAATAGCGAGGAATACTAAAACAGCTATCTAGAACCATCACTCCACACCCCGACTAGTTCCTGCTATAATCTCGCTTCCTGAGAAGAAAAATGGAACAAAAGAAAAGGGTGAGCTCAACTAGCCCAGTAAAAAATATTATGACAAAGATAATATACAACAAATTATCCTTAGTCTTCAACAGTGAAAAATCTGATAGAATACAATAGACAACAAGTTTTAGATTAACAACTGCAGCGGAAACAATAATTCATTAGAGGAGTTAAGTAGAGAATGAAATCTACTAACATCTATGAATTTAAAAGTCCATCATCAATATTTTATCCCTGTAACATCAATCAATATATATCTCAAATCAAATATTCATCTTTGCACTACAGGCCAAAGATATTCATTAGTCGTTCATGTTCATCTCAACAGCTGTTCATCTTTTCACTACGGGCCAAAGATATTCATCAATTGGTCATGTTTATCTCAACACCTGTTCATCTTTGCACTACGGGCCAAATATATTCATAAGAAAATCAACCATCTTTGCACTACAGGCCAAAGATATTCATCAAGTATCACCATTAAGGACTGAGGATGATGAAAAACATTTTTAAGAACGAATCCAGTGAGATAGAAAGACAAATATTAGGGATTCGTACAACAGTTTGTCCAAAATCAATAATACTTCATAACAACTGATTTTGAAGCAGAACTCAAAAATAACGATCAAAACATGGATAAAATCAAAATAGTATCCAAAATAGATATTTTGGACAAAAAGAAGAAATTTCATTTTTCGATGAATAGTGCCGTATTCGTGAATAGTGTCGTACACATGAATAGTAACTCCGACACCAAAAGATAGAAATTTCACAAAAACATCATCACGCTTCGTGAATAGTACTCGTAAATAGTAACTCCGACATGAAAAAGTTCTAAATTGATAAAAAGTTCAGAACAATATTTCGGCATAATGATATTAAAGAAGATAATATCATTTAAGAAGAAACAACATCTCTTACCTCAAAATAACCGTACTTCTGACTGAATTTCGGTATAGTGCTGACAGAAACTCGCACCGTATAGCAACACTCAAAGTATACTCACAAGAATATGCTCGATAATATAGAGAGAGAAATAGAGAGAAAACTTGTTTCTGGTGTAATTTTCAATTCTAACTTAGCCCTCTATTTATAGGAAAATGCTAGAATGCCAAAGGAAACTAAATGAATAAAATATTAATTTATTTATATAATTTTCCTTAGCCCACCATTTTGACCAAAGAAATCAGCCACAACACATGTTAAAGATGCCCACAAACCTTTGAAAAACGTTTTTCTTAAAAATAATAATTAAAACTTCCAAAAATCAATTATTTCGGAACTCCGGAACTTCAATAATTCACAATAAATAGCCCTTTTATCAGAAAATTCAAATCTCGCGCCTTTTTATAGGAATTTCAATTCTCTACAACTTTGCAGAAGAAAAGTTTTCCAAATTCCAAACAGAAATAATCCGAAATCCACAAACGGGCGATTTTACAGTCAATAATCAATTTTTCGGTCAAAAATTGTGTCCACCGACACACAAACATGTGTTAAACATTTAATGCCACAAAAATACTCTTCCTCCTCATATACTCATATATCCCACATTCATTGTAAAAATATCACCGTTAATATATTATTAAAATAATATATTTAAATGAATTATTTTATCAGAAAAAGATAAAATATTAATTTTCAACAATTGTCACATTAAAAATTTTCTCCCTCTATATCCACATAAAATGAATATTTTCTTTATCATAATAATCAATAATTAATTATTCACAAATAATATTACAGAATCACATTATTGACAACCAGACAGTTCCCAGGAAAGAGGGGGCTTTCCAATAAGAATTTCTCCTTACTGGCGCGCAATTAGGTGACCAAACCTCTCCTTAGACATAACTTTCTAGACATTGCGAATAATGTTATCTGATAATATTATTCAAATAATATGAATTATTGATCCGATAATGGAAAATACTGTGCAGTGACAATTATTGAAACAATAATAATATAAATATCAACGCAGCAATTATTGAATCAATAAAATAAAATAATGAACAGTAATTATTGTAACAATTATTGAGTAGTGCCTTCTTACGTAAGGATCAATAATTCAACAATACTGTGCAATATTGTGTGCTACTGTGCAACCACACAAATTATTGTATTTTAACCACTAGGTAACCCAACATTGTTAACGGTAACAATTTACGCCGTTATTTATAAAACTCAATCTTTGTCTTTTTCTTTCATCCAACCATTTTTCGTTATGGGCCCACAAATGACTGCGCCGTCGTACGGAGATTCCCGACAAAAAGAATATTCCATGACCAAACGAATATTCTCCGACAATAATGAATATTTTATAACCACTTGTTTATTTGAAATATTTGCGTATTTTACCCATAACTATCCACATTAATCAAATCAATCCTTACTGTTTCAAAATAATAAATAGAGGAAAATAAATTTCATTTATTAATAATTTGGGGTCTTACATTGTTTGTAGTGTATATTGATGATCTGGGTTGATAGATGTTAGATCCATAACATCTATAGGCTCGGATTTGAAGATTTCAAAAATATGGAAAAATATTTTTTAGTTGTCTGATAATGAATGTTAGACCTAATATCATATCTCAGTGATTGTTAATGATTTTTGTGTTTTTAAAGTTTAAAGTTGTAGTATGTAGTGTAGGCTTCGATCTGGAACTTGAATCAAGCCTAGATCATGTACAAGTTACAAGTTATTTGTGCTCAAACCACATTGACCGGCCATGACAATACGAAATCTGGGCAGCCAAGAACTTGTCCAGAAACGCCTGACAACAAGTTCTTAGGCTCGGATCTGTCAGTGAGTTGATGAACTGTGTTTGTCTTTGCTTCTAAGTTATAGTATGTTGTTTATAATACATGTTTATGACTTTATATTACCTAAATGAGTAAAAGACAGAATGTGGTTACCGGTCAAAGTAACATGGTTGAGCACGATAACGGTTTTCTAGGTAACCCAGAAAACCTATAAGTACGGTTTTTGACATGCTTTCACCGGTATAGATTTACTTTTTGTGATGTTGTTATGGTGAGTTTAAGTAATGGATATCTTCCTTGCCATGCTGGCTCCACACTGCACCCATTCGATCACATAAATATTACAATAACAGCAAGTTGTGGAAGCCCAAAGTAGGCCTCACGAACTGTTCTTCATTTCTGGATAACCCAAAAATGAAGAATAGCTCTGACAACTACTTTAGGCCTTTAGATCTTGCATTTGGTACGTGTTTTGGCCATGTTTGTTGTTGGATCTTATAGTATTACATTAGTGCTACAATCTATCACCATTAGTTTGCCCAGAAACGCATTAATCTGATTAGTGTGCTTGGTCAAACTTACACACCTGAAACTGGCGTATGAATGTTCTTGAGCCTCAAGAACACCTAAGGCGACAGATTTTGCCGCTAAAGGCTATAGCGACAGGTTTATTCATTTTATTAAATTTATTTTCCAAAAATCATTTAAAAATAGAAATTAATTATTAAAAATTCTAAAAATAGTTTTAAAAATTATTTGAAGTTATAAAAATTAACTTTTAATAATTTGACATACTTTTCATAAATACTAATATTTATTTGGACATTATTGATATTTAATAAATGTATTAAATAAATTGATTAAAAATGATTTTATTATATTTTAAATTATTTTAAATGATAATAAAGTATTTAAAAATATTTGAAGTTATAAAATATAACTTTTAATACAAATTTCATTAATTATTTAATATTAATGATATTAGATTTATTTAACAATTATATTAAATAAATTAATTAAAAATGATTTTAATTTTATAAAAATCAATTTAAATGAAAATAAATAGTTTAAAAATATTTTAAGTTATAAAATATAACTTTTAATATTTAAAGGTAAATTTAATTAATAATTTAATATTAAATGATATTAGGGTTATTTAATAATAATATTAAATAAATAATTTAAAAATGGTTTAATTGATTTAAAAAGCATTTAAAAAGGAAATAAATAAATTAAAAATATTTTAAGTTATAATTAATGACTTCTAATATTTTGAAAAATAATATATTAATACTTAAAATATTAATGATAATTATTTAAAAAAGATTTTTATTGTTTTAAAAATCATTTAAGGGTAATAAAAAAGTTTTAAAAATATTTTAAGTTATAATTAATGACTTTTAATATTTTGATAAATAATGTTTAAATATTAATGGTAATTATTTAAAAATGATTTTAAATGTTTTAAAAATATTTTGAGTTATTATAAATAACTTTAATATTTTGGAAATGGTTTCTTTAATAATTTAATATTAATTAAATATTAATGATAATAGAATTATTGAATAATTAAATCATTTAAAAATGATTTCAGTGTTCGAAAAATCGTGATAATTAATTAAAAATTATTATAAGGCTTTGAAAAAGAATATGACTGATATTTAAATTACCTAAACGTATATTGAACTACAGAATAAAGTTTTAGACTCGATAATTACCCTATAAAGCCGTCGGTACCCCGAAATGTTTCAGAAATTGATCTGAACTTTGATAATTTAACTTAATACGTGTTTGTTTGTGATCCAATGATTGTTAAACATATATGACAATGTGATTAGGTTATGTGCTGACTACAAATAGCAGTACTATGTGATATGATATATTATTCTAATCGAACGAATGATCTTATTACTGATATGTTTCAATATAAAAGATAAAACTAAGTTGCGTAATTGTAAGAAACAACTCAGGCAAGTATCCTAACTTTGCATTTAACTTATGCAATGGAGTAAGAAAATTTTAAAATTGTATTATCATTGTGCCGGACTATTAACTCAATTGTTATATATTTTGTATCCAATCGTTTATATTCATACAAGTTCTCAAACTATTCGATCATTGTTTATCAACATTGTATTATTATATAATCCAGATATTTATTCTGTTCGTTAATTTCTAAATATGGTTAGACAAGTATCCTCACTTGGATAATCATTGTATTTAATCGCATGTTGATACATACTTATTGGTTTCCAGTATGTATATATTGACTTAAAAGTCGTCTATGCTATTTGATTCGGCTAGACACAAACTTAAAAATATTGTTGAATAAGATAGAACTTTATTGTATCCAACCAGATTGTTTTGGTTCAGATTCTCGACTAAGTATGAACATCCCGTAAATGGGAAACTTTTGTGCACCAAAGGTGGATAAGATAAATGATAATCTCATTCTTGAATGTAGTATTAATCAATATAGACCATAACGGGCTGATCACCCCCCGTGCCTGTAAGTTATGATGATTTGCAGATGAAGTTTTGCTAAACCTTATCAAAAATTTAAAACAAAGTTCATAGTCTGTCGACTGCTCTCCATTTATAGTCATTACGTTGTTTCAAAAATTTGATATAGAATAAATATGTCGTTATTATTGGTTCAACTTACTTCACAACTATTGATTCATTTTCAAAGTGGTATTCAAAGAAAACATTTAGTTCGTTCTGCTAACCCTTATTGTTTAATATTACTTGCTGGGCAATTAAATGATCATTCTTGCTTAATTTAAATGTTTTTAGCTAAGCGTGATCAACCAGAAAGCTCTGCCAAGAACAAAGGAAAAGGAAAGCTGGTAGAATAAGTTTATGTTTTCTTATATAATAATTAAACTTTATTAAGACGATGATACTTATTAATTTTCATGTAATGAATGTTTAAAGGTCGCGTACCTGGGGATTTAGACTTTGATATGTAAATTAAGTTTGCTATTTATAATATTGTTATTATTATTAGTATTATTTCACTCATAGAAATGATATCATGAAGCACCGAGTTTGGGTTTCAAGTACCTAAATTTGGGGGCGTCACAGAATATCCAAAGGAATTTTTATTTGGTCAAAAGTTTGATATTATTTGTTTCTACACTTATTCAAACCCCCTTCTAAGTGTGCCTACTTAAATTTTATTTGGTATCAGAGCTTGGCTCTACTTATCTTGGTCTTAAAGGTGACTTGAAGGGAAAGATTTTTATATGGCACAATTTGGAAACACTCATCAAGAAGAACAATCAACAAACCGACCTTTATTACTCTATGGAACAGAGAACTACAATTTCTAGAAATTCCGAATGAGGATCTATCTTAAGCGAGACCCATGGGAATTGTGGGTGGTAGAGAATGGACCGGTGATCCCAAGGAAAAATGACGGCACTCCAAAAAATCTACTCGAGATGGACTCAACCGAAACCTATATGGTCTTATATGATTCAAAATCAATGAACAGACTTCTTAGTGGCATGGTACAATCCGAAATAAATAAAGTCTCATCATGCAACACAACTAAGGAGATATGGGATACTCTAGTGGTAAGTCATGAAGGAACATGCAATGTAAGAGAAGTTAAGTTAAGCATGCTCATGCACGACTATGAAATGTTTAAGCTAGAGAAAGGTGAAACAATTAAAATGGCTTAAAGACGATTTCTAGTACTCCTAAATTCCTTAAAGTTGCTTGATAAGTCAATTCCACAAAGTGAAATCAATCGTAAGCTATTTCAGGCTAAGCCCAAAAGGTTTGCATCCAAAATTACTACTCTCTTTGGTGAACTGGAAGAATATGAACATCAATTAAAAAAGATATGATGACGAGGAAGAAGTTCCTCGAACGAAAGTGTTAGCTCTAAATGCAGGAATTGAAGAGGAACTTGAAGATAACTCAGATGATGAAATAACTATGATCTCAAGAAGACTCAATGGATTACTTCAGAGAAAGAACAAAAGGAAGAACACATTCAATCCAAAAAAAACTCAAACCAAGCAAACCGAAGAAACATATTTTGAATGCGGACGACAAAGTCACTTCAAGAAGGACTATTTCCAGCAAAAGAACAAAGGAAATCAAGGTACTAAAGAAATCAAAAAGAACAAAGCCTTCTTAACATGGAGTGACGATGAAGAATCCGAAGTGGAGATAGATGCAAACGATGAACTAGCTCAAATATGCTTCATGGGACTTGAAGGTGAATCTAGTGAGGTATCTCTCTATGATATTATTGTTTTAAAACAAGAAAAAGAAAAGCTAAAAGAAAAAAATATGTACTTAAAAGATCTAGTAAACACACTAATACACGAAGTCGAATCACTAATAGATGAAAAGAAGGAAATAGAAAAAATAACACACACAAATGAAGAAATGGTATTAGCTACGAAAAATGATTATTTAGATAACTACAACAAAATACTTTTTAACAAGGTAAAACAATTAAATGATGAAGTGGAAAAATTAACAAATGAGATAAAGATGAGAGATGTATGTATTGATACGTTTAGTGATGAGTCTCGTAGTAAAACACCTCCAACTAATGAACTTTAAAAGGAAATAGAGTCACTAAAACTTTCCCTATCTAAATGTGTACATGGTGAAGAAAATTTAAATGTCATGTTAGGGAAACAAAGACCTAGTTATGCTAAACAAGGTATTGGATATAACCCAGTGTATAGAAAAGAAGTAGAAATGTGTAAGTCTAAATCATCCTTTAAATTAAATTACTGTACGCCATTCATTACATGCAAAAATTATGGCACTAAAGGTCATCTAGAGATAAATTTCTTAAAGAAGAAAAATAAAAGTAGAAATAAAACATTATGGATAAAGAAAAATGATTTGATTTTAAGTAACACAAACAAACTTAAAAAGATATGGGTACCAAAAAGATAAATGGCACCTTCTTTGAACAAGTATGTTTTAAGGCAAAAATATCTTCTCAAAAGTGGATTCTTGATAGAGGATGCTCACGCCACATGACGGGTGACAAATCAAAGTTTGTGGAGCTAAATATCAAAAATAAACATGGAACTGTCACGTTTGGAGACAATCGATCATGTGAAATAGTCGGGAAAGGTAAAATTAGGAATGGTAATGTTAATATTAACAATGTTCATCTTGTTAATGGTCTAGAATTTAATCTTATCAGTGTCAGTCATTTAATGGATAATGGACATCAAGTAAAATTTGAAAAAGACAAATGCACAATTTTACATGGTACTAACACTGCTACTTTAGTTGCCCAAAGAGAAGGAAATATATATACTCTTGATTTTGAGCAGCAGGAGGTAGAATTATGCCTTGCAATAATTCAACATGAAGCAAACCTATGGCATAGAAGAATGGGACATGTTCACATGGACCTAATCAAAAAGATATCATCAAAGAACTTAGTGAAAGGATCACCCAAAATAAATTTTGAAAAGAAAGGTATATGTGAGCATTGTCAACTCGAAAAACAAGTAAGAACATCATTCACAACCAAGAACATGGTATTAACTTATTCTCCCTTACAATTACTCCATCTTGATTTATTTGGACCTGAAAGGCATACTACTCTAAATGGTAAATTTTATGGATTTGTGATAGTCGATGATTTATCTAGATACACATGGGTACTATTTCTTAGAACCAAAGATGAGGCATTTAAAGAATTTGAAAAACTAATCAAAAACTTGGAAACAAAATATAGTCTTAGTCTCATAAAAATTAGAAGTGATCATGGTACTGAATTTCAAAAGGATTTTATTATATTTTGTAATAAAAAAGGAATTACTCATAAGTTCTCAGCACCTAGAACCCCTCAACAAAATCGAGTGGTAGAAAGGAAAAATCGAACCTTACAAGAAATAACTAGAACTCTAATTCAAGAAAGTAAACTTACAAAGAAATTTTGGGCCGAAGCTGTAAACACATCGTGCTATGTACTAAATAGAGTGCTTAGCCTTCTATTTATCTTGAAAACACCCTATAAATATTTAAATAATAGACTTCTTAATATAAGTTATTTCAAAGTATTTGGATCTAAATGTTTTATTCTTAATACTAGTGACAACTTGGGTAAGTTTGATGCTAGATGATATGAAGGAATATTCATTGGATACTCTCAAAATAGTAAAGAATATCACATATATAATGTTCAAAAGATGTGTATTGAAGAATCTATACATATTAAATTTAATGAGTCTAACAATGATATTCCAAAAGAAAGAGAAGAAGATACAGGGAATCTAGAGACTGTTGCAGATCCAACCTATCATATAAAGAAAAATAACACGTTAAAGGAACCTTTCCAGCAAGTTAAATTAGACGAGTAGTAAGACCAGGTACCTATCCAGTAAGCTAAATACGAAGAACATGAACTTATCCAGCAAGGTGGACTAAACGAACAACAAGAACTTGATCCAGAAAACACTAATCATCAATAAGAAGAAATGATCCATGACATTCAACTTCCAAAATCAGTAAGATACATCAAAAATCATCCTCCAAATAATATTATTGGCAATATAAATGAAGGAGTTACCACAAGGAGAAGGGCACAAAACTTGTGTGCATTTTTAGCATTCTTATCCCAAATTGAACCAAAGAATGCCAAAGAAGACATACTTGACAAAAATTGGTTACTAGCAATGTAACAAGAGCTACAATAATTCGAACGATGTCAAGTTCGGAAGTTAATGCCTCCTCCAAAAGATGTATCTATTATTGGAACTAAATGGGTGTTAAAAAATAAGCTTGATGAATATGGAACAATTATAAGAAACAAAGCTAGACTAGTGGCTCAAGGATATAACCAACAAGAAGGGATATACTATGAAGAAACATTTACTCCTGTAGCCCGATTGGATTCTATTAGAATATTGTTAGCATTTGCGTGCTTCAGAAAGTTCCAACTACACCAAATGGATGTCAAAAGTTCCTTCCTCAATAACTATATAAATGAAGAAGTATACGTAAAATAGCCTCATGGATTCGAGCATGAAAAGTTCCCACATCACGTATACAAACTGAAGAAGGCACTCTATGAACTCAAACAAGCTCCAAGAGCTTGGTATGAGAGATTAAGTAAGTACCTCCTATCAAATGGTTTTATAAGAGGTAAAATCGATTCTACTCTATTTATTAAACGTCAAATTAAAGATATTATCATTGTACAAATATATGTAGATGATATAATATTTGGTGCTACTAATAACTTTTTGTGTGAGTGGTTTTCCAAATGCATGCACAATGAATTTAACATGAGCCTAATGGGAGAACTCAATTATTTTCTGGGCCTTCAAATCAAGCAAAATTAGGATGGTATTTGTGACAACCCGGGATTTCGAATAATTTGAATTTTACGAATAATATTTTTAATTATTATTTAATATTAATATTGATTATTAATTTTGTGACAAGTATCTGTGATACGAGTCTAGAGAAGGGGTCAATTTGTGTATTGACTAATAAATTAAGAGTAGAGTTGCGCTTAACGGAGAATAAAACCCTAACCCTAAGTCCGGATAGGAATTCGATAGAAAATATAATTAAAATAATTATATTAATGAGTACATGTTTGTAATATATAGACTATTGATCAATGATTGGTCGGGTAGGGTACACTTTTAGTAAACCTTAATAAGGGATTAAAAACCCTAATGCATAGTTAGGAACCATAATCGAAAGCTGGGAAACCCTGATTTTTAATTCGGGAATCCTAAACCCTAATTAGGAAACCCTAATCCTAATTAGCAAGCCAAATGTAATTAGTAAACTTTATTGTGATTAGTAATCTTTAATATAATTAGGAAACACTAATTATATTTTTGAAATCTTAATTTTATATTTTAAAACCCTAATTTAAAAAATCCTAGAAACTAAGGTTATAAAACCTAAGGGTTAGAACCTTAGGGTTAAACCCTAAGTGTTTAGACATTGTCAAGAATACCATTAAATTTAGAATACATATGACAAAAATGCCCTTTTTGGATTTTTATTAGATTACTTGTAAATCTTGCCAATATAAGAGTTGGTGACCAACTATTATTGAATTTTTGACTCAAATCTTAGCAAACCAACCTCTCATTGACAACTATAGCAGCAACATGCATTGCATCTAAGGATTTATAAGAGATAAGAGAGAGAAAGTCTAGCATTTTACTTATTTTGCACTTCAACACTTAACAACTCTCTCTCTCTCCCAAGCCTCCGAATTTTCTAAGTAATTCAGTCCCTAAAACACCTCCTAAAACACCTCCTAAAACACCTATATCAGTTAAGGAGATCACAGATCAAGGATTGGACTAGAAAGGTATAAACCTAAACCCTAATTTTGATCTTCTATGCTAAGGTAAAGTTTGTGATTATGTGTTAAGATTCATGCTAGAAGATGTTTTATGATGATCTAACATGGATCCATAGCATTAAAGTGGGTAAAAATGAAGTTTTTCAAAAACTGTCCAGGAACACAAAAGGTGGCCTGACAACCGAATGTCAGTGGCCCTAGATTCTTTTCTGTTTTTGATTTTTGTTGTTTTAAAGTTGTAATATGTAGTTTGTCATGCGGTCTTTGATCTGGAAGTGGAATCACAACGATTACATGTCTAGATCAAAAGTTATAAGCGGTCAAAACCCGTTGACCGAGCATGACCAAAAGTTTCTAGGCAACCCAGAAACTCGTTAGCAGCGTCTGACAAGGTTTTGCAAGGCACAAATCTATCAGATGTTAAGTATTTTGATCATGTTGCTGTAACATACTTGTAACCTGTAATATAGACTCTAGATCCATGGCCTTAGATCTCTTAAAAAAATCAAGTGCTCGAATCTAGTGGACGGTTAAATTAGACCATCCGGTATCAATTTTTGTTTTCTGGAATTTCCAAAAAATGTAAGAGCACGCCCTTTGACAGACTTTGACCAGGTAGATTATGGAGATTGTGATGTTGTTGGACTGACATAGTGTTATGTAAATGTTCCTTGTCATGAACACTATAGGTTTGAACCTTTGGACCACATATATCATGACCAGAACTGTAAGATCCCCAACTTTTATGAATAAATATTAATTCTTCTCGAAATATATTTTTTAATATTATGGTGTGGATTTGATATAATGTTATAATTGTGGGTAATATTTACAAATTTTGCAAAGTAAGCAAGTGGTTATATAATATTCTATTGGTCGGGGAATATTCATTTTAACATGGAATATTTGTACGCCGGCACAATCATTGGTGGACCCCACAATGAAAGTATTGTCGTAGTTAGAAAACGACAGAATTATCTTTTTAGAAAAATAATGGCGAAAGTTTTACCGTTGAACTACCCGGTGGTAAAAATATAGTAATACGCGTGGTTGCATAGTAGCACACGGTATTGATTATTGATGTATATATTATATGAGGTAATGAATACGAGTATGATACGAATTATTATATGAGTATGTATGAATGATGGTATGTCGTATATGTTGAATAAGTATACGAGTTAGAATACGAGATTAATACGTATACAATACGTTTTAAGGTTTTAAGCCATATGTAATTGAACTTGTGAGATTATGTAGGAAATGAAAAGTCTAAATGGGATTGTATTAAGCCCAATGTAAACTAATGTTAAAGCCCAAGTATTGGTTAATGTAAAGTCCAAAGTGAATTAATGCAAACCCAAAAACATATATTCAGCTAATTAAATTAAAGCCCAAATTAAGATCCAATGGGTGAATATGATCCATGGGGTAACTTATGTGGGGCCATGATCACAAGGGTGATCTTGGTGGCCAAGTAAAAGTTGTGAGGAGTAAGCATTGGATAAGTGTTGTAATAAGCAAGTTAACTTAATAACTAAGTAAGGAATAGTAAGGAGGTGATTAAGGAGGTGGGATTGGTTTATTGACCAATATGCCCTAATCTAGCAATTTCTATAAATAGGAAGCTTACTAGCTCATTTGTCACTTGTTCAAAAACACCAACAACTTATAGCTTATTGAATAGAGAGAAAAAGCAAGAAAAGTAAGAGTTAGTCTTTCATAATCAAAAAAGCAAGATGAATAAGAAATCTTTGTTTATCAAAGGTAATATCCTTTAAACCATTAGTCTTCCTATCTTCCTATCTTCCATAGTAGCTTGTTAGAGAAGTGATGAATGGTGGTGCATGTACGATAAGGAGTATGAGAATGGTTAATGAATGGACTTAAGTTTTAATAAGCCGTGAATAAACACATTGTTCATAGATAAGTTATGAACTAAGGAAGAACTTGTAACATGTTTACATGGATGAAGTTTGTATGATAAAAAGATGTAAGGATAATGGTTAAAAGACTTAAACTATTATAAGTTGTAGACACTCAAAATTTTCTGCACACCTGTCACTAATAGTGCAGGAGGATAGATTCGTCTTTCAAGAGGGAACCTTGGAAGACAGTTCATATCCATTCTGGATACTATTGGAAGTTCAGCATCAACCCCGGAACACACACCAGGAGTAACAATTCCAACCTCGGAGATAACCCCGAGGCGTGCAGATCCAATACCGAAACACACACTTGAGAAGACTGATTAATCTCGGAGATAACTACGAGGTATCCAGTCTTAGTCCCAATCATGGGAATAGCTACCAACCTTGGTGATCACCCCAAGGAATGCAGTTCCGATAATAACCTCAAAAATATTTATTTCAAATGTAACTAACTTCAATCTTGGCACTCACAACGAGACACCCAGTACCAACCCGGAGATAACACCGGGAGGACATACACACCTCAGAGTTGACACTGAGGACCTTCAACATTTGCAGCAGTCCAATCTCAGCAATAACCATGAGCAACGTCTGCTTTATCAGCCCAAACCGGTGATAATTTCGGTGAGGGGCAAAGGTATCATCTCGCCACTCTAAATCCACATCACGCCATCTCAACATTTCATATACACCTTTCTACACAACGATGTCCCACAAGAATCAAGGAAAACCAATCCCGAGTGACTATTGTGCAGGGCAACAGATAGAATTTAAAGCTTGAAGATCGGAGGGCACCGTCCCATCTTCATGACTTCGTACAACCTCTAATCCCATGCCATTGTATAACTCTCAATAAAGGTGGTCCGAAATAGGTCCTACATACCTCAGTCAGATGTCCAAATTGCAATTCTAAAAGTTCAAGCGAACATTACAGTGCCTACGTGCACGTACTGCGAGATGACACGACTCGAGAAACCCAGGGCAACCTAGGCAGCCTCAGGTACACCTGCGGCCGGCCGTAGGTACACTTGCGGCTCCCCCCTCTATAAATAGATGGCTTGGGGTGGCCATTTTAAGAAGAGAAAGTGCGAGGAAGCCCTGTCAAATTTGCTCCGTACTTGTAATATACTGAGTGCTTTCCCATTTTAAACACTTGTGAGCTCGATTGAGTTATGCCTCGATTGAGCCTAGACTTTGGTCTGGAGCATTTACTTGATTTAATATATATATATATATATATATATATATATATATATATATATATATATATATATATATATATATATATATATATTCTTATATATATTGACTGTGTGTCGAACTTTGTTCGATGAGCCTAGACTTCGGTCTGGAGCGTTTACTGCTTTAATTTTTATATATATATATATGTATATATATATATACATTTTCGTCCTGCCTGGAGTTTACTTCGTGGCAGTTGATCGCTTTTACAGCTTTCTTTATGTTTCGTCCTGCCTGGAGTTCACTTCGTGGCAGTTGATCGCTTTGTACATCTTTATCTACGCTTCGTCCCGCCTGGAGTTTCCTTCGTGGCGGTTGATAGCTTTTACAACTTTATTTACCTTTTCTGATCCCCCATGGAGGTGCTTCGTGGTTGGTGATCATGTCTGTATATATTTATTTACAGCTTTTATATATATACGTACTTACTGCTTTTATACAAATTGCAACATCATGTTAGCCTAGGAATCATGAGATCATAGATTCAGCCTACTGAATCTAGATTTGGTTCCCGTGATAGACCTTTTTCAGCTGTAAGCAGCTTGTAAATTTATATGCGATGTCTGAATTTCCTCAGATGGTTCTCATACCCACGAGGAAGTTGGCATTATTTTGTACATTATTTTCTTATAGATGCTTCGCATCTCGGAAATAAAATCAATCTAGCCGAATACTTAATAAAATGGAAGTGTAAAAGGTCTCAATTACTATTGAGCATCATGGTTTGAAAAACCTCTTTTACAAAACATCACTGCCATATCTTGCTAAAAACTGAATTTTTACATAAATTCAAACCCTATGTATATAGGTGCGAACGAGGCCTCACGCTACTTCCAAATAACAGCACATTGACCCACCCACACACACACATTTAGATAACAGTTTCTTGAAAAGAGGTGGTCACCGTGGTAACACAGATGTCGGGTGGGGGGGGGTGCCTAACACCTTCCCTCCGCATAATCAAGTCCCCGGACCCTAATGAATCTCGGTTTCACTGACCCGTTTAACAGTGTCACATCACTGGGTCAATGTGCAAACCTTTTTTCGGTTGTGTTGGTACAACCAGTTAAAAAACCAACTAGCGACTCTTAACAGTCCATCATCGACATTATACATGTCGGGCCTTTTTCACATGTTTTTTCAAACAAATCTCACCTAACATGAGAACACCAAAGAACAAGTAACGAAAAGGGACAATTAAAAATCCCGACATCTACATAAGTCATGTAAAATGAAATCATAAGTAGTTTATACTTTTATAAGTTATAAACTCATGAAGAACAAGCAATAACTTATCATGTAAATAAGTTGATATAATATGTATGTTAAGATGTTAGTATGATGGATAGAATCCATTTGAAATGAAGAACAATTAATAAGTAACGAAGTTATGCCAGAATTCACACGATTAGACGATAATCGTCGAGTTCATGAAATTCTCGGAATGGAAGTAGAATTTTGATATTGATCAACATAGAGTACTATAGGCCGATCACTTAGATGTGCTCGTAAGTAATGTAGGACATACGGACTTTGTGCCGGGTTGTCCTTTTTCAAAGAAAGTATGAAATGCTCAGGGTCTTGCATCAAAATTGATGTTTTACTGAATATTATTCATTGTGAAACATTTTAAAGAAAAGTGATGTGCTATTTTGAATTATCGATAGTACTTCATAACTATTGTTCAGTTATTGAAGATATACGATTCCTATGTTTCAAGCATATTGTTTAATGGAATTGTCATACTTGCTGAGATAGTTATGCTCGCTCTTGCTTGAACCATATGAATGCAGCTAAGACCGAATGGACCGAAGGATCCGGTAAAGATAAGGGAAAGGCTAAGCCATACCGTTGAACTGTCTATGTAATAGTATATGTTTAATGTTGTAATGTATTTGATATTATTACAAAGAACTTATGTATTGGATATAAAGAACCTAGGAAGGGAATATTGTTTGGAATATATATATAAGACATATTCGTTCTTTTAAAGAATTTCAACTGAATGTATGTGTGAACTGTAGCACCGTGTAGCACCATATGTCAAGTTGGAAGATACCCGAATTTGGGGGTGTCACATGTTGGTATCAAAGAAAGAGGTTATAAAACTTAAGGGGGAATTAGAGCCTTAAGTTATAACCTTAAGAAAAGTCAAACAAGTAAAAGATGGAAATTAACCCTATAAAAATGCATTATATATGTTACGTGTTTTTATTATTTTACTGACGTGTACTAATCCAACTAAATTGTTTTGTTATAGATGTTAGGAGAAAATGAAATGTATAGGGATATACATGTAGTCAGTGAAGAGTCGGTGAATCAAGTAGAGATTATACCGAACCCTATAGCAGTAGAGCCTGAAGTGGTGATAGTTGAGTCTGGAGACTCTGAAAGACTAGACCTCATGGCCATGTTCGATGGCATGTCTGAAGAGGAGGTGGAGGTGGTGTTATTTAACACCATAGAACCTGAAGAAGAGATGACTCTGGGGGAGTCAATGAGAGCACTGTTTATGGCAGTATTGGATAGAAACATCTAGTATTGTAAGGAGGTAAAGTAGTTGAAAGAGGAATTCTATGTTGTCTTGGAGGATAAGACATACATAGAGTTTATGTGGGAGCAGGAACATGACTAGCGAGTGTTAGCAAAGGATAAGGTCCAAGAGCTAAAACAAGAGGTCTTTGAGCTCAGGCAGGAGCTAAAGACCAAAAATAGAAAGTAGGGAGGATGTTCTATATTCATAGGAGTGCTCATGACGATTTCCAGCAGCAAGTAGCTGGGTATCCGATAGAAGAAGGGCAGACTCAACATACTATCAGCCGAGATATTATCGCCAATCTTTCCAATGCGGATTTTGAGAATGCCTTAAGGAAAATGTAATCTAGTAGTAGCTAGAGTAGAGTTAGATATGTGAATATGATGTATCTAGTAATGACGTAAAATACTTTTTTGTATATCAAAGATTAGTCTTTTGTAAATCCTAATTTTTGGAAAGCAATTGCGGGATAGTAATGTAATCAGCTTAGGTTGTTTAATGCGAATGATATAGTATTGTACTACAAGGAATGAATCAATATAAGCCCTTTTTTTGAAAAATATTACGTAATGAGTAGAAGTTATTGTTAATCATGAATAATAACTAACCAACAAGAAACAAATAATAACAAAATGTGTTGTTTATTGTAACAGCAAAATGCTGCCAAGAAGGAGACAATGTAATCAATAGGCTAATGTAAATCAACCGGAGGGAGGTGCGGTAAACCCAATGCAGGAATTCATTAACTTGTTAACAGCCGCGTTTAATAGAAATGGGGCTAATGTACCCGTAAATCCTGGAGTAGTACGAGCTACTACTTTTACAGATTTTAAGAGTGTCGGTCTGCCGAAGTTCAAAGGAACTACGGACCCTATAAAAGCCCAAACGTGGGTAAAAGAAATTGAGAAGGCATTTGTAATTAAAAATGTCGATGAGGGCTAGAAGGTTGCTTTTGCAACCTATATGATGAAGGGTGAGGCCAACCTTTGGTGGGAGGTGAACCAGAATAGAGCTGGTACCGAGAACCTAATATGGGTAAGGTTCAAGGAGATCTTCTTTGAGAACTAATTTCCCACAAGTATGCAAGGGAGGATGGAAATGCGGTTTCTGGAATTAAAACAAGGGGAGATGACAGTTCCCCAATAAGCTGCCAAGTTCAATGAACTGGCGAGGTTTGCTCCACATCAAGTGGACACGGAGGTTAGGAAAGCTAGGAGGTTTGAGCAGGGCTTGAAATCCTGGCTCTATAGCCGAATATCTGTGTTCCAAAGTATTTCTTTTGGGACCATATTAGAGAAGGCAATAATTGATGAGGGCGGGAATGAGGCTCTAAGCCAGTACCACAAGGATAAGAAGAATAAGGGTAAAGTGGATGGGGGAATGAAGACCGAGGGAGCCAACAAAAGTGGCAAAGGTCAGAAGAGGAGGTTTAACTTTGGGAATACCAGAGTGAAGCAAGGAGATCCGAAGAGGAGGATGGAGGCCTGCAAGACCTGTGGGAAGACTCACTTAGGAGTCTGTCACAAGAGGAAGGCTGTATGCTACAACTGTGGACATGAAGGGCATATTTTTCCTAAGTGTCCAAGTCCGAAGAAGAACCATAGATGCTTTGTATGTGGGTCAAATGACCACATAATAAAGATTTGCCCGAAGAAGGGGACAAACAGGAATAAGGGCGCTAATAGCGGTAAGTTAGCTATTGGTGGTCCAGCGCAGCCGGGTAGGCCGATGGCCTGTACATTTAATATGACGGTTCAAGATGCGGTGGCATCAAGGGAAGTAGTTTCATGTATTATTCCGATCAACGACATAAATGCTTACGTGCTATTTGATAAGGGTGCTACTTGTTCATTTATAGCATGTGATTTTGCAAGACGATTAGGATTACTTCCCGAAAAGTTGCTTATACCTTTGAATATTCAGGTAGCAAACGAAGAGATAATTCCCGTTGAAGATATTCATAGGAGTTGTTGTGTAAACATACAGTGGTATAAATTATCGGTAGATTTGATACCGATAATGTAATGACCGAGAAATTCAGATCCTATTTTAAAATGATTTTATTAAATTAAATAATAATAAAATCATATTCCATGTGTTATCAAGATAGTTGTCATTGTATAACCTATTTATGTTAGAATGTTGTAGTATTTGAGCTATGTGGATGAATTAAAGTGTTTTAATTTCCAAGACGAAAATAAAAGTTTTCCGAGAAATTTCCCGAAAAACACTATTCATCGATATTTGCTCGGGATATAATTTTGAGTTTCCGAGAAATACGTAATGATGGAATAACAAGGTAAGATGGATTATGTAATAAAAATCTAGTTATGGAAAATGTAATAATTCGCTTGTGGACTTAATTTATAAACGTTAAGGAAGGCGAAATAGTATTGAATAAGTAATAATGTATGATACTTTGTATTGTACGGAGTAATGAAAATGAAAATAATACTAAGTATTATACGAGTTTGTAGGAAGGATGAAATATCGTATATAAATTCTATATGAATTACAATACGAAAATAATACATCATCAATATGTATTAAGAAATGTTAATGGACTTGGAAGATTGGTTAACAATTATAAACAAGTCCAAGTGAATTAAAGGGAAAGGCCCAATCATTAATGAATGAATAAACTAGTGTTTATTAATGAAAAGCCCAAAGGTTGAATTAATGCAAGCCTAAGATAGAATCCATGTGTTGTATGACCCATCGGGCAAACCATATCAATATGGTTAATATGTGGTGATCAAGTTAAGAGTAATGGCCAAGACTTAATATGTGATGACGAAGTATTAAGAGTAATGACCAAGTTAAAGGAGTAATGACCAAGTGTAGGATAAGAGTTGTGCTAGCCAAGTAATGAATAGTAAGGAGGTGGCTTAAGGATGTGACAACCCGAGAATTTGGGCAATTTATTAAAATATTAAATGATTGATTTTAGGTCAAATATTAGACCTAGACAGAAAATAAGTGTATGCGTTTAATGTTATTGGGATTGAATTTTGAGGATTTCAAAATTCGGTAAAGGAAATAGGTGAATTATTCAGGATTAAGAATTTATGTTAATATGTTCTGTGTTCATGATTAATGATGTATTCAGAATGTGGTTAAGGGTCATGGGTTGAGCAGATAAATTACATCTGTGATAAACCCTAAGTATATATTAAGATCGAAAGCGTTCAGTTAAAAAACCCTAACGTCTAATAAGAAACCCTAGAAATCGGTTCTGGAAACCCTAGTTTCAGTTCCGGGAGTCCGAAATCTTAAATCGGATATTGAAAACCCTAGATTGGGAATGCAATTTATGTACAAGGTTAAACGCCTATAATTTTAATTAATTTGGGAAAACCCTAAAGAATTACTGGAAATTCTAGTTGATTATAAAAAACCCTAATACCAGATCTGAAAACCCTAATTTCAGATTCTGATAAAATGAAAGCCCTAATCTGGGAATGGAAAGGATAATTATAATGCTTATGTGGTATTAATAAAGTATTAATTAGGGTAAATGTTAATTAATTAACAAACCCTAATTTTCAATTTTAGGAACCCTAATTGTTCCGTCAGAAACCCTAATGCTCAGTTGTGGATTTAATTGCTAAATTAGCAATGCTAATTAGGAAACCCTAATCCTAATTATTTTTAAATTATGAGTAATTAGAAAACTCTAATCTAATTACGATATTTAATTTCTAAATTAGAAAATTAATTTTTCTATTAGAAACCCTAATTCAAGGATTTTGAACCCTAATGACCATTTTGACCCTAATTGCTTTATTAGCAATTGTAATTAGGAAATGCTAATCCTAATTAGCAAGAATGAATGTATGATTAAGAAATTTTTATATAATTAGAAAATTCTAATTATAAGTTAAAAATATTAATCTTCTATTTTTATAACCGAAATTCGGAAATGTTAGAAATTAAATTATAAGTTAAGGGTTAAAACCTAAACCCTAAAATGTCCAAACCCTAAGGGTTTGTATCAAATGACCATTCTAGAATTAAAATGGTGAGGAAATGACAAATATGTTTTTTTTATTTATTTTAAGAAGTTGGTGTTATAGGCTTTGACTTTAGGGGAGTGGTTCACCAAAACCTAACCCTAGCCATGTGGTAAAATCTCCCAAGATCAGCCAATCTTGACACATAGCCATTAGATACAGTGAATCAACTAGATCAAAAAGGAGAAAAGAAAGTAAAGTTATTTACTTTACTTGTAAAAATCAACCAAGTCCCTTCTCTCTCCTCAAATTCGAAATCTAGAGTGAGAGAGAGAAAGAAAAGATGAAGCATGCTCAGTTCATAGCAACTTAGGAACAGAATCAGAATTCAGAAATCAAAATCAAGCTCAAAAGGTATAAAAATCCTAAAATTTCGAAATCTGTGATTTGATGTTGTTTGATGTTAGTGATTGTTCAAAGTTGTGTAATAGGGTGTCAATTAGAGATCTGGGTTGTTGGATCATGAACCCATAATATCAAAGTGCACGAATCTTGCATTTTTGGAAATCTGGAAATTTATGGTCTGACAGTCGAATGTCAGGGCCTTTAAATCCTTGTCTGTTAAGGGTTAGTGCTGTTTTATGTTTTAGATCTATTGTATGCCATGAGTTCTTTACTCTGCAACTTTAATCCAGTCCAGAGCTTGTGTAGATTAAAAGATATTAAGGGTCAAAGGTCGTTGACCGATCACAAATTTATTTTCTGGGCAGCCCAGAAAATTCCCAAAATTTCTGACAAGGATTTCGTGGCTTCTGATCATGATAGTTTTTATGTTTTTGGTCATGTTGTTAGTTGGATCTTGTAGGCTAGTATATGAAATACAAATTCATGCCATCAGATCCCCATGATCAACAACCGAATAGTAGATAATCACGGTCAAACATACGTTGACCAAACTGCCTGAAGAACAAATCTGGGAAATCCAGATTTTCCCAGATGGTGTTGACCACATTTTCATGAACCCAGATCTGACTTGTTCTTGATTAAATGATGCTGTTAAAATATCTATGTTGTAGTATGGTCTAGGGACTACAGTTTAGTATCTTTACATCACTTAAACAACACACCAGATTCATTAATTAACGGTCAAAGGTGACTGCTCAGTCACGAAACAATTTCTGGAAAACCCAGAATTCGGCCAAGAACAGCTTTGTTGCATAGTTTGACCAGCATGAATCTTATGTATATGTTGTTGTTAGAACGATATGTTGATATGTATTTGTACCCTGACATATGTTCTACAAGATTCAACCTCTATATCACATAAACCGAACATGGAATGAAAGTTATAAGGACCCAAACTAGGTACCTATGAATCTGGAAAACCCAGAAAGACGAAGAACACGTCTGACAGGTAGTTTGAGAGCTTAGATCTCTCAGTTGTAAAGTGTTATGGCCATAAAATTTGATTGTAGTTGTAGTATTACACTTATATTACATGATTAGAACAATATCCAGCCCAGAAACACACAGAACAAGAAATTAAAACCGGTCAAACAAGGACCCTCGCTCACTGACAGATTTCTGGGTTTGAAGCTCAAGAACACCTATAGAGACGGTTCTGTCGCTATAGGGCCCTTTAGCGACAGTTTATTTCTTATTTTCCGGAAAATGATTAAATAAATAGAAAAAAATGGTTTTTAATTATTAAAAATACATAATAAATTATGAAAAATTATTTTAAAGTCTGAAAAATAGTTTTTTTACTATTTTAAGTATATTTCGAAAATAGTTAATATTTTTGGAATATAAATGGTATTTATTTATTTAATTATAATATTAAATAAATTATTTAAAAATGATTTTAATTCATGAAAAATAATATTATGGTATAAGAAAATATTTTAAGTTATTTTTGATGACTTTTGATATTTTGTGATGAAATTCATTAATAATTTATTATTAATGGTAATTAGTTTATTTAATAAATATATTAAATAAATTATGGAAAAATAGTATTAATGATTTAAAAATCATATAAAAATGATTTAAGTGTTATAAAAATATTTTAAGTTATAAATTATAACTTTGATATTTTGGCATTTAAATATTAATATTTTTAATATTAAAAGCAATTATCGGATAATGGATTAAAGTGTTGGAAAATCAAATAATTATGATTTTAAGGTATTAAAAATACTTTGATATATTATAATTATATTATAATATTATGTTATGATTTTCATTAATATTTTATATTAAATAAATATTAATGATTAAGGAATTATGTGGTATTTAAGTCATTTAAATACGGTTTTAAGGATTGAAAAATGTTGATAAATGGTAATAATTATCCGAAAATTATTACGAGCCTAGGAAAAATGTTTTGACTGATAAGAAAATTATCTGTGATATTGTTAAGTGTTAATTCAGAGTTTGATTGAACTTAAACTCGATATTCGTCCGACTAGACCGTCAGAATGATAGAATTGTGTCGGTTTCAACTCAGACTGCAATAGTTTGACTTGATACCTAGCCTTATTGTGTTATAGACTGATAGGATTATGTGGTAATGTGTTTAGGTTATTCTGTGGATATAAATATAACAGTATTATACTGTGATGATATTATTCTAACATTGGAGATCTATATTATTAATATTAGGTCTTCGGGTAAAGCGTTATTAAATTGCGTTGCGGTAATCAACGGTTCAGGCAAGTTTTCTTATACTTAACTCTAATAAGAGTAGTTTCTTCAAGCTTATGGTTAATCATTGCTGATTGCCATAAAAATTGTACTCTGTACATCTTGCATGTATAAGTCAGGTATGAAAGGCTGATCACCTTCATTACCAGTTGGTTCAGAAATGTTTATTCATGTTTAAAACTTGTTCAGTTAAAAGTTTTTTCGTGATAATTCTCAACTATATTGATGAATTATAGTCAGCTTATTATTCATACTCTTCAATCATGATATATTGTTATATTATTGTACTTAAACTTGCTGGGCAACTTTCATGCTCACCCTTGTTATATCATGATAAACATTGCAGATAAGGCGAATGCGTTCGGATACATGAAAAAGGTTAAGGCCCAGTTCAGCTTGGGATATAAAGTGCGGCTAGTTTGTAATAATATATTTTGATAAATATTGTTGTATAATAAATAGTTTACGAAATGTGTTTAAGTTAAGGTTACTCGACCTTGGGGAATAGTGTGTAATGTAATGTATAAACAATTTATGTTTATATCTTCCGCAAATAGTGATAGAAATAGTATACCGAATCCGAGGTGATTTGGGGCCCAGGTTTGGGGTTGCTACAAAGGAGGTGGGTGATTTAATGACTAAACTACCCTAGCTTTGCAAGTTCTATAAATAGAGAAGGCTTACAAGCCTTTTGTTAATTGTTCAAATAATCCAACATTTCAAAAGTGCTTAAGTGTTAGAGAGAATAACCTACCAATAAGTCATTCCATTACTAAGAAGAAGAAGCAAGCTACCTTACCAAGACTACACAAAAGTAAGACATCTTCTCCATTATCTTCTATCTCTACCATGATAGGTTGATAAGAAAGGATGGATTAAGAAACATGATTGATAAGAAGCAAGAAGAATGAATAAGTCATGAACTTAAGCCACATAAGTTGGCAATAAGTCATTTGAACTTATAAAAGTTATAAACTTATTATAAGTTAAACTTGAATGTTAAGTATGAAAATATGAATTGGTAATGAGTTTATTAAGAGAAGTAATAAAGATGAAAAAGGACTTGTATGATCCTATGAATCATAAGTAAAGTTATATGTGAAGAACATGTAAAGTATGATTATTAAGAAACTTTAATTGTCATAAGTCACGAATAATCAAATCTTAAGTAGTTTATAATTTGACAAGTTATAAGCTCTTGAAGAATAAGTCAAAATCCAATAATGAATATAAGTTGTTGTATTAAGTATATTAAGATGTTCACATGATGAATGAAGTTCATTTTTAATGTTGAACAAATAATAAGAATGAAGATTCGCCGGAATTTGCACGATTGGACGATAATAGTCGAATTCGTAAAATTCTCGGAATATAAGTCAAATTTTGTGTTTGATCACGGAACCATGGTTTTCCAATAGAGACAAGTCATATTTGGCATTTAAGAGTCGCGAACTCAAAAATGATCGGATTCCGACTTAGAACGAAGAAACGAGCGTTGAACGTTCACGAACGTTTATCATTTTCGTTAAAAATGAACCAATAGGTGAATTTTTAGCAAACGAAGTCAAATAGATAAAATTCTTGAATGGTCATGTAGATTACGTAATTTGTGAACCGTAGGCTTTTGAATGAGCCAATTTGGACTTATAAAGAAGAAGTTATGCGTCCGGGAAGTTCACAAAATTTCCAAACTGAATTTGTTTTCTGCTGCACAGAGTTGGCGCCGCGGCGCCAACCCTAGGCAAAATGACTCGCGCCGCAGCGCAGAATAGTGTCCGAGCACACTGCAAGAGATTGCCGCAGTGCGAACCATAGTACAATATGTGTTGCCGCAGCGCTATGTACAGTACAAAAATCTCCTGGAGAGTGGCGTCGTAGCGCGACCCATTAAGTAAGGACTCGCGCTGCAGCGCCAAGTTCGGGATAGTGATACAATAAGCTCGCGTCGTAGCGCGAGATGTAAGTATAAAGCTGGAACCGCAACACCAGTCTCAGAACAAGGATGGTAATGAATGTTTCTAAGTACAAATACAAGAAAGCTAATTGATTTAAAAGTAAACTCAACTTAAGGAATGTAATATAACATTGTTTAAACTTTGTTAAACCTTAAGGATGTTGTATAAAGGTTGAGATAACCTAGTTGAATATAAATGCAAGGATAATGATAAACCAGAATGAATAGTAACTGAATCTAATACACACTTAGATTAAGATGAAGGATATAATATAGTCATATACATACTTGATTATATGTGACCTAATGTAAGGCATTACGTGATCATGTATTGTAGAGACTTGAACAACTTGAACATAAAGTTAATATATCGTAGCAAACGCTAAAGGCAAGTGTTCTAACTCTTGTCTCAGTTAAATCTGAATAAGTTTTTTTGAGGTTCATATATTCTTTCGCATGAATTGAGGTATGTTGAAGTTAAAGCCAATCCCTTTGGCTAGACTTGATGGATTGATAATCTATTCATGTATTATGAAATGTTGCTATCTTTTGTCAACTACTTGATATGGTTTTCACAAGAAGACGAAAATGTTAAACAAATGTTTTGTCGGTAAAACGACAGGCACATGAGGTTGCAAAATGCTTAAACGTGCATACATTTAATGGATGTAGTGTTGATCAACATAGAGTACAATATGTTGATCACCTAGAAGTGCTCATAAGTATTATCGGGCTTACAGACTTACTTCCTGGTTTTCCTTTTCCAATAAAGAATGAATACTCGAGGTCTCTGACTGGAGTGAATGTTTTACTAAATATTGTTGTTATTGTAAAACATTTTAGAAGAAAAGATGAAGTGCTATTTTGAATTATCAATAGTACTTCATAACTATTGTTCAGTTATCGAAGATATAAGATTTGTATGTGTCAAGCACGTGGTTATTAAATTGTTATACTTGCTGAGCTAGTTATTCTCACTCTTGCTTGAACCATATGAATACAGCTAAGACTGAACGTCCCGAAGGATTGAAAAAGTATAAGGGAAAAGCTAAGGTAGATTGCTAAGCTGTCTTGTAATAGTATAGGTCTATTGTTGTAATATAACTGATATTCTGACAAAGAACCTTTGTAATGGGTATAGAACCTGGGAAATATAAATATTACTTTAAATATATAGAAGTTATGTTCGTTCTTTGAGACTTTTCAATTGAATGAATGTATGAATGTTGTATAGTATAACACCATTTATCGAGTTGGAAGATACCCTGATTTGGGGGCGCTACAGATAAAGTTAGGAGAATTCGATGTAATTCTCGGAATGGATTAGTTGTTTAACCATGGGGCAATTATAGATTGTCAGAAGAAATGTGTGAATATTAGAACGTTGAGACAACCTCAGGTAGTATTTTACGGTAATAAATTGCTGGGGCGTTCGTGTTGTCTTACGATGACACAAACTAAGAAATTATTGAGGAAGAGATGTGTTGGTTATCTGTGCCATGTTGTTGATACCCAGAGAGTGAGAGCGACCATCGAACAAGTACCTATAGTTAAAGAATTCACGGATGTATTTCCAAGTGAATTGCTGGGTCTTCTACCGGATAGAGAGACTGAATTCGTAATAGACATTGTGCCAGGAGCGGCACCAGTTTCCAAGGCACCATATCGTATGGCGCCAGTGGAGATGAAGGAGTTAATGGTACAATTACAAGAACGGTTGGACAGAAAGTACATATAACCGAGTGTTTCGCTGTTGGGAGCACCGATACTATTTGTAAAGAAGAAGGACGAATCATTAAGACTTTTTATTGACTATCCAGAATTGAACAAGTTAACGTTAAAGAATAAATACCAATTGCCCAAGTCGATAATCTTTTTGATCAGGTGAAAGGGGCAAAGTATTTTTCTAAAATAGATTTGAGGACGGGGTATCATCAGTTGAAGGTTAGGAAGGAGGATGTACCAAAGACAACATCCAGGGCTCGTTACGGTCATTACGAGTTTTCGATGATGTCATTTGGGTTGACTAATGCACCAGCTACATTTATGGATATGATGAACAGAGTGTTCAAACAATATTTGGACAAGTTCATCGTGGTGTTTATCGATGATATTCTAGTCTATTCTAAGACGACAGAAGATCATGCTGAACACCTAAGAATAGTGTTAGAGATACTGAGGAAGAAGAAGTTATATGTGAAGTTCACTAAGTGTGAATTTTGGCTAAAAAGGTACATTTTTTTGGTCATGTCATTAACCATGAAGGGATTTCAGTAGATCTAGCAAAGGTGGAAGCCGTGATGAATTGGGAACAACCGAAAACGACGACTGAGGTGCGAAGTTTCCTAGGGTTAGCAGGATACTATCAGAGATTCATCCCGGATTTTTCGAAGATAGCTACTCCGTTAACTAACTTGACAAGGAAGACGGTGAAATACGCATGGACTGAGAAATGCGAGGAAGGTTTTCAAGAACTAAGGAAGAAGTTAAGTGAAGCGCTTGTTTTGTTATTACCCGATGACACAGGAAATTTTGTAGTTTATAGCGATGCTTCGCCTAGAGGACTTGGTTGCGTGCTCATGCAGAATGGCAAGGTCATTGCATATGCATCAAGGCAGTTGAAGGATTATGAAAAAGTTTACCCTACTTATGATCTGGAACTAGACGAGGTAGTTTTTACCTTAAAGATATGAAGACATTATCTTTACAGAGAGAAATGCGAGATATACACGGACCATAAGAGTCTAAAATATATCTTCACACAGAAGGAGTTGAATATGAGACAGAGGAGATGGCTGGAGTTGATACATGATTACGACTGTGAAATCCTGTATCACCCTGGAAAAGCCAATGTAGTTGTCGATGCCTTAAGTAGAAATAGTCAAGAGAAGTTGTCTATGTTAACGGCTCAAACTGAGTTAATAACATAGATGGCTAGGATGGATATAGAGGTGAAATTGCCAAGTGAATCGGGGCAGAAACTGGTTGCGATGGAGATCCAATCTACCATCGTAGAGAGAGTCAAGGAGGTGCAGCTCAAAACTGATGAATGTGACCAGCTAAAGAATCGGTGAACCAATGAAAAATATTTAAAGTATAGTCTTGATAACAAGGGGTTATTGATATTTGAAGGAAGAATTTTGGTTCCAAATGAGACGGAATTAAAGGAACAAGTATTACAAGAAGCTCATAGCTTGAGGTACTCGATTCATCCTGGTAGTACTTAGATGTATCAAGACGTTCGACAGAGTTTTTGGTGGTCGAACATGAAGAGAGAAATAGCCGAGTATGTGAGTAGGTGCTTGACTTGTCAGAAAATTAAGGTCAAACATCAATGACCAAGTGGGTTTTTACAGTCATTGGAGATTCCTGAATGGAAGTGGGAGCATATCACGATGAACTTTGTGGTAGGACTTCCGATTACTCAGAAGAGATATGATGCGATTTAGGTAATAGTGGACCGGTTGATGAAGTCGACTCACTTTTTGCCAATAAGGGTTAAGTATAACTTAGACCAATTAGCTAAACTTTATATTAAGGAAGTTATTTCTATACATGGAGTACCAGTTTTGATTGTCAAATCGTGATCCAGGATTCACATTGAACTTTTGGAGGAGTCTGCAACAGCAGTTGGGAACGCAGTTGAAGTTGAGTACGAATTTTCATCCATAAACCAATGGACAAAGCAAGAGGACAATTCAAACGTTAGAAGATATGTTAAGATCTTGCGTCATGTATTTTAAGGGTAGTTGGGATGATAATCTACCATTAGTAGAGTTTGCGTATAACAATAGTTATCACGCAAGCATAAGTATGCCGCCTTACGAAGCCTTATACGGAAGAAAGTGCAGAACACCATTGTGTTGGAACGAAGTGGGAGAGCGCCGAATGCTTGGACTAGAATTGGTGCAGCAAACAGCAGATGTAGTGAAGTTGATACAGATGCATCTCATAGCAGCTCAAGACAGACATAAGAAGTATGCGGACTCACACCGAGTGAATAGGGAGTTTAAGGTAAGCTCGTATGTATTTCTAAAGGTATCTCCTTGGAAAGGAAAGATACGCTTTGGAAAGAAGGGGAAGTTAAGTCCAAAGTTTATAGGACCTTTTGAAGTGTTAAAACGGGTAGGCGAGGTAGTATATATGATAGCATTACCTCCAGACCTAGAACGAATACATAACGTGTTTCACGTATCTGTGTTACGTCCTTATAAGTAGGATTATAAGCACGTAATAGAGTATGAGCCTATTCATATCAAAAACGACTTAACATATAAAGAGATGCCAATTCAAATTATCGATAGAAAAGATCAAGTTCTGCGGAACAAAGTTATACCTTCTGTAAAGGTGTTATGGAAGAACCACGTTGCCGAGGAAACAACGTGGGAATTATAAGAAAAGATAAGGAAGGATTACCCTCAGTTGTTTGCATAATGTGAGACGAGATTCTCGGGACATAATCTTTATAAGGGGGAAGAATGTAACGACCGAGAAATTCGGATCTAATGTAAAATAATTTTATTTATTTAAATAATGAATAAAATTATATTATTTGTTATTATTATGTGTTAGTAAGATGAATGTCGTTCTTTAACCTACAAATGTTGGAAAGTCGTAGTATTTTGACTACGTGAAAGAATTAAAGTGTTTGAATTTCTAAGATGAAAATAAAAGCTTTCCGAGAAATTTTCCAAAAAATACTATACATCGATTTCTGCTCGGGAATTATTTTTAAACTTCCGAGAAATAAGTAATGATAGAATATCGAGGTGAGATGGATTATGTAATACTAATTCAAGTATAGAAAATGTATTTTTTTCGAATGCGGACTTAATTCGAGAAAGTTATGAAAAGTAAATTGTTAAATAATTAAAGCTATGATCGTATAATATGTAGGTATTGTACGAGATAATGAATACGAGTATGATATGAAGTATTATATGAGTATGTATGAATGATGGTATGTCGTATATGTTGAATAAGTATACGAGTTAGAATATGAGATTAATACGTATACAATACGTTTTAAGGCTTTAAGCCATATGTAATTGGACTTGTGAGATTATTTAGGAAATGAAAAATCTAAATGGAACTATGTTAAGCCCAATGTAAACTAATGTTAAAGCCCAAGTATTGGTTAATGTAAAGTCCAAAGTGAATTAATGCAAGCCCAAAAGCATAAATTAAGCTAATTGAATTAAAGCCCAAATTAAGATCCAATGGGTGAATAAGATCCATGGGGTAACCCATGCGCGGCCATGATCACATGGGTGATCTTGGTGGCCAAGTAAAAGTTGTGAGGAGCAAACATTGGATAAGTGTTGTAATAAGCAAGTTAACTTAATAACTAAGTAAGGAATAATAAGGAGGTGATTAAGGAGGTGAGATTGGTTTATTGACCAATATGCCCTAATCTAGTAATTTCTATAATTAGGAAGCTTGCTAGCTCATTTGTCACTTGTTCAAAAACACCAACAACTTATAGCTTATTTTGTAGAGAGAAAACCCAAGAAAAGTAAGAGTTAGTTTTTCATAATCCAAGAAGCAAGAAGAATAAGAAAGTTTTGTTCATCAAAGGTAATAGCCATTAAACCATTAGTCTTCCTATCTTCCATAGTACCTTGTTCGAGAAGTGATGAATGGTGGTGCATGTATGATAAGGAGTATGAGAATGGTTAATTAATAAACTTAAGTGTTAATAAGCTTTTAAGAAGCACTTTGTTCATAGATAAGTTATGAACTAAGGAAGAGCTTGTAAAATGTTTACATGGATGAAGTTTGTATGATAAGAAGATGTAAGGATGATGGTTAAAAGACTTAAACTATTATAAGTCATGTAAAATGAAATCATAAGTAGTTTATACTTTTATAAGTTATAAACTCATAAAGAACAAGCAATAACTTATCATGTAAATAAGTTGATATAATATGTAAGTTAAGATGTTAGTAGGATGGATAGAATCCATTTGAAATGAAGAACAAATCATGGGTAACGAAGTTTTGTCGGAATTCACAAGATTAGACGATAATCGTCGATTTAATGAAATTCTAGGAATGGAAGTCGAATTTTGATATTGAGCTCAGAATAATTTGTTATCAATGGGAAGAAGTCTTATATGGTGTAACATTCCAGAATTTTAATTGTAATATTAAATATTTATTGAATTATATAAATATTCAATGGATGTGTTTATCGTTGAATAAATATTTGTTTAAGTGATTTAATTTTATTTGGAGAATTATTTGTTGAATAAATAATTGATGAATTAAGGAAATGATTATTATATTGATATTTCAATTTAATGGTTAATTATTTGTATTGTGTTATGTTATTAAAGAATTTATTTAATTAATTGTGATTTAAATTAATTAAAATAAATATGAAAGTTTGATTAAAAATAATGTGACAAATAACTATAGTATAAAGAGTTATTAAAATAAATTAAAGTAGTTTTAATCTAGTTTATCCAAACAATGCTTAAGGATATGAACTCTTTAATTTTAAATGATTTTCCAAACAAGGCCCTATGACTTTTAAAATTCTTTTAATTTTGAATTATAGTATAAATAAAATAAATTAAATTAATTAAAATAATAAATCTAGTATATTTATAATTTATACGTCAGTTTTGTTATAACTGACATTTTATTAAGTTGGCATATTAATGTTGTCAGTTTAGTTTTATGTATTGTGTATATTGTCTAAGCCTAAGCTTAAGAAAAGCTACAGAGATAAATTAAAGAGAATTATAAAGAGAATTGAGAGAGTTTGAGAGTGAAACCTGAGAAATTATCTGCAATTGCAAGATTGTGTAAACTAACTTGAAGGTATGTTCACAACTTTGATATTATATGCATATATGGGTTTCACGGCAAAATTTGCATGTTCTGTAAATTTCATCTCTTCGAATTATTGCTATATAGTTGGTAATTGTGATTATACATGTTTATGATGCTAGAGAGTATGTTCAATCAAGGAAATCGCATGCTAAATTCGTTTGACAGTAGGAAGAAAATTTGATAGTATATGTATTCTTTGTATGGCTTAGGTAAGTACCAATTTAGATGGTCAATTCTTTTGTTAAACTGTAAATTGACGCTTGTATATGATAATTCATTAAGAAACGAGCATAACGTAACTTGAATGAACTAAATTGGACAAGAATTGAAATCACACTGTTCAATTTTGTGAAGAAACCTGAAAATGGAGTTTTTGTATGAAAACTTGAAATTTGAGAAATTAAATTAGTTTTAGTTGTTGATAAATTGTGCTAAGTGGTTGTAAATGTTAGCAAACATGTTTATGATAGTTGTATATTTATTTTACATTTTGATATTACTGTTTATTGGGTGAAATTTGTGTTTGTTGGGCTAAAGTCGGCTACTATTCATTAGCCTTCTCTGCATCTCTCTGAACACCAGCGCAGCTGCACCGGTGCTAAGGCAGAAAACGGCGCAGCTGCGCCGGTCCCTAGCCTTTGTATGGTGCAGCTGCACCATACCCTGGTTTGAGATTTGATAAGCAGGTTTTATACCTACTTATCTGGTATCTTTTACTTGAATTAGTTGCTTATATTCATGTGTCTTAGTTACTTTTCATGCATTTTACGTTCATTTTGTAGGTTATACGTTTGGAAGCGGTGTGAGCGAGTATTGGTAAAGAAAAGCAAGGAAAATGCAAAGAAAAGCAATCCGGACATCGTTTTGGCTTTCATGTTCATTTCATGTTCTTGGCTTAGAACTTGGATTATATTTTAGAGCTTCTTCTTAGCTTTCCATAACATCTTAAATCATTCCAATCGGAGTTCGAATGCAAGAGTTATGACATGTGTACCAACGGACGTCGAACATCACTATTTTGGATGGCCATTTGCACAGCAGCCACTTCTAGCCCAATTTCGACCTTCATCCGTTCGTTATTTCTAACATCTCAAAGAATGAAAGTTGTAGATCTCGTCGATATCTTTGATTTTTATAGGTGGCAGGCCTCGTAACTCTTCCCAGATCAAACGTTATGGCCATTTTCCTAAAGGACATCAGAGTAGAAAATTCTCCTTCACAAAACCACCGTCGGGGTGGTCATACATGGCACAAAGCATGCCCCTAGCCCACCGGGGCGGGGGTAGCCCAAAAAATGTGCGAAAATGCGAATTTTGGTTCAATTTGAGCCCGAGAAGGATTGTTTCGCTCCGATTTACACAAGGACTTCCAAGAGAACTTCCAAGAGGACTTAAAGACATATAAATAGACTTATAAAAGGAGGAGAATCACAAGAATTAGGGAGATGAGAGACTAGATAGAGGATCCAATTAGATTAGATTAGAGTAAATTAAAGCAAAACACTAGTTCTAATTAGATTTGGAGATTGAAGCAACTTGAAGACCATTGAAGATCATGAGTAGGAGCTTGAGGAAGAGGGAGATTTGCTGACAACAGATTTATTCTTTACTCTACTCTTATTTTTATCTTTTAATGTTATTTCAAGTGTGGATTCGTATTTTAATTCAATGAACTAATTCTTTATTTGAGATTACAATGGATCTTATTGTGTAATTTATTTTAATATGCTTCGCTATCAATTATTATATTCTATTGTAAGGATTGTCTATTGTGATTTGGACTTAATTGTTTAACTGATTGGCCATCAATTACCATGATAATCTATATGAACTCGAGAGATGAAGTATTGATTTAGATCTTATTATGATATCATGTATCATGAATTTTGTCAATAGCAGATTTTTGATTATTGTTAAGGTAGAGATATGCTTAACATCATATGTAATCGAATAGAGAACTTAAGCTTAAATCTTCTTCAATTGTAATTCACATAGAGATATAGTGGGTTAGTTGATTAAGGTGTTTAACGAATTTCTATCTTAATTATGGATTGATGTTAATATGGGTATTATGCATCGAGAGGTGGTTTTATCTGCTCTAGTGTTCTTGATTAACAATTCAGGATAGAGAATAATTGATGAGAAGTGTGTCAACTTAAATGAAGCAATAAGTGAAGTTGTGATCTTAAATCTCCGTAATCTAATTTTTAATTAGTGATAATTACAATTAGTGTAATTAAATAATTTAGTTTTTATAATTTGAAATTCATTCGTTTAAATAAGATTGAGTTGGTTACGGGTTGGTACTTGGTAATTTTCTATTAAACAATTCTTCGTGGGAATGATACTCTACTTTCACTTTATTACTTGTTGACCATGTATACTTGCGTGTTGTGCGGAACTAGATTTTACCCAACAAGTTTTTGGCGCCGTTGCCGGGGAATTAGTTAATAAAATTTTTCCAATATTACTTTCAATCAAATTAGTCTTAATTTAAATATTTTATTTTTATTTTTAATTCTCTTCCTATATTTCTCTCTTTTCAGGTACCATGGATGACTTAGCGTATCAATGGCCATACACGAACATGACTCAACCAAGGGAAACAAGTTTTGATGGACTTAATACATCTTCTATAGAGACAATACAAATTGAGGCAACTTCAAAGACGTTGGAGGTTATTCGAGCCCAACGGAGTTGAAGGATGGCAAGAATGACTCAGCTAAGGGGAGAAGAGATTGGCATACTCGTGACACTTTCCTCAATGTCAGCACAGATTGAAGAACTTTCGTGGAAGTTGGACATTTTTGCAGCCCAAAGGAGTCGAAGGATTGCAGTTATTTATGACTATTGTGCTGGCAATCACCCGAGTAATAAATGCACCATCAATCTTGGGCCGGTACAGTATGGTGGTTACTACCTCAATCAATATGCATATGATAATTATGATCAAGTATGGGGGTATCACCCGGATTCTTCATGGAGATACAACTATCAAGACCAATACTCTATTCCAGATCCAACATACACGCCAGATTTCTCATATCAACCTCCATTAGAAGAAGAAAAGTCAAAGTTGAAGGAATTGTTGTCCAAGTTCATAGCATCAAATGAGGAGAGGAGGATAAACCAAGAGCGATCACATCACAATCTGCAGAACCTGATTGATCAAATGCTCAAAGCCTTGAACAACTGTCCTCAAAACAATTGGTGTTATGACGAGGATTCCGAGATTGATGAAGTGCCCGAACCAAATCTGCAACTGGATGAGCCATAAGATATAGGAAGTGTGGAGAAAATTGGGGATAATGAAATAGAGGTCCACGAAGATCTAAATGGGTCTCCACCAACGATCAAAGAGTAAGTCAGATTTGCAAAATCATGCCCACTTGGTAGCCATGTCGTGGGCAAGGCTCTTTATGACATGAGAGCTAGTGCAACAATGAATCCTTGGTGGGAAGAGAAAGAGAAGATAGACGAAGAGCCCATTGTGTTTGACACACTTCCATGCCCATATATGATCACAAACACAATGGAGATAACACCTAGTCATGTGCCCTTCTTCATGGAGATTATACAGAGTCAGAGCATGCTAGGTGACTTTGATGCTATGGCCATCGCTTTTGGGAACCTCCCAAAGGATTATTTACTAATGATGGATGGAGGGTTCCTCAATTACCGAAGAGGAATTAGATAGCGTTGACCAGACAAAGTCAGGCTGAAAGACTATAATTCAAGCGCTAACTGGGAGGCAACCCATGCATTTTTTTTATTTATTTATATGCTTTCCTAGTTTATTTAGTAGATAGGAATCCAAGTGTTATTCTAATCCATGTTTTCTCTCTTCAGTGTAGGTATTGGAGGTTCAATGGACAAGCAAAAGATTATGAAAAGGTTATTCAAGTGTGGTTCCCAATTTATTTCATGCGCCTAATCTATTCTCCAAACTTTGCGGACAAGGAGGAGGATTGCTATATTTTCAGGGAAGTCCTCTACTTTACTTTTTTCTATTTCAGCCATTGAGGACAATGTCTAGTTTAAGTTTGGGGGCATTTTAGTGTCATATTGCATATAGTTAGTTATTTACATTGTAGTTCATATAGTTACATTTAGTTTTTGCATTCACAATCTTTAAAAAAAATAAAAAAATAAAAAAATAAAAAATCAAAAAACAATAGTTAGTTACTATGTTCATCTTGCATGATTCCAGCTGTTAGATAGTTACAGTTTATTTTGGCCAATGATGAGATTAGAATTGGGTAGACAATTATAGTACTGACTATTAGAGCTTTGATGTGATTTCTTGTTATGAATTGAGTCTTTTTCTGTTTGAAACTGGTATACTAAGGATAGCACAGTAAAAACAACTTGTTGATTGATTGAGTTTAAATTGATACATAATGGGATTTTAAAGGATAATGCTAGTTTGAATGAAAGAATGACAAGAAAAAGTAGTGATGGCTAAAGTTACACAAGAACCTAAGTTTGGGGGAAAAAGAGGGGTATATAAGCTTTTAAAAAAAAGATATTGAGTTGAATAAATTGAGTCCTGTGGTGGGTCGAGAAGAAGCGTGAAATGCACTCCTCATAAACACAGGCGTGAGATGGAGCGTAAAACGCACTCACTATCCAAAAAAAAAAAAATAGAAAAAAAATAAATAAAATGGGAAATAAGAGCAAAAAGCCCCCGTAGATGAAAAATGAAGCATAAGTATCCCATGTTGACCCTCGATATGGGTAATTATTTGATTTTAGTTAGATCTAGCTTGTATTTGAATTTCATGATTTTACACTGGATGATGCCTTCGAAGAGACTTATTATGTGTTAAATTTGATTTTATATCAGTTAACATTGTTGTGGAGCACACACACACTATATTAGTGATAACCGTCTAAGATTTGATGATTGATTGAGAAATTACTAATGAGTTTTGATATGATGTATTATCGTGTTTACTTGATTTTTCTAAGGCTGATTGAATAGACTTGTTTCTGTCATTACTGCTGGATTTGTAGGCATGTAGATTAGTTGCATTACATTGCATTATTGTTTTATGTTTTTGCTTGAGGATAAGCAAAGTTTAAGTTTGGGGGTATTTGATAAGCAGGTTTTATACCTATTTATCCGGTATCTTTTACTTGAATTAGTTGCTTATATTCATGTATCTTAGTTACTTTTCAAGCATTTTACATTCATTTTGTAGGTTATACGTTTGGAAGCGGTGTGAGCGAGTATTGGTAAAGAAAAGCAAGGAAAATGCAAAGAAAAACAATCCGTACATTGTTTGGGCTTTTATGTTCATTTCATGTTCTTGGCTTAGAACTTTGATTATATTGTAAAGCTTCTTCTTAGATTTCCAGAACATCTTGAATCATTCCAATCAGAGTTCGGATGCAAGAGTTATGACATGTGTACCAATGGACGTCGAACGTCACTATTTTGGATGGCCATTTGCACAGCAGTCCCTCCAGCCCAATTTTGACCTTCATCCGTTCGTTATTTCTAAATTTAAACAGAATGAAAGTTGTATATCTCGTCGATATCTTCGATTTGATAGGTGGAAGGCCTCGTAACTCTTTCCGGATCAAAAGTTATGGCAGTTTTCCAAAAGGATGTCAGAGCAGAAAATTTTCCTTCACAAAACCGCCTCCGGGTCGGCATAAATGGCACAAAGCAGACCCCTAGCCTGCCGGGGCGGGTTCAAAACAAGCATAGACCCCCGTCGGCGCGGGGGTAGCCCGGAAAATGCGCGAAAATGCGAATTTTAGTCCAAGTTGAGTCCAGGAAGGATTGTTTCGATCCGATTTACACAAGGACTTCCAAGAGAACTTCCAAGAGGACATAAAGACATGTAAAGAGACTTATAAAAGGAGGAGAATCATAAGGATTAGGGAGATGAGAGACTAGATAGAGGATCCAATTAGATTAGATTAGAGTAAATTAGAGCAAAACACTAGTTCTAATTAGATTTGGAAATTGAAGCAACTTGAAGACCATTGAAGATCTAGAGCTGGAGCTTGAGGAAGAGGGAGATTTGCTGACAACAGATTTATTCTTTACTCTACTCTTATTTTTATCTTTTAATGTTATTTCAAGTGTGAATTCTTAGTTTTAATTTAATGAACTAATTCTTTGTTTGAGATTACAATGGATCTTATTGTGTAGTTTATTTTAATATGCTTCGCTATCAATTATTATATTCTATTGTGAGGATTGTCTATTGTGATTTGGACTTAATTGTTTAATTGATTGGCCATCAATTACCGTGATAATCTATATGAACTCGAGAGATGAAGTATTGATTTATATCTTATTATGATAGCATGTGTCATGAATTTTGTCAATAGCAGATTTTTGATTATTGTTAAGGTAGAGATATGCTTAACATCATATGTAATCGAATAGAGAACTTAAGCTTAAACATTCTTCAATTATAATTCACATAGAGATATAGTGGGTTAGTTGATTAGGTGTTTAGCGGATTTCTATCTTAATTGTGGATTGACATTAATATGGGTATTATGCATCGAGAGGTGGTTTTATCTGTTTTAGTGTTCTTGATTAACAATTCAGGATAGAGAATAATTGATGAGAAGTGTGTTAACTTAAATGAAGCAATAAGTGAAGTTGTGATCTTAAATCTCCGTAATCTGATTTTTAATTAGTGATAATTACAATTAGTGTAATTAAATAATTTAGTTTTTATAATTTGAAATTCATTCGTTTAAATAAGATTGTGTTGGTTACGGGTTAGTACTTGGTAATTTTCTATTAAACAATTCTTCATGGGAACGATACTCTACTTTCACTTTATTACTTGTTGACCACGTATACTTGCGTGTTGTGCGTAACTAGATTTCACCCAACAAGATTTTGGCTACTGCTATTACTGCAGACTTGGGGAAACATCATAACATGGTCTGAAATTATGTTAGCATGTTAAATGGGTAATGTTAAGGTTATCATAACATAGTGAATTGTGGTTAGTAAGTTCAAAATTGCAAAAATTATTAGTAAATCGAGAACGTGTTATGTGATAATGTAGTTTATACAATGAACGTTAGTTAAGTGTTGTGATGATTAACACTTGGGAATTCTGAAATGTAAATGGTAGCATAAGACTTGTGCTAAAATAACAAGTTTAGCTATTAATGTGTTTTATATTGAAAAGTGAATATTAGTATGTCTAATAGATGTTGTGGTTTTAATACTGTGTATAGGTGAACGTGAGTTTTAATATTTTAGCTTACGCTCGATGCAAGTTTTCTAACTCTACACTTTCGTTGCGTTAGTTCTACTATTATATTGTATAACTTCATTCTTTTGATTGAGTAAGCTTTTTATCTTAATTGTTAATGAATAAGTCAATTATTCCTAAAATTCATTCGAGCAAACTCTAACTCTAATGTTATTGAAAATTCTTATTTGATTGATTAATTCTAACTTGTTTACAGTTAAGCAAGTTTCTTAAGTTCTATTATTGTATAATGAACGTAGTTTTTGAACTCTCGTCTCTATTATTGAACTGTTTTAATTCTTTGCATGAGTTAATACCTTGTTTGGCAAGTTTTTAGTTTCCAACTTGTTATTAGTTAAATGTACGTTCAGGAATTTCATTTCTAATGTTATAACTCAAACCTTAACTTATTTTACTGTTCAAGCAAAGGTTAATCATTTTATTGAATGCCTATGCTCTATAGTTATTTCAAGCATGAGTTTGATATGTATAATCAGTTCATTTATGATTCTAAAATGTTCTAAGTTATGTTGTTATTAAACAACTATTATGTTATCAAGCATTGTTGATTCAACTAATTCCCTAGTTGATGATCATTAAACTTCAATTACCCTTGAAAGCTTATCCAAACCAAACTTTCTTTGGTGCGAACTTGTACTCTAAATACTGAGATGAACAACCCTATGTTTAGGGGTTTACGCTTAGCGTTGAAATGGTTATGCACAATACACTGTACGAAGGATTGATCCCCCTAAGTACGTGGAGTCCTCATATGACTGTTAAGGTTAAAGTTGAAAGATTACTTATAACTATGGACATGGTTCGTGGTCATTAGACCCTCAGTAGTATGTTTAAGAATGTTAATAGAACATATCATTCAGTTCTATTGAGTCTATGATTTGGCAAATGTTGTAATGTTAATAGAACATATCATTCAGTTCTATTGAGCCTATTATTTGACAAATGTTGTAAAGATATTTATTCTTATTTCAAGTGAGCTTTGTTTGCTCACTCTTGAATATTTATACACTTATTGCAGCTATGGTTGAGAAGGTAGATAAACCTACAACTAGCAAAGGAAAGGGAAAAATGTACAAGTGATGAAGACTTGTAATTTTGCTTTATCCTTATGATGATAAACTTTTATTAGATGATGTGATGTAATAAATCTTAAATTCCGCATTTGATTGATTGTAATTAAAGGTTAGATAACCTGGGAGATAATATTTTTATTAAAGTAATCCTGTATGGGCAGGTTTTATTATTCAATTATATTATAATTGGGTAGTTAGATATGAATATTTTGATTACGTAAACACCAAATCTTGAGGTAATGAAGTACAGAGATTTGGGGGTGTCACATTTGGATTTATAGAGTAGCGGACTCGAAAACGACCGAATTCCGACTTAAAACGAAGAAACGAGCGTTGAACGTTCACGAACGTTTATCGTTTTCATTAAAAATGAATTCATAGGTGAATTTCGAGTTAACGAAGTTAAAAAATATAAAATTCTTTCATGAACATGTAGAGTATGTGATTTATGAGCTATTGGCTTTTGAATGAGCCAATTTGGACTTAAAATGATCAAATTTGGAGTTCGGGAAGTTCACTAAGTAGAAAATCTGTCACATTTTTTTGGTGCACAGAGCTGCACCGCGGTGCCAGCTCAAGGCAAAAAGGTGGCGCTGCAGCGCCGGTGCCATGCCCAAACCTACTGAAGTTTTGCGCCGCAGCGCGACATGTAATGTGACACCGCCAAAATAGGTATACATCACCCATTCTGAGTTGTCAATACATGGTACAGAAACAACTACAACTTTATTATTACAACAGTAAAACTGTGAGTTTAAATACAAATATTATCTTCTAGATAATATATATACCCAAATAAATCCTCATCACAATTATTTATACATTATTTTACAAAAATGGTGAGGACTACTAAACAACTCTCTCTATAACCATCATTACATACCTCGACTCGTACTCGCTACATTCTCGCCTCTTGAGAAGAAAAATGGAACAAAAAGGAAAAGGGTGAGCTCAACTAGCCCAGTAAAGAACATTATGACTAAGATAATATACAACAAATTATCGTTAGTCTTCAACAGGAAAAAATCTGAGAGAATACACTAAACAACAAGTTTTAGATCAATATTCGCAGCGGAAAATAATAATTCATAGAAGAGTTACGTAGAGGATGAAATCTACTAATATCTATGAATTTAACAGTCCATCATCATTATTTTATTTCTGTAACATCAATCAATACACATCTTGAGTCAAATGTTCATCTTTGCACTACAGGCCAAAGATATTCATCAGTTGGTCATGATCATCTCAACACCTGTACATCTTTGCACCACGGCCAAAGATATTCATAATAGAATGAACCATCTTTGCACTACAGGCCAAAGATATTCAAGTATATCATTATTTAGGACTGAGGATGATGAAAAATATTTTAAAAGAATCGAATCCAGTGAAACAAAAGAATAAACATTAAGGATTCGTACTTTACACAATCCAAGTTCAAAAATACTTCATAAGTAATCAGAGTGGAGTAAATTTCAAGAATTATCAAAACATAGATACAATCAAAGTTAGTATCCATAATAGATATTTTGGATGAAAAATAAAAATTTAATTTTTCTGTGAATAGTGTGGTATTCGTGAATAATGCCGTATACGTGAATAGTGTCGTATATGTGAATAGTAACTCCGACACCAAAAGATAGAAATTTCACAAAAAGCATCATCATGCTTCGTGAATAGTACTCATGAATAGTAACTCATGAATAATAACTCGTGAATAGTAACTCATGAATAGTAACCCCGACATGAAAAGTTCCAAATTTGATAAAAATTCAGACCAATATTTCAGCATAATGATATTGAAGAAATAATATCATTTACGAAGAAAATAACATCCCTTACCTCGAATGATTAGTACTTCTAGCAGGAATATTGGGTATACTGCTGAAGGAAACTTGCACCGTATAACAATACTCAAAGTATCAGAATCCTCACAGGAATACGCTCAATATATATAGAGAGAAATATAGAGAAAACTTCAGTTTCTGGTGTAATTTTCAATTCTAACCTAAGCACCCTATTTATAGGAAAATGCTTAGAACACCAAAGCAGAAAATTTAATAAATTAATATTATTTATTTTTCCACATCTTTCTACCCATCCAAGAATCTGAATTCAGCCCCTAGCACATGTAATATCCTAGATTTTTCCATGTAGTTAAACAATTTCAATAAACAACCTTATGTGAAATTCTTATGTGACAATTATTTTTAGATGAATTATTTATTTTTACTTATATGTTATGTGATGAGATGTGTTTGAATGGTTGGTTCCGTATAATTCAACTATTTAAAATGGGTAAGAATGGAATTAATGTTATTAATTTCATGGGATGACTTTAAAACATGACTTTGAGTTTGGAGCGGAATTTAGTGACACGGACAACGTATTTGAGTCCAGAACGTCGAAATTAGTCAAGATAGACTGTAACCACAAAATTGCGTCACGGTTGACTTTTTGGTCAAAGTCAACGGGTTGACTTTTTCGGGGGAAAAGTCAACTACGAATTTTGAAGTTGAGTTTGACGAAATGGGGAGTTCCATGACGTCCGGGACGTCGACTTTAGTAGGAATCGATATAAGTATCGACACGTTTGACTACAAGGGGCAAAATGGTCAAAATGACTTGTTAATTGATTAAATGATTATTATTTTAATTTTATACAAGACAACAGCTGGTGGGTCACACGTGACAAGTATATTGGGACAAGGAGAGTGTATATACGTATAATATAGTGTGAGGAAAGAGGAGGTTATAATTATTTGGCAAAGGCTTTCCATGTTCTTAACTCCCTCCCTTATGACCATTAACTAGAGTATAATGATCCATGAATATATAACTGATGGTTGGAGAGGTGAAGGGGCTGAGCATATCAGTCCTAATAATATATATATATACACCCAACTCAAGCACTCATTCACTTTGCAACATTACAACTAAGAGAGTAAAAATAGAGAAGAAAGGATTAGAGTTTGAGAGTGGGTCAAGGTTGTCTACGAATTTGAGGAGCATAATCAAGCAAGCAAGAAGGGAGAGATCAGTAACTATCTCCATCTATAAGAAGAAATTTGCAGCAAGAGGTAAGCCATGACCCATGTATATGTTTTTAGAAACTAGTAAGAAAATGCTTGAGTGGCCATTGGAACTACTTTGTGTTGATGCTATGATGCCATGCTACTGCTTATTGATGATGATGGTTTTTGATTTGGAAGTTTAAAACCCTAAGATCTATGTGATATATATGGATTCATGTATGTATTTACTCATTTTGATGTTGATTTGGGTGAATCAAAAGAAATAAAGAAAATTTATTTTCTAGATTTGAAACCAAATTTCTATTTACTTTGAAATTTTCCCATTTTAAATCTATAACTTCTTTTTGTGATCCGTCAAAGAGGGGTGTTAGATATATGTGTGTAGTAGTAAACCCAAATGGTAGGACTCAAAAATATTGAGTTTTCATGGTGTAGTAGCTGATTTGGTGAAAACAGTCCCGTTTTTATAACAAAAAAATGGGCAGATTCGGGACAGTCTAAGACGAGGGTAATTCGGTCCGGTTTTTGTGCTTTAAAAATTCTGGGCTTTTGATATGTTGTAGTACATTGAATAAGCTTTCCATAGACTCTGGAAGGGACTAAATCCGACTTCGGAGGAGAGAGTTATGACATTTCAAAGTAGTAGTGTCCAAACTGTCTATCAAGTGCGGTTCTGTTCACTTGAACGGAATTTCTGGGCTGATGTGTTCGGAATTTGGAAACAAGTCAGTAGGGAAGAGTTGTAGTCCCGGAAGTTAGCTTCGCGTGGGCTCAAGAATCGCTTAAAAATGTTTTAAAACGAAAACGTTATGACTGTTTTAGCGAGAGAGGATAAATCTGGCAAAAAGTTGAAAAACTGTGATGAACGTCCGCTTTTGGTGAAATGTTTGGGCTGCCTATCGAACCCGGAATGGGTGTTTAATATTTTTCAAAAATAGTCTCATATGATATAAAAAGCATATTAAAGTTTGAAAATGATCCGATAAGCGAGTAAAGCGTAAGAAGATTGCAAAGTGGCTAAGTCGTTAAGTGCTGCAGCAGAGTATGCCAAGCAGCCTGGCAGCGCTCAGCGTTCGCCGACGCCTGCTGCTGCTGGCGCTGTAGTGCTGTTACACGACATGAATTTTGAGACCTGTTTTGATTAGTTTCCGTGATCCATTTTTGTTGTGTGAAATTTTTCTAAAATACTATGTCATGAGGTCTATAATACGCCCGAAATTTCGCTGTTATATGACTCATGATTTGAAAATTAAAAATGAGCGAGCATGCATGTCAGAACTAAATTTTGAGCAAACGCCGGGCGTCGGCGCGTCGAGCGATTTTGACGTTCGCCGTTCCGAATCGCGTTCGGGCGTAATAATAAGTTATAATAAATCTAATAAAGTCCTACGGGACGAGATTTGGCTATATGTGATATTTTATGCCGAGAAACTTCCTTTCGGGCATAAATAAAGCAATAAAAATATGTAATAAATATAAATTACATATTTAAGTAAAATAAAAAAAAATATAGTTGCCTATAAAATTATTTTGTGGTGCAACAAAGAATGTAAAACCTTTGAAATATTGTATTAATCATAAAAATGATATTTTGAGATTTTCGGTGCTCGAAATGAAGTTTTTGAGCTGATATTTATGTAACGTAATATATATATATATATATGAAACGAAAATGCGAATAATCGTAAAATGAAAAATAAAGCGAATGTGCTAGCGAGGTAAAATTTTTATATATGAGGCAACAGTCAGTGATGACTCATGAATGGACAAAGTGATGTAAAAATTATTTATATTAAAGAAATTATATAGTAAATTAAATTTTACTATAAAAATTATGCATTAGCTGTTTAAACTCCGAATTTGCGAGTAGAGGTAAAAGATATTTCTGAAATAAAATTTAAATGGTTTAAGCTTCAAGATGTAAAATATCTGCATCTTAAAATGTGTGAGATCTTTACTATTTATGAAATAAGTAAAATATTATTACATGATTAATAATATTAGAAGGTGAGTAAAATATTATTACATGATTAATAATATTAGTAAAGGATCTAAATATTATTAAATGATTAATAATATTTGTAAATGATAAATATTCTATAAAAGAATATTAGACAAAAGTAAGATAATGGTTAAGTGATAGTAATATTATTAAGGGATAATAATATTACTAATGAGTTAAAGAATTATTCAATGTTTAATTATGTGACTAAATGTTAGCTAATTTATTATTTGAGTAATAGTGTTGTGGGATAAAATGTATTATGCTAATTGGAGGATCAATCTTATTAATGATAGGTCTTTCATAAGGGATTAAATTAAATTGCGTAGCAGTAGTCAGCAAATCAGGCAAGTTTCCTTAACTCAAACTCGAGTTATATTATAAAGCATGTTAGTGAATGATTATTGATGATTATTCACGTCTATACTGATTATTGATTCGCACTAAGTGCATGTTGCATATGTTCATCAGGTATGAATGGCTGATCACCTTCATTACCATAAGGTTCAGTTAAATTGTTCATAATCATTGTTGACATCCAATATTATTGGTTCAGTCATTCAATCATTGAAAATTGATTCATGTTATTTCACAATTAATATATTGTTGAAAACTTGAAAGCTTATTCATTCTTTTCAATCATGATATATATCTTCATTGTATATAAAACTTGCTGGGCAAATTTGTTGCTCACCCTTGCTATATCATGATAAAATTTTCAGATTAAGATGAAAGCTTGAATAAAGTCAGAAGCAAAGTCAAAGTGCAAGATTAATTTATGTTGCAGTTAAGTCTATAAATTTTCTATTGAAAATAACATTGTAAACCTTTTTAATATTGAAGGTATGTATTAAGTTAAGGTTGCAGACCTTGGGACTGATGTGTAAAGTTTAATGTATAAACAATGTATGTTTATATCTTCCGCAAATAGTGATAGAATTAGTATACCGGATCCGCGGCGATTTGGAACCCGGATTCGGGGATGTCACAACACATGTTAATGATGCCTCCACACATTCCAAAAACGTTTTTGTTATTTAAAATAATTAAAACTTTCAAAAATCAATTATTTCGGAACTTCAGAACTTCAATAATTCATAAGAATTTCTCCTTACTGGCACGCAATTAGGTGACCAAACCTCTCCTTAGACAGAACTTTCTAGACATTGCCAACAATGTTTTCTAATAATATTATTTCGATAATATGAATTATTGCTTCGATAATGGAAAATATTGTGTAGTGACAATTATTGAAACAACAGTAATATAAAATATCAACGCAACAATTATTGAATCAATAAAATAAAATACTGAATAGTAACTACTGTAACAATTATTGAGTAGTGCCTTCTTACGTAAGAATAAATAATTGGTGCAATACCGTGTGCTACTGTACAACAACGCGTATTATTGTGTTTTAACCACCGGGTATTCCAACTGTATTAACGGTAACAACTACGCCGTTATTTATAAACAACTTATACTTGTCGAATTCTTCATCCAATCGCTTTCCGTTATGGAGACCACAAAAGACTGCGCCGTTGTACGAATATTCCCCGACAGCAAGAATATTCCACGACCAAATGAATATTTCTCGACAACAATGAATATTTTATAACCACCTGCTTATTTAAAATATTTGCGCATTTTACCCATAACTAACCACATTAATCAAATCAACCCTTATTATTTCAAAATGATAAATAGAGGAAACTAAATTTCATTTATTAATAATTTGGGGTCTTACATGTAACACTAAGACTCGCGCCGCAACGCTGGGTCCGACCCTTAGCCACTGAAGTGTGGCGTTGTAGCGCAGCATAGCGAAGGGAAGTTGGCGCAACAGTGCCATCACTATATCAAGGATAATAATGAATGCTTATATATAGAGAAATAATGTAAAGTAATTAAGTTAAATTAACTTACCTTAATTAACTTAATGTAACCCCAATTAAGATGTTAAAAAACCTGAAGTGTTAGACTAAGGGTCGAAAGTAAGTCAATTTCATGTGAACGTAAGAATGATGTAAAACATAACGAAAAGCCGGAACCAATAATATTAAATCTAAGCCATGATTAGATTGAGAAGAAGGGTAAGATTCATTAGGAACCATGTATGTTTATTCATGACTTAATGTGTTATGTTATGTGATCATAGATTGTAGAGACTCTAAAGACTAAAAGGGAAAGTTTAATAACAATAGCAGACGCTGAAGGCAAGTGTTCTAACCCTTGTCTCAGATTAATCTGGACAAGCTTTGTGATTTATGTATTCTTACGCATGAATTGATGTGTGATGAAGTCAAAGCCAATTTGTTTGACTAGACTTACGATATGTTGGATTACTTATAATCTATCAAAGTATTGTCAATGTTTTGCCAAATTATTTGGTAGGGTTTTCAAATGAAGACTGAGTATGCTAAACAAATGTTTTGTCGTCAAACGACAAGCACGTGAGGTTGCCACAACTTAAACGTACATACATTTAAAGAATGTAGTGTTGATTAACATAGAGTATTATAGATTGATCACCTAGATGTGCTCTTAACTAATGTCGGAATTACAGACTTGGTGTCGGGTTGTCCTTTTTCAAAGAAAGTATGAAATGCTAAGGATCTTGGACCGAAATTGATGTTTTACAAAATATTATTCATTGTGAAACGTTTTAAAGAAAAGTGAAGTGCTATTTTGAATTTTCGATAGTACTTCATAACTATTGTTCAGTTATTAAAGATATACGATTCTTATGTTTCAAGCATATTGTTTAATGGAATTGTCATACTTGCTGAGCTAGTTATGCTCACTCTTACTTGAACCATATGAATGCAGCTAAGACCGAACGGACCGAAGGATCCGGTAAAGATAAGGGAAAGGCTAAGGCAGACTGTTGAACTGTCTATGTAATAGTATATGTTTAATGTTGTAATGTATTTGATATTATGACAAAAAACTTATGTATTGGTTATAAAGAACATGAGAAGGGAATATTTTTTAGAATATATATATATAAGTCGTATTCATTCTTTTGAGGAATTTCAATTGAATGTATGTGTGAACTGTAGCACCGTGTAGCACCATATATCGGGTTGGAAGATACCCGGATTTGGGGGCATTTCAAAAGATCTAGTCTAAAATAATATACAATGGTTTATTATAATTATTCCCCCAAGTCTCGCAACCTACAATACTTAATAGATTACATAATAATATCAAATAAAGACTTATTACATAATCCTACTTAAGCTTAAACATAGTCTGAAGACAATCTTAATATAATATAACACTTTTTAAACATAAAGGACACTTCCCTGATCCACCTTAACTGAAAGGTTTTAAATAAGCAAAAATGAGTACAAATTGCCCAACAAGTAATATACAACAAGGGTAAAGAATTTTATAACACAAGTTTGAAATATCGAAGTATCATCTCTAGGATAGTTCAGGGTTTCAAAATAATATCATGAATATCGAATATCAATAATTCATGAATCAAATCCTTGGAATATGAAACAATAATTCAATATAGATCAACATATATATATATATATATATATATATATATATATATATATATATATATATATATGAATTCAAAGGCTATTGTGATGCCCCAAATTCAGGTATCTTCCAACCCGATAAATGGTGCTACACGGTACTCATAACTATACATTCATTCTATTGAAACAACATCAAAACGTGTGTATTAACGACATTCTTATTACATTAAAAATATTACATCCCGTTCCCAGGTTCTGAAACCGTTACATTCTTTGTTCATCATAATATAATTCATACAAACATACTAGTCTATTACAGAATAAACTAATCATTCATCTTCGCCTTGCCTTTATCTCTACTGGAACCCTCGGTTCACTTAACCTTAGCTGCAATCATTTAAATCAAGCAAGAAGTGAGCATAACTAGCTCAATAATTCTAACAATATATTATATAGATATCACTTCGAGAATTATATGATTATTCTTCAATAACTGATCAATAGTTATGAAGTACTATGAAACACTGAATAACACTTCTCATCTCATAAAATAGTTCCAAAGTACATATAGTAGCTTAGAAATTTTGAGTAGGTCCATAAACCATGAACACTCTCTTTAGCTTTTATTCATGAAAAAGGACAACCCGGTACTAAGACCGTAAGTCCGATATTTCTTACAATCATTTCTAGGTGATCAACTTATAGTACTCTATGTTGATCAACACTCATCCGTTAAACGTATTTAAGTTTAAGTTTTGGCAACCTCGCGTGCCCATCGAATAATCGATGTAAAATACATTTGTTTATTCATACGCAGGCTTACCTTGAATCCGTACCAAACAATTGGCATAGGATAGCGTTATCAATTCTATATTGAAAGACTTGTAAATAAATCAATCAATCTTTCAAGATTAGTCTAGCCGAGTTAAAACTTGCATCGACCCTTTTTTTAAAACCATCCATGCATCTCATAACATGAATCACTGAAAACCTGGCTAACACGAAGGTTAGACAAGCGATAAGAAAACTTGTCTGTTAGGTTTGTAATATTCATGAACGCAATCAAATTGCAAAAATAATGCGGAAACGTGTAAAATCAGAGTTTTAAAGTTTTTACAAACCATATACCCGGATCACCCTTTATGCATAATTATTAATTAAATGAAAAGATATGAATAAGAATCAGACCCTTGAAGATCGAGCTTCCTCAGGTACAAGTTCACCTCCAATCTTTTTCGCGTTCAACTTGAATCCACAGGGTTTAGTTCCTTCCTTTGATCAATGTTAGCCACCCAAGTGTTTGGCCTATAGAGGTGACCCACCAAGGAAGAAGAAGAATTCAAGAAGATGGGTATTTGGCTCAAACCCTAGTTTTTCTATCTGTATAGAAAAAGGCGTACTCTCCCAACTATTGGAATTACGTATTCTAATAATACGTCAACCTCCCTCTCACCCATAATAAGACTCCTCTTATTTATAGATGTGGGCAACCCATCCTTAACAATTAAGTAATTGGGTTTTATTTTAATTAATTAAATTCTTTTAATTAATTAGGCTCCTAATCTTATTAGGAATAATTAATTAACCTTTTAATTAATTAAGCTCCCTAATCTTATTAGGGATAATTAATTAAACTCTTTTAATTAATTTGCCTCCTAATCCTATTAGGATATTTGAGAGTACTTTTATTAATTAATTCCCAAACTCCTTTAGGAATTAAATAATAATAATCGTAATAATAATAATAAGACTCCTCTTATTAATTTATATTTAATATTTCCAAAATATTAAATAATAAATATTAAGCTATTTAATTTATTCTATCACCATAGATTAAATTAAATATACTTAACTTATTATTACGATTATGCCATTAACTTCTTAAATAATTATTCTTCCTTTTATGGTGTGACCCTTTAGGTTCTCCATATTAAACCGATTGTGAATAAATCAATTAGAACAATTCTAATCTTATTTAAATAAATAAATAAAAATATTAATTTATTTAAATAAATAATATTTATTCTACAATAGGGATAAGCCTCCCTAGCGATCAACGACTTTCCAGATAATATAGATTTCAACATTAATCATAAAAGAACCTTTGAGTAAATAGTTACCGTACAATTCAATCCTTCCACCATACAATGTCCCAATTAAATATAAGACATGGAATTTCTGTCAAGTCTTATTTTATTTAATTATATGTATTTCGACTCTTAAATGCACAACTCCAAATAATGCAAATTAGAAACTCCTTTCTAATTTCATTCTGCCTTGGCCAAGGACTACTGAGTTGTCATTTATCGAAACACATAGGATATTTCTCTTTTTTTACTAGAAGTGGTAGATTCTTTATTGATCATACATTATCTCCATGTACAACTTATTATACCCAAGCATACCCTTTGATATACCCTAAGGGTCTTAAGGAATAAGTCAAAGTATAACTCATCATACACAAGATACTATGATGATCTCAAGTCCAAGGATCACTTGTACTACTATCACTACATGAATTCCTATTGACATGTGTTGGTCGATTTCGCAACCGATAAACACACGCAAGTATACGCGGTCTAACAAGTAATACAGTGATAAGGGGGTGTCGAACCCACGAGGACAAAGACTTAACAGGAAACAACTACTAAGGTAAAGTCGTTACTAATCTTATCTAAACAAAAGAAATAGATGGTTGGTTAAACAAATTCTATAGGACAATCAAGTTGGAGAAGAAACAGTTCTAAGAAATAAAGATAGGATTACAACTCCCCTAATGCTTCGCCTAATCTTCTAACTCTCCGTAAATAAACAAATCAAGGAATGGTCAACCGAGATTAAAGTAAGCATAAGCTTCTGTCGAAGGTCAAATGCTAATCCTTGACAAACTAGAACACAATATGTCTATTGGTGAATCTAATCTGACCAAGGTCATTATGCACAACTCCAAGGTCACACAAGGCAAATGAGGATATGTCTATCCAACAAGCACAATAAGCCCACAATTAAATGTCAGGACAAAACAAGTGTCATTGTATTTAAAGGAAGACAGTAATATCCATTTATCAATATCCACTACTATCAAAACCTATTTCTTTATCAAGAAATAAGACATTATAAGCAAAATACAACAACCCATTCCAAAATGCTTCATTATATAAAACGAGAGAGAAAGTCGATTAAGCTATTCAAAAAGTTACATTGCAATCCTAACAATGGAGTTAGTTCATAACTATGAGACTAACACATAGTTCTAATACACCACCCATTTCAGACAAATACAATAAATAGAAGATTTGAAATAAGAAAAACCCCTAAGGAAAGGAGTACTCTTCAGCCAAACAATCTCTTTCACTTGCACGATCTGAGAAAATGGAGAGCAACGGAACTCTTTTGGTCAAGCTATCTCTTCTCCTCTTCTCTATTTTCTAGCTGTCCTTCTATATTCTGCTCTTTTCTCTCTATGTGTTATTACAGCCGCCACCCCCCTCCTTGTATATCTCTCACTTGCTAGGTCAAACACTTCCTGTCTGCCTGGGAACCGGAGGTGGCGCCGCGGCGCGGGCCACGAAGCTTTTGACTCGCGCTGCGGCGCGGCTTAAGGAACTTGGACACGGAGCTCGCGCTGCGGCGCGAGACAGCATATGGTAAGTGGCGCCGCGGCGCGGCTTTTTGTCAGTGTGGGACAGCACGTGGCGCTGCGGCGCGGCCAATGGCTCTGGCCTTGGCGCCGCGGCGCGGGAAAGCTAAAAATGACAGATTTGCCCCTTCAAAGCAACAAAAACACTGCGAAGCTCTGCAATGCAACGATTAAATACAAAAACACTATATTCCCAATAAAACTATATAAAAACTATGAATCCAGGCAAGCAATTAAGGCAGAAAATATCCGATTCGCAGGTTTAAATCCCACTCATCAAATACCCCCAAACTTAAGTCTTTGCTTGTCCTCGAGCAAACTATCTAACAGATAATAACAGTAGATACTAAGAATGCGAAAGGAACATAAAAAAATATACTAGCATCGTAGCTACGTTTATCTATAAAAACTACCCCCAAAAGAACAAGTCAAACACGGGGATGAACAAAGGGTCAATCTAATTCAAGCTTAAGACTGTAATCGATCCAATCTGTGCATGTGTGTGAAAATCAACCGTCCTGACTAATCATAGCCCAAATAAGCTCGCATAGTTGATTGTTAAAACCACGCACATTCCGCAACTTAAACATTCAACAAGCATTAAGAACAAGACGCAAATGCAGGGAAAGATCAAAGGATTTAGCAAGCCGATAGTAAAATCAGACTAGGACAGTACTTAATTACCTTAGGCTAATCAGAACTACCCATGAATGAGCTTTTGATCAGCGACTCCCAAGCCAGACGACTTTAGGGCACTAGGTGTAGAACACCCCGAAGAATCTAATAACTCGAGCAGTAAAGGCCACGTAATCAACATAAGCCAACTGAGACTTCACAACAAGAATGAAAATTTAAAAGCGAGTGCATTTTATGCTCCATCTCGATATCGGCCCTGCGTTTATGGGCGAGTGCGTTTTACGCTCCATCTCGACCCACCGCACAACTTTCGATAAAATATAATTTTTTTTTTTTTTTTTTTTTTTTTTAACGAGTGCATTTTATGCTCCATCTCGATATCGGCTCTGCGTTTATGGGCGAGTGCGTTTTACGCTCCATCTCGACCCACCGCACAACTTTCGATATAAGCACCCTTAGCTAGAAACCAAGATCCAAAACTGCATAGACACCCAAGTCTTTTATTACCTTGCACAAATGAAGGTTTATAAGAATGAACAACTAGTCAACACAATCAACACACAAACTAAATTCGAAGAATAACTAGTTAACACAGCTGGCCAGAGCATGCTAGAAGGACGGATCAATAACAGTCTAAACTTGTCAATTCATAAACCCCTAGCACAAGGCAAGCTTGACACAATTCTACGAGATATATGCTCATTTGGCGCTAGACATAGCCACAGTCCCACAAAAATTAGCAATGATAAGTATAACACCCTTGCTAAATAGCAGCTCAAAATAGGGTGAAAAGGCCATTAACATGGCACAAACATCCAAATCTGTAAAAGCCCCAAAAAGATGGCTAGAAACCACAATCATGCTAAATAAAATCAAAATAAAACCCAAAAACAGCTCATGCATTCATAATGATAAAGCATCCATAATGATAAAGTTAATAAACTAAATCCCGCAGTTCAAAAGACTGCACCAAAACATAATAAGGAAATAAAGACAGTATTCCTAACATGGTAGCACTAAGATAAACATATAAAACTTAAAAGCAACACCCCCAAACTTAAGGAAAGCAATGCCCCCATTGCTAAAACGTAAAGCAGTTGAATACACAAGAGGGCTTCTCTGGAGATCGCTCACTCCGCAGCAGGATCAGCCTCATCTTCATCAGCGCCGTCAGCTTCGGCGGGCGGTGATGGAGGAGGGTAAGGTGGAAAGATGGGAGGATCGGGAAACTGGTAAGGCGTGAAGTCAATGCCCTCGCCACAATAATCGGTGTAGATCCCCTGCATAATATTAACCAGCTCAGCCTGGTACTGCATCGCTATCTCCTGCCTTTGAGCCACAGCAGCGATATGCCTCCGCTGCCTCTGTGCTTCGGCGTCCTGCTTCTGATGCAGCAGGGTAAGGGATGCCATGATGTCTGTCAAAAGACCCTGACTAGCCGGTTCTGACTCAGGTGCTTGAGGAGGCTCTGGTTCGGCGGAAGGAGGCGGTGCTGTAGGCGGTCCATACCCTTCGCCCCCGACATGAGATTCTGCCCCGTCCCAAACAGTGAAGCGTTTGATCGTCAGATGGTCAATTATAGTCATGGGCGGCGAAACTGTCTCATCAAGCCCCCACTGTACCCCTGCATGCTTGCACAATGTTGTGATCACAGATGGATGGGGAAGTCCCGAAACGACCGTACTCTTGATTGCCTTAATGATCGAGTCGTGGATGAGAACTCCTATATCCACGTTCAAGCCCGTGACAATGGCGAAAAGCAGAATCGCCCTGTCTTTAGTCACATCGCTTAGGTGACGGGTTGGTAGCATGGAGGCGCAAATGAAACTGTACCACGCCTTCCCGTAGCGACTGAGCGCAGCAGCCGGGAAGCTGGTCTTCTCACCGGTGTAATCATTTTTCTTCCACGCCGTGCCAGGCTTGCAGAGCCTTCTGATAACATCCTCCTGGTCATAACTGCGGAGCCCTAGCTGCAAATAATCATTACCCGCGTAGTTGGGTGCGTCGAACAGTGCATTGATTGCTATACTGTCAAATGACACCGGTCTGCCCCTGACTATAACCACAGCAGGACCATCAGGACTGGCGTTGGCATAGAATTCTCGAACCACAGGGACAACAGCAGACACAGGCGGCTTGGTGAAGTTTACCCACTTCCGCTCAATAATCATATTCATGAGCTCCCCGTCCTTTCTATCGGGCCGCAACCCCCGCTCAGGAAGCAAATTGCGCTTGCCAAAGGAGTCTCTGTACCGCTTCCATGTTGCCTCACTAACAAACTTGGCAGGGTCCCAAGCCTGTGGCGGCGCCGGGGCAGAAGACGAAGATCCGCCGACACTAAGACGCTGTCTTTTTGGTGCCATGGCAACAGTATGCTTGAATCAAATTTGAGCAGAACGACCCTAGAAGCACGGCCAACCTCAACCCCAAAGCAAACCCAACGAAAATTAAACCAAGACAACCCCAATTGGCCTACACTTTTGGTTCAGGCAATTTATCGAACACCTTGCGTGCGATGTCCAAACAAAACTTGGACAGCCCTTGATTGAACTAGCTCTAACCCGATTTCCGTCAGTGGAAATCGCCCCAAATCAAACTAGAAGAAGAGCACGGAAAATAACTGAACAAAATCTCGGATCCAAGGAAAACTGTCAAAAGTACCTTTGGAAGGAAACCTAACACTTGAGTGAGGGGGCCTTTGATTGAATTGATGCAAATAGGATTGTTAGAGGCTGAGTAGATACACGACCGATGGAGACAAGGATATGGCTGATGGATCGCAGGAGCAGGAAGCCAAAAGTACCTTTGCCGATCGGTTTGCTTTATAACGCACTGGGAGAACAAAATCTCGCTAGTGGCGCCGCGGCGCGAGATATTGTATAGTGATTGGCGCCGCGGCGCGAGTTTGCAGTGTCTGGGCACATTTGGTGGCGCCGCGGCGCGAGCTTTTCCTTTGTTAAATGGCGCCGCGGCGCGAGTTTGCAGTGACCGGGTGCTTCTTGTGGCGCCGCGGCGCGAGATAACCTTTGTTTGATGGCGCCGCGGCGCGAGTTTGCAGTAGGTGGGCATATATTGTGGCGCCGCGGCGCGAGATCTTCCTTTGAAAAATGGCGCCGCGGCGCGAGTATGCAGTGGCCGGGTACTTCTTGTGGCGCCGCGGCGCGGGATCCCCTTTGGTAGATGGCGCCGCGGCGCGAGTTCCTGCACTCGGAGCCCCCCTTTTTTTATCTGTTATCTGCACAGACCAAAACACGCATAACAACTACACTATACAAGCAATCATATATTATTAAAAACACAACAAACTCTAATGGCAACATGCTAAACACAAAACATAAAAGCTATCAACTATGCTATTTGATAAAATTAACAATCACTGAAAACTGGAAATCAGTGAAGAAACAAATAATATTTATACCGAGATGGGGGTGCCTCCCCACCAAGCGCGTGTTTTATAGTCGTCAGCTTGACTATTCATCCCGACTTAGGTCGGGTCTCCAAGTGTAATGGAGGTATTTTGACGGTCAACCTCGCCGCCCCAGTAGTGCTTTAAACGTTGCCCATTCACCTTGAATGTGGAATCGGAATTTGGATCCAATAGCTCAATTGCTCCATGATTATAAACCTTAGCTATAGTGAAGGGGCCCGACCATCGGGACTTTAGCTTCCCGGGAAACAATTTTAGCCGGGAGTTAAACAGAAGAACTTGCTGACCCGGTTCAAAATGCCTGTCAAGGATCTTTTTGTCGTGCCACTTCTTGGTCTTTTCCTTGTACAACTTGGCGTTTTCATATGCCTGCAGACGAAATTCATCTGCTTCATTCAGTTGTAACAGCCGTTTTTCGCCGGCTGCGTCAAGATCAAAGTTAAGCTTTTGAATCGCCCAGTAAGCGCTGTGCTCCAATTCGACCGGGAGATGACAAGCTTTTCCATAAACTAGTCGGTAAGGGGACATTCCGATGGGCGTTTTATAGGCTGTGCGGTAGGCCCATAATGCATCATCAAGCTTCTTCGACCAATCCTTACAATTTGGGTTAACGATCTTTTCCAGGATTCGTTTAACCTCTCGGTTTGAAATTTCAACTTGGCCGCTGGTCTGAGGGTGGTAAGCAGTGGCTATTTTATGAGTTACCCCATACTTGGCGAGAAGTGCCTCAAAATACTTATTGCAGAAGTGCGACCCTTCATCGCTTATTATGGCCCGAGGTGTGCCAAAACGGGTGAAAATATTCTTTTTGAGGAACTGAAGCACCACCTTCGCATCATTTGTCGGCAAGGCAACTGCTTCCACCCACTTTGAGACATAGTCAACTGCCACCAGTATGTAGAGATTGTTGAACGAGGAAGGGAAAGGTCCCATAAAATCAATGCCCCAGACATCAAACAACTCTACTTCCAGAATATTATGTAGCGGTAGTTCATGCCGCTTCGAAATAGTGCCCACCCTTTGGCATCTGTCACAATGCATCACAAATGCGTGAGCATCTTTAAAAAGGGTGGGCCAATAGAATCCTGACTGAAGCACTTTAGCGGCAGTTCGCTGGCCTCCGAAATGACCTCCATAATTAGATGAATGGCAATGATGCAACACGTCTTCAATTTCTTCTTCAGGTAAACATCTACGCAAGATCTGATCCGAACACTGTTTGAATAGGAAAGGCTCATTCCAAAAATATTGCTTAGTATCTTTAAGGAATTTCTTCCTTTGTTGGAAACTCAGGCCTTGAGGGATAACTTGGCAAGCGACGTAATTGGCGAAGTCCACATACCACGGGGCTTTGCCATGTACCAATAAAAGCTGCTCGTCTGGAAAGAATTCATTTATAGCTCTGTCGGCTTCAGTAGACGATGTAGTGTTTTCCAATCTACTTAAATGGTCGGCAACTTGATTCTCAGTTCCCTTCTTGTCTCTGATTTCTAAGTCAAATTCTTGTAGGAGCAAAACCCACCGTATCAATCTCGGCTTAGCATCCTTCTTTTCAATCAAATACTTGATTGCCGAGTGATCGGTGTATACGATCACTTTCGTACCGATGAGGTAGGAACGGAACTTATCGAAAGCATACACTACTGCCAACAACTCCTTCTCAGTGGTAGTATAGTTTAACTGCGCGTCCGTCAGTGTCTTGCTGGAATAGTAGATAGTGTGGAAGACCTTCTCCCTTCGCTGGCCTAAGACTGCCCCTATAGCAAAATCACTAGCATCGCACATAAGCTCAAAAGGGTAGGTCCAATCAGGAGCTACCACAATAGGTGCTGTGACAAGTCGTGTCTTTAAGGATTTAAAAGCGTCCAAGCAGGCGGCATCAAAGTGGAAAGGCTGATCTTTTTCTAGCAGGGTGCACAACGGTTTGGTAATGCGCGAAAAGTCCTGGATGAACCTTCTGTAAAATCCAGCGTGCCCGAGAAAACTCCTTACCCCTTTTACTGTAGTGGGCGGGGGAAGGTTGTTGATAACATCTATCTTGGCCTTGTCAACCTCAATACCTCCAGCAGAAATCCGATGACCCAAAATAATGCCCTCTTCAACCATGAAGTGACACTTCTCCCAATTTAGCACAAGGTTTGTTTCGACGCAACGATGGAGAACTGCAGTCAAATTTGTTAGGCAGTTATCAAACGAGCTCCCAAACACAGAGAAGTCGTCCATGAAGACCTCCAGGGTCTTTTCAACCATGTCAGAGAAGATTGACATCATACACCGCTGAAACGTAGCGGGGGCATTGCACAACCCGAAAGACATCTTCCGAAAGGCAAAAGTCCCATATGGACATGTGAATGTCGTCTTCTCCTGGCAATAGAAATCTGATTGTACCCCGAGTATCCATCCAGTAAACAGTAGTATTCATGTCCCGCCAACCGATCGAGCATTTGATCAATGAAAGGAAGAGGAAAGTGATCCTTACAGGTTGCTTTGTTCAGTTTCCTGTAATCCATGCACACTCTCCACCCAGTCACTGTCCTGGTAGGAATAAGCTCATTATTCTCATTGGGCACAACTGTCATGCCTCCTTTCTTGGGCACACACTGGATCGGACTAACCCACGGACTATCGGAGATGGGGTAGATAATGCCCGCATCGAGCAATTTAATGATTTCTTTCCTGACGACCTCTTTCATTATCGGATTTAGCCGCCTCTGGTGCTCTATAGAAGGTTTTGAGCCTTCCTCCAATAGGATCTTGTGCATGCAAATAGTTGGACTGACCCCTGTTATGTCTGCAATCGACCATCCCAACGCCGTTTTGTACTTCTTTAGCACAATGAGCAACTTCTCTTCCTGACACTTGGCTAGAGAAGCAGAAATTATCACAGGTAATGAAAGAGAATTTCCCAAATATGCATACCTTAGATGGCTAGGCAACGGTTTTAGCTCAAGAGCTGGAGGCTCAATGATTGACGGCAAACTCTTGGAAGTTGATGCCTCGTCATCTTTAAGAGATTCGAAATGCCGGTGCGAATGCCTTGATCTAAGCGGATCATCAAGCCACATGGCACATTCAATGTGTGATGGCTCTTCCGTAGTACTCGCCCCTGTTAGTGTAGCTTCTAGAGAATCTTTAATGCACGTCTCTGAGAATACCCCATTCACTGCTTCAGCAATTGTAGTGACCTGGAAGCAATCCTCGGGGGTACTAGGATATTTCAGAGCACGGAAAACATTGAAGGTCACCTCTTGGTCTTGTACTCGCATTGTTAGCTCCCCTTTTTGGACGTCAATCAGGGTCCTCCCTGTTGCCAAAAAAGGCCTTCCCAATATTATCGGGATGTCTCTATCTTCCTCAAAATCAAGAACTATGAAATCTGCCGGAAATATGAACTTGTCCACCTTCACTAGCACATCCTCCACAATTCCCTTCGGATAAGTTAAAGATCTGTCAGCCAATTGCAGGGTGATGCTAGTCGGCTTGGCTTCATTAAGACCCAATTTTTTGTAAATGGAAAGGGGCATCAAGTTTATGCTGGCCCCTAGGTCACACAGAGCCTTTCCAATGAATTGGTCCCCAATTGTGCACGGGATTGTAAAACTTCCCGGATCTTTGAGCTTAGGCGGAAGTTTGTTTTGGAGGATTGCACTACTTTCTTCAGTCAAAGCCACCGTCTCATAGTCTCCCAATTTCCGCTTTTTGGACAAAATGTCCTTCATGAACTTTACGTAACTGGGCATTCCTTCCAACGCCTCTGCAAATGGAATGTTAATGTGCAATCTTTTGAAGACCTCTAAGAATTTGGAAAATTGCTTATCTAGTTTCTGCTTTTGCATCCGCTGGGGGAAGGGTAATTGAGGGAGAGGCCGATGTATTGCAGTGATAGGAGGAGATGGTGTCGGGGGTCTGTCTTGACCACTTGCGTCACCCCCATCTTTCTCAACAGTCTCCGTTTCAGGAATTGCCTCTTCAGCTGCCCCATTGTCGTTCACAGGAATTTCCTCACCACTTTGTACTTGAGTGGTTCTCCCACTTCTGAGGGTTACTGCTTTACACTGTTCCTTTCCTTCCCGTTTAGGGTTTACATCAGTGTCACTAGGCAGTGCGCCTTGTGGCCGACTGTTTAATGCAGTAGCCAACTGTCCCATTTGTACTTCAAGATTCCTAATGGAGGCCTCTTGATTGTTACTTCTGGTTTCGTTCTGGGCTATGTACCTAGAAAGCAGATCTTCTAAACTTGGTTTTCTCTCCTGTTGAGGGGGAGGATGGTGAAACTGATTCTGAGTGCTCTGAGGTTGTTGGTTGAACTGAGTTGTAGGTTGGAATCCGGGAGGGTTAGCATAACTCTGCCTGGTAGAAGGAAGTTGTGGTTGGTTGGGGTTATTGCTGTTGTTGTTGTTGTTGTTATTACTCCATGAAAAATTTGGATGATTACGCAACCCCGGATAGTAATGAGTGGGAAGGTTTGAGTTCTGTTGCCGCCCGTAGTTAGAAACAAATTGCACCGATTCAGGGCTTATAGCACACAGGTCGGTCGGGTGGCTTCCTTGACATAATTCACACTGGACCATGACACTCTGCACATTTTGAACTGCAGAAGGTCCCAAGGTGTCAAGCCTTTTTGTTAGCGTCGCTACCTGAGCTGCTAGCGATGTGACCGAGTCCACTTCATAAACCCCCGCTGCTCTTCTCGGAGCTTGCCTATCATTAGGCCACTGGTAATTGTTGGCCGCCATTGTCTCCACCAGCTCATACCCCGCTGTGTGATGTTTGGACATGAATGCCCCTCCAGATGCGGCATCAATACTCGAACGAGTAGATCCGGATAATCCATTGTAAAAGGTCTGGATGGGAAGCCATTCCGGCAGACCATGGTGCGGGCATTTTCTCAGGAGATCCTTAAATCGCTCCCATGAGTCGTATAAGGATTCAGATTCAAATTGCACAAAGGATGTGATTTCGTGCCTGAGCCTAGCTGTTTTGGCAGGCGGAAAGAACTTCGCCATGAATTTCTGCGCCAAGTCAGCCCATGTTGTAATGGAGCCAGTCGGCAGTGAATGTAGCCAGCTCTTGGCTTTGTCCCTTAATGTAAACGGGAACAGCCGGAGCCTGATGGCATCGTCAGACACTCCGTTGCATTTGAAGGTGTCACAGATTTCCACAAAATTAATCAGGTGATCATTGGGGTCGTCATTAGGCATTCCCCCAAACTGAATGTTTGTGCACATTTGAATTGTGCCCGGCTTTATCTCGAAATTATTAGCCTGAATGGCGGGCCTTACAATGCTCGCCTGGAGATCATCAACACGAGGCATAGCATAATCCCTCAGAGACTTCTGAAGCTCCTCAGCCATTATGACGGGCACAGGTATGTCCTCGGGTGTGTCCACAAATTTCTTTCTCAACAGTCGTCTGAAGGTCCTTTCAACCTCGGGATCAAGAGGTATTGTATTCAGCCCTTTCCGAGGTGGCATACACAATGAAGACTACCTGAAGAGAGAGGTAAACAAATCGGTTTAAACTAAGATTGTAATGACTTAGATTTAATAATGTAAAACAATTAATTCTTAAGTCCCCGGCAACGGCGCCAAAAACTTGTTGGTCGATTTCGCAACCGATAAACACACGCAAGTATACGCGGTCTAACAAGTAATACAGTGATAAGGGGGTGTCGAACCCACGAGGACAAAGACTTAACAGGAAACAACTACTAAGGTAAAGTCGTTACTAATCTTATCTAAACAAAAGAAATAGATGGTTGGTTAAACAAATTCTATAGGACAATCAAGTTGGAGAAGAAACAGTTCTAAGAAATAAAGATAGGATTACAACTCCCCTAATGCTTCGCCTAATCTTCTAACTCTCCGTAAATAAACAAATCAAGGAATGGTCAACCGAGATTAAAGTAAGCATAAGCTTCTGTCGAAGGTCAAATGCTAATCCTTGACAAACTAGAACACAATATGTCTATTGGTGAATCTAATCTGACCAAGGTCATTATGCACAACTCCAAGGTCACACAAGGCAAATGAGGATATGTCTATCCAACAAGCACAATAAGCCAACAATTAAATGTCAGGACAAAACAAGTGTCATTGTATTTAAAGGAAGACAGTAATATCCATTTATCAATATCCACTACTATCAAAACCTATTTCTTTATCAAGAAATAAGACATTATAAGCAAAATACAACAACCCATTCCAAAATGCTTCATTATATAAAACGAGAGAGAAAGTCGATTAAGCTATTCAAAAAGTTACATTGCAATCCTAACAATGGAGTTAGTTCATAACTATGAGACTAACACATAGTTCTAATACACCACCCATTTCAGACAAATACAATAAATAGAAGATTTGAAATAAGAAAAACCCCTAAGGAAAGGAGTACTCTTCAGCCAAACAATCTCTTTCACTTGCACGATCTGAGAAAATGGAGAGCAACGGAACTCTTTTGGTCAAGCTATCTCTTCTCCTCTTCTCTATTTTCTAGCTGTCCTTCTATATTCTGCTCTTTTCTCTCTATGTGTTATTACAGCCGCCGCCCCCCTCCTTGTATATCTCTCACTTGCTAGGTCAAACACTTCCTGTCTGCCTGGGAACCGGAGGTGGCGCCGCGGCGCGGGCCACGAAGCTTTTGACTCGCGCTGCGGCGCGGCTTAAGGAACTTGGACACGGAGCTCGCGCTGCGGCGCGAGACAGCATATGGTAAGTGGCGCCGCGGCGCGGCTTTTTGTCAGTGTGGGACAGCACGTGGCGCTGCGGCGCGGCCAATGGCTCTGGCCTTGGCGCCGCGGCGCGGGAAAGCTAAAAATGACAGATTTGCCCCTTCAAAGCAACAAAAACACTGCGAAGCTCTGCAATGCAACGATTAAATACAAAAACACTATATTCCCAATAAAACTATATAAAAACTATGAATCCAGGCAAGCAATTAAGGCAGAAAATATCCGATTCGCAGGTTTAAATCCCACTCATCAACATGCAAGTAAAACTCCATTAGGTATTCCTTAGCGAGTCACGTTCAGTGAACTTATTCTCTAATAAGCACCTACATACTTGCTTTAGTGTCTCCACATAAATGATCATGAGATCAATCATCCTCATCCAATGAGCAAGCAACGTATGTACCAATCTATCCGGATTCACTATTCCCCAATTTAGTAATCCAACGATTGGGAACTATTTTAGTTTTAAGCTTTCTAAGAATTTAGATCTCATTATAATGATCATCATCATTATTCTAAAAACATTTCTTAAAACTATGGGTTTATCACATATTATAAAACAGCATCATGTAGATAATTAAAAGCCTTTAATAAATTAATACTTTTTATTAATAAATGAATAAGATTGTTACAAAGTATATGCTTTATCATCAAACATGATTGGCTTGTGTGCATATTACTTTCAATCTCCCACTTGCACTAAAGCCAATCGTCATGGTATCTCATACTCTTCTTCTCTAAGCGACGATTATCCTGCTGTTGGATAAGCTTTAGTTAATGGATATGTAATGTTGTTCTTGAGAGTCTACTATCTCTATAGTGATTTCCCATCTTTCAATGATTTATAATCAAATGAAAGTGCCACAACACATGTTTAGATCTAAGATGAGACTTAGGAACTATTCCTAGTTCTGTAATGAACTTTTAATCCAAACAATCAACTTGCAGCTTCATTTATAGCTATATACTTTGTCTTTATCACTAAACCAGCAACTCTTTGCTGTTTGGAACCTTTCCAATTCACTGCACCACCGTTCAAGGTAACCCTTTACCTTAAAGTGGATTTTCTGTCGTCTTGGTCTGTCTGAAAAACTTGAGTCTGTTAAGCCCTCTAGTATTAATTTAGACCCACCATAAATATGATCACATCCTTATCGCCGGTTAAGACCTTTAAGATGTTTTTCACTGACTCACAGTGAACTTCTCCAGAACATGATCAACATCAAGTCTCATACATTTCATCACATACATGATAGTTACTCATGCGATCTCTCTTTTTGGAGTCTATGGGGACTATTAAGAGAGATACACTCCATGGCTCATCAGCATGAGATATCTCTTGGAGTTTGCCATGCTAAACGACTTTAGCATCAAATGAATATACGTTCCTTGGGTTAAGCCGAGCATCTTTTTAAATCTATCTACATAGATTTGCATCCCCAATTAAGATACTCTTCCTAAATCATTCATGGAGGAATGTTTAGACAACTTTATCTTTATTGATTTTAGCATTGGCATGTCATTCCTTATCCGCATTATATCAACATATAATACCAGAAATGTCACGACGCTCCCACTGACCCTTTTGTACACACTAGGTTCATTCTTGTTTTTGATAAAATCAAACTCTTATGATTATCATATCAAAATGAATGTTCCATTTTTGAGAAGATTGCTTCAATCCATTTCTCTGAGTGTCTACAACTCTTACCTCATCGTATATAATTGGATCATCATCTTCTATGATACGTACCTCATCATCATCATCCATGATGAATCCATACCTCCTAGGTATCTTCGGTACTATTCCAGATTTACGATTCGGTTGTGGTACAATAGGTCTATCTATAGGTTTCTCTTATTTGACTTGTAGTGTTTTGTGGTTCTTGAACTTTTCAAGATGTATTATCCTCCCACTAGCCCTTTCAATGATAAACACCTTTATCTTAGAAGGCAGCATGTTTCGCAACAAATACCTTTTGCTAAGTAGGATTATAGAACATATGCCCTAAACTTACTTTAGGATTTCCACAAATCTGTACTTGTCAAATTTTGTCCCAAGCTTATCCTTTGAAACCGTTTTCACATAAGTTGGACAACCCCTTATCTTAACATACTTAAGATTAGGAATCCTCCCTGTCCATAACTTTTATGGAGTCTTGGAGCCAGATTTTGAGGTTACCTTTTCGTAGATATGCAGCCTTTTCTAGGACATTACCCCAGAAAGATACTGGAATGTCGATAAAATCATTATGGACCGCACCATGTCCAACAAGGTACGATTTTTCCTTTTAGATACATCAATCAATTATTGCATATCAGGAGGCGTCCATTATGAGAAAACCATTTAAGATGATCTAGAAACTTATTGCACAAGTATTCATTCCTTGATCTAATCAAAGAATCTTAATACTTTGTCAATTTGTTTCACTTCTGAATTCTTTGAACCTTTCAAATAATTCACACTTGTATTTCAACAAATACATACATTCAACTCTTTGAATGATCATCTCCTTTTCTTTTCTTAGTTTGTTCAATTTGAAAAATATATTTTTCACGTAAGTCAAGTATACAAAATCCATTAAGTAATATTTCAGTTCTATACAAAATATTATTATTATAAATAGAACAACAATTGTTCCTAATTATAATACCAAAGATTTCATTGTCCAACAATAAAATGGAAATAATGTTTCCAACGAGAACTGGAATACAATAACAACTTATTGACTTAATAGACTTGCCCGTAGGCATTGCTAAACTATAAGTTCCTATGGCTAATGCAGCAACCTTTGCTTTATTTCCCACAAATAGGTTTACTTATATTTATTTAGCTTTCTACTTCTACTTGGTCCCTTCATAAATCTATATTTATGATAACCAAAGCCGGTATCAAATACCCAAGTAGAACCTTGACTTAAAGAAAAATTTATTTTAAATCATAAACAAAATTGTATTTGTAACCGAAACTTCACTAAGCTTCTTTGGTTAGCCTCTGCAAGATGTTTCTTGTAGTTTTCTTCCAGTGTCCAGGCTTATTGCAGTGGAAGCAAACTCCTTTGCTATCCGTATCAGTTTTGTTCTTATTATCCTTTGTTTTTGCCCTTTCTATTTACCTTCTTAGAATCGTTCTTCTTTTCAGAAGATCCTTTGGCCCCTACCAGTAAGACATGGTATTTCATGGTTGGATAGTGACTCTCAACATTTTTCAACATGTTAAGCAAATCAGCGAGGCTGATATCTAGCTTGTTCATATAAAAAAATTCACAACAATTGTGAAAGGAGTCCGAGAGTGAGTGCAAGATCAAATCTTAGTTCAACTCTCCATCCATGACAAAACCTATTGTCTTAATTGATCAATCAAATTGATTATGTTAAGGACTTTTGTCTGTACTGTAGTGTCATTGGTCATTCTAGATCGGAAGAGCTCTTTAGATATCTGATATCTATCAGTCCTACTTTCCTCACCATCAACTACTTGATGTACAGGAATATAATAGGAGCATTCATAGTTTCATGCTGACGCTGAAGCTCGTTACTCATGGATGCGAGCATGATGCATTGAGCCAACTATGCATCATCTAGTCACTTTCTAAAAATAGCAATATCTTCCTCAGAGGCATTGTCTGCAACCATTGTAGAGATAGGCGTATTAAGGACATAAGATAACTTTTCAGCCATGAGAACTATTCTCAAATTCCTTAACCAATCCATTTAATTTGGTTCGGTTAAATAAGCATCTAATATGCTATGCAGTGATAGTAATTTAGACATTGTAAAAATTTGTAAATGAATTTGTAATTAACAACATTTTAACATACATTCTTTTATTAATTACCAAAATAAATTAGGTCTTGTTTTAAATTGGTATCTCCCACTATTTTCTTCAAACTATATTACCCTCAATATATATAGTTCGGCAAAATCTAATTAAAGATTTGCTAGTGAGAATAAGGATTCCATTTCAAATGTATATAGCCTTGTGTGTGCACAACAAACTATATATAAATAAATAGGTAGACAACTCTTGTCAATTACATCAACTATGTAACTCCTTGTATTTTGCCTCTTAAATCATAATGGTCAAGTGTGTGCACATCCGAACTAAAATAATTTAAGTTAAGTCAGACCCAGCATTTCCATATAAGTGAAGAGAAAACTACAGCCCTTGTGTGTGCACAACAAAGCAGTAATGTTCAATTCCTTATAAACATCATATGTAATAAAAACAACATCTTAAATATTTAATACTCGCCTTGTGTGTGCACAACAAACTCATATTAAATATTCAATACTCTATTGTTTCTATCATGCTAGAAGGCGACGTTCGATATTCCAAATATCTTTGAACGTTACAACTTAATATAAAATATTTGAGGGGTTTGTTATTAATTTGTCTCATCTTGTTTAACGTGCATGCACACACACACACACACACACACACATATATATATATATATATATATATATATATATATATATATATATATATATAAAATACGCGTCATATTAATGAACATGCGAAGCATGTTTGCATAATATATAATATATATAATATAAGCATGCACATATAGAATACTATATTCTACCTGGATTGATTATGGACTTTTATTCTAGTTTGGTTCACTAGAGCCACCAAGTGAACCAAAAGGTCAAACCCTAGGGGTGTAAGAATTAATATTTAAATATAACTATTACATTTAAACCCGGGCTCCATTACAAACGGGTCTTCAAGCGCTCCTTGATCCTTGATCTCCAATTCTTCAAAATTAATTCTAACTATTCCTATTATAAAACTATTTAAAATAAATAGAAACCTTGATCAACAGTCAAGGGGAAGTACATAGGAGGGAGATAAAATTTACATTAAGAAAAATTAGAGAAGACGAGGTACGCAGACCCCATTTAATAAAACCCATACATTCATGCATCCAACTAAAATAAAATCCAATCACATTGGTCAATTAGTCCATAATCAATCCCATTTATTATCATACACATCACCATATGCATCAATAAATAACATTCATCTCATGAATAATTAACATTTAATATATATATATATATATATATATATATATATATATATATATATTGATATCATTTAATGGGCAAATTTAGTTAGTATAAAATCTAATTTTGAATCAAAATAAACTCCTTTATTTTAATCCAAATTTAAATCAAAATAAAACTATTTTATTTTAATTTATCCAATTTTGAATAAAATAAACTATTTTATTTTAATCAAAATCTTTAATCAAAATAAACTCCTTTATTTTAATTAATTATGGAATCCAATTCCATGTAAAAAAAAACTTCTTTATAAAAGGAAACACGGATTTTCTTTCCTATTCACAAATAAACTCCTTTATTTTGAATAATATGAAATCTTATTTCATATCTAAATAAACTCCTTTATTTAAGGAAATTAGGATTCTCTTTCCTATTCACTAATAAACTCTTTTATTTTGAATAATATGAAATCTTATTTCATATCTAAATAAACTCCTTTATTTAAGGAAAGATGAAATTCAATTTCAACTCTAATTAGTTATCATGGAATCCAATTCTAACTCTAGTTAGTTAGCATGAAATTTAATTTTAAAATTAAAATAAATTTTTTATTTTAATTATAAAATTATATATTTATATATATATATATATATATATATATATATATATATATATATATATATATATATATATATATATATACTAACCGTACACTGCTTTATTGCGCTAATATAAACATATTATATATACATATATATCATGTTGCATGATTTAGAATTAGATTATATATAAGAAATCTAGCCCCTGTACAGGATACGTAATATTATGACTATATCTTAATATATATAATACAAACAAATAGTACTCTATGTTGATCAACACTCATCCGTTAAACGTATTTACGTTTAAGTTTTGGCAACCTCGCGTGCCCATCGAATAATCGATGTAAAATACATTTGTTTATTCATACGCAGGCTTACCTTGAATCCGTACCAAACAATTGGCATAGGATAGCGTTATCAATTCTATATTGAAAGACTTGTAAATAAATCAATCAATCTTTCAAGATTAGTCTAGCCGAGTTAAAACTTGCATCGACCCTTTTTTTAAAACCATTCATGCATCTCATAACATGAATCACTGAAAACCTGGCTAACACGAAGGTTAGACAAGCGATAAGAAAACTTGTCTGTTAGGTTTGTAATATTCATGAACGCAATCAAATTGCAAAAATAATGCGAAAACGTGTAAAATAAGAGTTTTAAAGTTTTTACAAACCATATACCCGGATCACCCTTTATGCATAATTATTAATTAAACGAAAAGATATGAATAAGAATCATACCCTTGAAGATCGAGCTTCCTCAGGTACAAGTTCACCTCCAATCCTTTTCGTGTTCAACTTGAATCCACCGGGTTTAGTTCCTTCCTTTGATCAATGTTAGCCACCCAAGTATTTGGCCTCTAGAGGTGACCCACCAAGGAAGAAGAAGAATTCAAGAAGATGGGTATTTGGCTCAAACCCTAGTTTTTCTATCTGTATAGAAAAAGGCGTACTCTCCCAACTATTGAAATTACGTATTCTAATAATACGTCAACCTCCCTCTCACCCATAATAAGACTCCTCTTATTTATAGATGTGGGCAACCCATCCTTAACAATTAAGGAATTGAGTTTTATTTTAATTAATTAAACTCTTTTAATTAATTAGGCTCCTAATCTTATTAGAAATAATTAATTAACCTTTTAATTAATTAAGCTCCCTAATCTTATTAGGGATAATTAATTAAACTCTTTTAATTAATTTGCCTCCTAATCCTATTAGGATATTTGAGAGTACTTTTATTAATTAATTCCCAAACTCCTTTAGGAATTAAATAATAATAATCGTAATAATAATAATAAGACTCCTCTTATTAATTTATATTTAATATTTCCAAAATATTAAATAATAAATATTAAGCTATTTAATTTATTCTATCACCATAGATTAAATTAAATATACTTAACTTATTATTACGATTATGCCATTAACTTCTTAAATAATTATTCTTCCTTTTATGGTGTGACCCTTTAGGTTCTCCATATTAAATCGGTTGTGAATAAATCAATTAGAATAATTCTAATCTTATTTAAATAAATAAATTAAAATATTAATTTATTTAAATAAATAATATTTATTCTACAATAGGGATAAGCCTCCCTAGCGATCAACGACTTTCCAGATAATATAGATTTCAACATTAATCATAAAAGAACCTTTGCGTAAATAGTTACCGTACAATTCAATCCTTCCACCATACAATGTCCCAATTAAATATAAGACATGGAATTTCTGTCAAGTCTTATTTTATTTAATTATATGTATTTCGACTCTTAAATGCACAACTCCAAATAATGCAAATTAGAAACTCCTTTCTAATTTCATTCTGCCTTGGCCAAGGACTACTGAGTTGTCATTTATCGAAACACATAGGATATTTCTCTTTTTTTACTAGAAGTGGTAGATTCTTTATTGATCATACATTATCTCCATGTACAACTTATTATACCCAAGCATACCCTTTGATATACCCTAAGGGTCTTAAGGAATAAGTCAAAGTATAACTCATCATACACAAGATACTATGATGATCTCAAGTCCAAGGATCACTTGTACTACTATCACTAAATGAATTCCTATTGACATGCAAGTAAAACTCCATTAGGTATTCCTTAGCGAGTCACGTTCAGTGAACTTATTCTCTAATAAGCACCTACATACTTGCTTTAGTGTCTCCACACAAATGATCATGAGATCAATCATCCTCATCCAATGAGCAAGCAACGTATGTACCAATCTATCCGGATTCACTATTCCCCAATTTAGTAATCCAACGATTGGGAACTATTTTAGTTTTAAGCTTTCTAAGAATTTAGATCTCATTATAATGATCATCATCATTATTCTAAAAACATTTCTTAAAACTATGGGTTTATCACATATTATAAAATAGCATCATGTAGATAATTAAAAGCCTTTAATAAATTAATACTTTTTATTAATAAATGAATAAGATTGTTACAAAGTATATGCTTTATCATCAAACATGATTGGCTTGTGTGCATATTACTTTCAGTCTTCAGCGTCTGCTACAGTAAAATTACTTTTCCTTTGAGTCTTTAAGGTCTCTACAATACATAACAACATAACATACCACATTAGGTCATGAATGAACATACATTGTTCCTAATGAATCTTATCATTCTTCTCAATCTAATCATGTATTAGATTTGTTATTATTGGTTCTGGCTTGCCGTTATAATTTACATCGTACTTACCAACTTCTTCCTCTTCTATGTCTTACGTGAATTTACTTCATTAATAACACTTGTTTCGAGTTAATTATCCTTTCTCACGGCTTACTAACGTTCTCACGTTATTAATCGAAACTCGATCGTCATTGGTTAAGTAGACTTATTATATATCGTTCACGTTCACGTAATATTCAACAACTTTTAGTTTTAACTCTCAACGTTATAGTCATGATCTGTGACGACCCGGAAATTCATGTTGTCCAGAATTGAAGTTTAAAGAATTAGTTATTAATAAAAAGGAATTTTTATTAATAATATAATGTGTTATTTGTTTATTAATCGTTTTAGAACCTAGGATGATTATAAGTCGGGAGGATTCTGGCTACGAGCTAGATTGAACGAGTAAGAATTTTCAAGAAGAAAATAACAAAATTTTGGGGAAAAAAATATTTCTTGGGAAAAAGACGAAATAGGCACTATTCATCTGATTCTGTTCAGAGATTGAGTTTGAATTTCTGAGAAACGCGTAATGATAGAATTCTAAGACGTAATGGAATATTCAATAATATTTCAGTTATGACAAAAACGAAGTTTTCACCTACGGACTTAAAACCTAAGGGTTAGGAAAAGTGAGTTCCGAGAATTTAATGATTTCGTATAATAATTAGGGTTATTATGCGTAAGAAATACGAGTTTAATACTAGTTATTATATGAGTATAGTACGAAGATTATTATGACGTATAATACGAATAACGTACGAACTATATACGAAGAAAACACGAGAATGAGATGCGTAAAATACGATTAGTCTTAATGGCTAAGTAAAGGATAAGTTAAGTAATAACTAAGTAAACTTAATAGCAAAGTAAAGTGCTTATGCTTAAGGGCTAAGTAAACTTAATAGCTAAGTAGACTTAATGGCTAAGTAAATGTGGAGGCCAAGTAAACTTAGTGCTTAAGACTTGAATAGTAAGGAGGTTTGGGGGGCGAAATGACTATTTTGCCCTTAGTTTTGAAAATCTATAAATAGGAAGCTAAATTCATTTGTTTTGGATTTTTAAAATCCTATAACACTTGAGAGAGTGTGTAATACTGATAAGTGGATTTTATATACACGGATCAATATTCATTTCAAGTTTAAATTCATAGTTATCTTCGTGTTTTATGTTCGTTTTCACTCGTTTCGTGTTGTTTTATGTATAGGGTGGTCATGGATGCAAGAGGTGAAGAATGGTGGAGTTTTGGAGCAAAAGTTGAAAAACTCATGAAAACGGAAAAATCCAAAGTCAGTAGCCTAGCCAGGCTTTTTTAAGCCAGTACCCCCCCGCCGGGGCGGGGGTCCCGTTTCCTGCAGTCTCCTGTTTGATTTTGATGTCTGCTGGTGCATGGTTTTTGGGACTTTGTTAGGCGCCTGGACTCTATAATAGCAGGTTTTGGCTGGAACATAAAGGAGAGCTGATTATTACATAGAATACAACTAATCACACAACACAAGGAACAGATTACAAGAAAAATTCCAGGATTCAAGTGCGAGCTTTGGAGGAGTAATTTTCAGAAATTATCATGATGGTTGCAAATCGAGGCTACGTGAAGGGGTTTTCATTATTCTTCTTCTATTTAGTTCTTTATTTGTAATTGAAAGGATGTTTTCAGTATATTATTCAGTGTTTAATTCATTCGTTATGAACTAATTCGCTTATTAGACTTGTGATGGATCTTTGGGCGAAATGACGATTATATAACTTTGATTTCCAATTCAATAATATATTCTTAGTTTATCTATGTTAATTTGAGCGTGAATTTATGAATTGTCTGATGAATAATTCTTTGTGGATTTGAATGGAATCGAGAGAGGAGATTCAATTCTAGACCTAGTTAATAAAACATGTGTCATGAAATTTGTCAATAACAGATTTTTGATTATTGTTAAGGTAGAGATATGCTTAACATCATATGTAATCGAATAGAGAACTTAAGCTTAAACCTTATTTAATTGCAGTTCACATAGAGATATAGTGAGTTGGTTAATTTAGGTGTTTAACGGATTTCTATCTTAATTGTGGGTTGACGTTAATACGGTATTAGTGCATCGAGAGGTGGCTAGTATTACTTTCGTGTTCTTGATTAATAAATTGGGATATTAAATTGAGTTAGAATAAAGGTTTGCAAATCAGAATGAAGCTCAGGGTGAAATCATAAGTCTAATTCTCCATTAATTGTTTGAAATTTTGGATTTTGATATTAGCGGTTATTTTTGTGATAATTTACTTATTTATTAATTTAGCTTTTATAGTTTTAAAACCATTGAATTGAATAGTTTAATAGAATTAGGATTAATAGAAAATTGATAATTGTGAAGTTAAAATTCTTGATAATTTGTCTTCATGGGAACGATACTTTATTCACTACTATATTACTTATTGACCACGTACACTTGCTTGTTTTGCGCGTATTGATTTTGCCCAACAAGTTTTTGGCTCCGTTGCCGAGGACAATTTAGCCGAGATTTTAAATATTTTTACGATATCAGTTTAATTAGTCCAGTTTTACTTGAACAGTTTTTGTTTTTGTTTTTCCAATTTCAGGTTTTCGACATTGGTTTATGCAAACACTATCGAAACATCCAGACTTGCTTCC